>JZKD02S1975365.1:1009332-1058831 GCA_000966675.3 Picea glauca | reverse complement strand
TCCACCTGAATCACATTCCAATCGATAACATGATTAGCATATGGTATATATTTCTTAAGCAATGAAACATGAAACACATTATGTACAGTCATGGATGCAGGTAATGCAAGCATATCTGCCATTGGCCCAATCCTTTCTAGGATTGCAAATGGCCCACAAAATCTGGCTGCCAACTTGGCACAACTTCCCAGCTTCAGGGAACTCCTGTTAGCTTTCACTTTCAGGAAAACATGATCACCCACTTTGAACTCTCTGTGGGTTCTGTTCTTATCAACATAACTTTTCTGCCTGTCTTGGGCAGCTTTCAAATTTTGCTTAATTTTTATCATTTGTTCCTCCATCTCCTTGAGCAACTCTGGCTCAACTACTGTTCTATCAGCTGGATTATCCCAGCTCACTGGAGTATTGCACTTTCTTCCATAAAGTGCTTCAAATGGGCTCATCTTCAACGATGCATGATACCCATTGTTGTAGGCGAATTCTACCAAGTGTAGGTAGTCTTCCCATATTGATGGTTTGTCCATCACATACATTCTTAGTATGTCTTCTATTACTCTATTCACCCTCTCTGTCTGTCCATTAGACTCAGGATGATAAGCTGTACTAAAGTTCAGATTCATTCCGAATCCTTTCCAGAAATTCAAGGTGAATTTCGGGTCTCTGTAAGACACAATCGTTTTAGGAATTCTGTGCAATTGTGCCACTTCCCTTATGAAAATATCAACAACATCTACTGCCCTGTGAGTAGTTTTCAGTGGAATAAAATGGGCAGATTTTGTAAGCTTGTCCACCACCACCATGATCGAATCATACAGCTTGGCTGTTCTGGGCAATCTCGTAATAAAATCCATCGTTACTACTTCCCACTTCCACTCAGGAATGGGTAAAGGTTGCAGCAACCCTGCTGGGTGCCTATGCTCAGCTTTAACTTTCTAGCACTCCATACATCTAGCAATGTATTCAACGATCTCTCTCTTCATACCCGGCCAAAAGTAATGGCTATTGACCGCTGCTACTGTTTTCTGATATCCAGGGTGCCCTGCATAAGGCACATTATGCATCTCCTACAAAATCATATGTTTCAAGCACTAGACATTGGGTACACAAATTCTGTTCTTGTACAACAATATTCCATCTGTTTTCAATTTATAAATTTCCATCTTCTGTGGTGTCTTACCCTGCTGTAGCTTGGCTACCAATTCTCTGTACTGCAGATCTACATTTGCAGCCTCCATAATTCTACTTTTAATATCAGTCTGATACATGCTAACGGCTGTAGCATGTAATTCATGCACCCTTCTACTAAGTGCATCAACCACTTTATTCTCCTTTCCTTTGATATGCTTGATCTCAAAGTTGTACTCACACAGAAATTCCAGCCACCTACTTTGTCTAGCGTTTAAGGTTGGCTGATCAAACAAATATTTCAGACCGTTATGGTCTGTTCTGAGTTCAAACCTCCTTCCCATGAGGTAATGCCTCCATTTCTTTAGAGCATGAACTATGGCTGCCAACTCCAAGTCATGGGTTGCATAGTTCTTCTCGTGCTCTTTTAATTTCCTGGACTCATAACAAATTACGAATCCGTTCTAACTGAGGACCCCTCCCAGTCCTTCTTTGCATGCATCAATGCATACTATGAAATCTACATTTGGATATGCAATCCTCAGGATTGGAGCACTGGTTAACAACTTCTTCAATCACTGGAAACTTTCCTCACATCCCTCTATCCAATGAAATTGTTTCGCCTTTCTTTGTAAGGAAGTGATAGGGTGAGCTATCTTGGAAAACCTTGCGATGAACCTTCTGTAATAACCAGCCAATCCCATGAAGGATCTAACTTTCGTTACGTTCCTTGGCGCTGACCATTCTCTAATGGATTCAATCTTCTCAGGGTCTACCTCTATCCCATCCTTCGATATAATATGTCCCAAGTAATGGATCCGTTCCTGATAAACTGAGCACTTGCTCATCTTGGCATACAGTTGGTGCTCTCTTAGCACCTGCAAAACCATCCTCAGATGTTGTTCATGTTCTTCTTCGGTTTTGGAATACACCAGAATGTCATCCAGGAAGATGATGACAAACTTGTCTAGATAGTCCTTGAATACTCCATTCATCAAGCTCATAAAAACAACGGGTGCATTTGACAGTCCAAACGACACCACTGTGAACTCGTAATGACCATACCTTGTTCTAAAGGCGGTCTTGTTGATGTCTTCATCTTTTATTCTTACTTGGTGATATCCTGATCTTAGATCTATTTTCGAAAAGATTTTTGCATCCTTCAACTGATCGAAGAGATCATCAATCCTCAGCAGAGGATACTTGTTCTTCACCGTTACTTTGTTCAATTACCTGAAATCAATGCACAATCTCAGCGTTTCGTCCTTCTTCTTTATGAACAGGACTGGGGCACCCCAAGGCAACACACTTGGGCATATATACCCCTTCTTCAGAAGTTCTTCAAGCTACAACTGCAACTCTTTCAGTTCTGGCGCACTCATCCTGTATGAAGCCTTTGACACTGGAGCTGCTCCAGGCATCAAGTTCATAGAGAAATCGATATCCCTTTTCGGAGGTAGTCCAGGTACTTCCTGGAATACATCTTCAAACTCTTTAAGTACCTCATTATCCTCAATACTTGACACCTTATCCTTAGGCGTTTCCCCCACATGGGCTGCAAATAATTGACAACCGTTTCTGTAGCACTTCTTCAACTGCATTGTTGAGATTTCTCTAATAGTAACAACTCTAGGAATTCCTTGGACGACTCTCTGATTCCCTTCTTCATCTAAGCAAGTGAATTCCTTATTCCGATAGTCCAAGATGGCATGGTGCTGGTCCAACCAATCCATCCCAATTAGACAGTCATAAGAGCCTAATGACAAAATGTTCAAATCGACCTTCGTGCTCAGTCCATTCATGTCTATAGGAAAAGACTTGACTAACTCCGTGAATTTCCTCTTGGTTCCTGTAGCTAGCTGCACTAACCAAGAATTTTCATGTTTGCTTCTTATCAAATGCAAACTTTCTACCACTCTAGGTTCTATAAACTATGGCTAGCCCCTAAATCAACTAAAATAGTAAATGATTGGTTTTTTATCATACCTTCTACTTCAATCATGTGTGACTGATAATAAGCTTGCTTGTTGTCCAGGGCTACATAGATCCTTGGAATTCTACTGCCCATGTCCTCCACTGTTTCAGCTTGCTGAACATTGTGGAGAACTCTTACTTTATCATTTTTGTGGGGGAAATCCCTGTACCTATGGTTTTCTTTACAACCCCAACATTCCATAGGTGGTGGCCTTGACATTTTCCCACCCACTTCAACCTTCCTGGGCTCTCTAAGAGACGATTGTCCTTGAGGACTGTTTTTGAAAAAGGGTGGTTTATTTCCTTTCTGCCTCTATTCTTTCTTGTACTTTTTCTGGTTATCCCAAGCCTTCTGAAAGGTAGGCTTTTCTCTTTGTTGTTCAAATAAGCACTTCGCTCTTCTTATTGTTTCTTCCATAGTCTTTGGGTCATCATACTGAATCTTATCCCCAATAGGAGGTGGTAATCCACTCAGGTACCTTTGAATCTTGACAGGCTCATCTTTGATGAACGAAACATACTTCAGTAATTCCAAAAACTTTCGTTCATACTCATCAATGGTCTTGTTGTCCAGCTTGAGTTCAAAGAACTCTTTCATCCTTCTGTCATAATATCTTTTAGTTAAGTATTTCCTCTCGAAATAACTCTTGAATTCTTTCCATGTGATGTCCCTTTCCCTGATGTACTGCACCTACACAAGTTTATCCCACCACATGGATGCCTTTCCCTTCAGTTGATACATGGAAATCCCGCCCTCTGCATGAGAGGAATAATTCTGCAGTTGAAAGTATTTCCTCATACCCAACAACCAAGTTTCAACATCTTCCTCCTTCTTATGTTCTCCATCAAACGTTGGAGGCTTGATCTTGTTCATTTCCCCTTTCAATTCATCCATCCCAGATCTCCTGTTCTTTTTGGTAGGATATGGGCTTGAACTACTGTGTGCTTCCCTACTGGAATGCTTTGGGAAGCGACAATGATGTCTGCTGACACTCCTTGATCTTATTTTCCTCTCAGGGGTCCCGCGACTCTCTTTCTTTCTTGGGCATTTTTCAATTTCTTTTCTATTCTTTCCAGATTCTTCAACATCCTTAAATTGAATTCACCTTGCCTACCCATGACTTTCATGAGCTTTCAGCTATCAGCTCGGCGAGCCTGGGCATCTTTCTGTAATATTTCAATGATTTTCATCATATGTCATTCCTTATTCATCTCTTTTTCTTGCCCATTATAGTTTGACCCTTCGACTCCCAAGTTAACATTCCTTCCTTCTCTTTCATTCTCTGAATTGGAGGCAATCCACACCTCTTCCATTCTCTGCTCTCAACGACAACCCTATTCGGTTCTGGCACTTGCTAAGCTTCTGTAAAGACACGTGCAAACAACAAGGATTTGTCAGGTCATCATTCTTAGCAAATTACACACATTCAAAACCATTCCGATTTAAAAAAATTCTTCAACTTTACAAATTTTCCAAGTTCTACTCGGCTCTGTAGTTTTCGAGTGATAGTTACCTCTTTCTCCCTACCCTCATAACCAAAGGTTGTGACCAATGCTAGACTACTAGGTGCTACTCGAGATTTCAACCTTCGAAGAGTTTAAGGTACACACATCTATCTCCCGGAGTTTCGATTTACCGAATTCGCGTAAATCAGGTGGATCGATGGTCCACGTTTACCCAACATCCAACGGTAAAAAAAAATCCACTACGGTTCTTCTGTCTTCGAAGATTTTGGGACTTCGAAACTTTGGGTTTCGGGTTTTCGGTAACCGGGAGTTCATGATGCAGCGACTCCAAACCATTGGTCACTCCATTCCCCGAACTCCGATACACGAGTTCTTGTATGAGATCTAATGATCCTCGGTGATTTGGATCTAATGGTCCAGATATTTTCAGAGTTTCGTGAACCGGGAGTTCACGATGCAATGACTCCAAATATCTTGTCGCTTCAATCCCCAAATTCTGATATGGAAATTCATGTATGAGATCAACGACTGTGAGCCTCCCCTAATCCGATGATCCAGATCTCTCCTACGCTTACACCTATCAAGATCTTCAGCCCTAAATTCCTTGCTAGTTGGCTGGATCTGACAGCTCACAGGATTTCGACACTTCTTCCTGGAAGCGCTCCATCATCCGATTCTACCCTTGTTAATCTCTTTCGTGATTCAGGACTTGGAGTGACCAAGAATTTGTCCTGCACTCCAAGTTCACGATCCCTAAATTCATGAAATGATCCAACGGTTCAAACCAACCATGATCAATGACCCACATTTATTTTGGATCCTAGGGTGGCGAGTTTCTCCATCCGCTAACCACCTTGCAACTTTTGGCTATCTTACGGTCCTCGCGATTTCACAAGTTCTCCACAAAGAATTCTGACTGTCCAACTTTGCTTCTCAAGGACTTCTGGCCAATGACTTGGTACCCTCCTTCTGAATTTTCATCTACTTGATCCAACATTTCTGGTGTGGAGTTCTCTCTCTCTCTGTGGCCATATACCACACCGGCTATAGTTTTATAATACTGCTACACCTCCTGAGCTTGTAACATGGTCAAGTAGTCCGTTGACACTCAGAAACATTCTGAGGTCTGAAATTAGTCCTCTAGACACAATTTTTTCTCAAACCCTCGATCCAAAGACCACTTATCCGACCCATCCAGGCTCAACGTTGAAACCAGGCTCTGATACCATACTGTAATGCCCCCGACCATCAACCCCATGGTCAGGCCAACGCTACTACGCGGAAAAACACTTCTGGAACACATTATGCATTCTAATGAACTTAAAACGCTTAATTACAGTTAAACACACAATTACTACTAGTATTTCAGAATTAATGGAAATAACAATAATTCATATGCACAACGAAATACGTGATAACATTGGAAGAATCACAGGTGTGCAATTTAATTAATTACATAATTACAAAACACAGTGACACTTATCTTTGAAACTGTCACGCACCACCAACTGCATGTAGACCTTCCACGAACCTCCCAGCCTTAGACCACGCTGCTCATCACTCTCAGCAGTAGGTCACCCCTGAGCTGGTACTAAGCTCCACTGGGTAAGGAATCTTAGGCTAGGTAAGGTTTACAGGAAGAATACACGTAAAAGAAGGAGGATTCTCTCCCAGGAACCACTTATGCCCACTACCCACAGACTCTCCTTCCCCACATGCCTGTCCCACCACAGGAGTATACACCTTCTTTGTCACCTAGATAGTCCTTCGGCTGCTAACCTCCCTTGCCTTAGGCTTCAGCAACAAACCAGACTGAAAATCTCCAAGCTCTGTGGCAGCTACAGGGTTCCTTCCAGGAGCTCTCTCCTTCCTCCGCGCACTCTCTCACCTAGAGAGAGTCACTCACAGGCTTGGTAAAACCTGCCTCTTCAACAACAATCACCTCCCTCACCTGGAGAGAGGTTACACATAGGTCATACAACCAGTTTCCTTAATCTCGTTCCCGTACAGAGTAGAAAAACAACAAGGCTTAGCAACGAACATACAACAACAACAAACCACACCCATCCAAGAATTGCGTGGCCGCCATAGTCAACTAGGACAACAAACATGGGTTTCCCAAATAGATGACAGATAGACGCTTCAACCCAACCAGGCTCAACAATTACGGGACATTCGGTTTTCCCAACCATCCATACAGAACAGACTCACAGTTCTTGGTTTCGGGAATGCGTGATAAGAAATCCACGCGAAGGTCGAACACAAACTCGACGATTTTGACAGAGGGTGTACCGGATCCTCCAGAAATCAACACAGGCCTTTTTGGTTTTCAGAGTTGCGTTAGTGTATTCTTGTAGAGGTCATATAGGATTCCTGGTTTAAACAATCGACAGTAGAATGGAGGAGGAACCCCCATCATGGCTCAACTCAACATTTTTAACTGCATGCGCTTGGGTTGACACTTGTCACCCATGAATCTCATTCCTTCCCATTTGGAAGTCACTCGTCCTTCCAAATAACTTAGGATAAAACATCACATTTACACAACTTTGGAATAGTAATAATTTAATATTATTCTCAAGGGTTTAAGCCCCCTCAGCTTAGCCCCTCTTCCAACCTCTCAGCCCCCTCTCCCTTACCCAGGCTTTGTGGATGCTTAGTCCCCCATCACTCATTCATCGTGGTCGGTCTGCACATAGAGATGTTTTGTATTAATACTGTGCATAATTACATGTACAAAAAATCAGGCTCATGGCCTTCAACACTTAGGCTCCCTGGCCTAATAACACATAATCCCACTAGTTTATATGACTTGGCTCACCAGCCTATAAAACATAATTACAATTCATAATGCAAGCTTTATATTTCATAGACATGATTTACAACAGGGCTCGACCTTGGGGACATTACACTTCTCCTCTGAACGTCAATGTTGGCCCTGACAATTTCAACATCTGGTGGAAGACATGAGGTGACAAAGAGACAAAAGAGCGGTCCTGTAGTGGAATAATTCTTTTCTTTGCAATAAATTTATTGGTGCACCAAGAGACCATGTCCTTACAGTCAAAAACCTCAGGGATAACCTGCATGAGCAATCCCAGAGGTCCAATTTACTTGGTTCTTTGCGACAGATGTTGAGTAATAAGAAAATGCCCTGGACCAGTCGAAGTTCTAGTCTTCGTGCACAAAGATGTTCACTGTATCTCCACAGAAATGTTGTCGAGATGATGCCATAGGTTTATGAGAAGGTTTCTTTGCTACAGATGATGGTTTAAATGAACCATTAGAGCTGATAATGTAACTTTTCGGTAAATCTTGGTTAAATGCTTATGAATGGGAAAGCTCCTCGAGCCTTTCGCTGATTAATGACAATCTGTATTGGTGGTGCATTATGAACCGTTAGCAGTAAAGTTCATTTATTGCATATTTAGAAATGCGAAGGTGGCGGGTACGATGAAGAGCAATTAAGGAATGGAGGTTTCGTGAACGTGCGAAGGCCACACCGTGTGAATGGGATTTCATGATTTTGAAATGAACACTCAGAAGGGATAATATAATCCCCTTGCAAATTTTGGTTTAATGCACAACAATACGAGATGTCCTCGAGCCTTTCTCCCAACAATGACAATCTATATGGTTTCTACATGATGACTTGTTAGAATTAAATGCCAACAATTCCATATTTAGAAACAAGATATGTATATATATATATAAATTTTTATTTTCTTTTATTATAGACAAGTGCGAAGGTGACGGAGATGACAGAGAGCAAGGAAAGAATGGAAAGCTCTGAAAAGCAGTCGGACGAGATTCAAAAAAGGGTTATGGGGATTGTCAGGACAACTGAGTGTTGCATGGTCAAATTTCATGTTTCAGAATTTTTGAGTGCAAAATGTGTAAAATGGAAGAGATCACGATGGGGCAGTTCAGCGGCTAGTTTGTATATTTGTGGAATTCAGGCAAAGTGGCTAAGTATGGAATAGGGAAATTTCTAATTGCATGCGTAGCAATAAGATCTTATATATATTTGCCAACTTTTAATAGCAAAGGGGCGTGGGCACAAGAAACAACAACTACGAATTGAATATTTCTTCAATCCGCCAAACCGTTGATCCGCCAAGAAATTTGAACAAATGGCGAAGTATGGAAAGCGGATAGATGGGCTTCAAAATGGGGTGACAATAGTTCCACTAAATATGCGAGGACCCGACGGTTAAATTGTATTTCTCGGAATTTTCAGTGCAAAAATGTGCACCATGGAAGAGGGCATGATAGGTGGACCGTAATACGAAAGAGGGTATGATCTAAGAATGGTTGAAAATTTGTATATCATGAAAGTGATAGTACTGTTCGCAGGTCATGGAACAAAAAAAGGTCCAATGTAGAGACCGCCTAGTGGGAATTTGCGGTTGGAGAATTTTCTGGGTATGGAATGGGGAAGCGTTCGGTCGGTGTCGCGATAAAAGAGCACGAGTGCAGCTGTGAACCCACAAGACCACCCACGCACTGAGCAATGTTGACCTGACTAGCGTGCAATTCCATCTGTCAATTTGTATATCGCTGAACTCTGGGTGTTAGTTGTGGGACATGGAACAATAGAGGTTCAATTTAAAGAAAGGGGAAGCGGTTGTTGGAAATGCGTGAATTCGCGAAGCCGTGGAGCAAGGCATTTTTGGGAGAAAAACGATTAAGTAACTAGGAAGAGAAACTAGAGAGAATAAAAGAGTGGGAAAATAGAAAGGTGGAAGGCAGTTTTCGTAAGCGCGAATTGGTTTCAAAGAAGCCCCATTGTTGCAAAACCATGATGTTCTACTAATTTTCAGCAAATTCGTTGTTGAAGATTAGATTTTATTGCATTGTGTGCATGTAACTATGTTCTTGATACATTCTTCCATGACTGTAACATATTAACTTAACTACTAAACTTCATTTTCTACTAATTGTAAGCAAATGCTTTGTTGAAGATTAGATTTTATTGGAACGTGTGAGTGTAACTGCGTTCTTGATACACTCTTCCATGAGTGCAACATATTAACTCAAGTATTAAACTTCTTGCATTATGGGATGTTAGCATTAAAACTTAATAATTGCATGTCTAGAAACAAGAATAACGATTTTGCTGCAACATTGTACATTGGCATTGCTATGTTCTATCTGCATTACAAATATAATTGAACGTTGGTTTGAAACTATGTAATCCATTTTTTGTTTGCATAAAAAGTTGGTGGATTCACACATTACATTGGCATATAATTGTTAGATGTTCCATATTAGAAAAGATAAGCTAAGTAAACACAATATCGAAGAAGTACGAGAGCACCAAACCATGCCAATTAGAACATGCATTAAAACCAGAAAAGAGGCAGGAACGAAGAGTTGAAGGCAAATATTTTTTAATAGAAAATGCATTTAAAAAAATAAGAAAAACACCGAGTATTGTACATCTATCTTTAGAAATTGGACCCAGTTCTTCGGGCCAAAACATTGAAGGTATTTGCGACAAACACAGACATGAGATTCGTAGTATGCAAGATCTTTGCAGTTTTCTCCTCGATGAATCATCCTGTGCTGAAATTGATATTTTTCACAAGCTTCCCCTGAGGAAGGAGACGAAAATGGTAGCATGGAAATTGGAATAGCCCTTAGATGAAACCGCCTCTGCATAATCCAAAAAAAATTAGTAGCACAACTTGCACGTGCAATTCTATAGGCCCCAATTAGTCCATTATGGGCAGAAGGAGATGACCAGTAGGAAAATGCCTTGCAATAGTGAGAGTTTTGGACTTGATTCCCGAAGAAGTTAATCAATAATTTTTTGTCTTGAAATATATCTCTAGGAGCATCAACATATCATTTCTTTATAGTGAAACTCTTTCACCTAGAAAGAATTAATTTGGAACTCTGGAATTCCTACTTTCGCGCTGCAAAGTGGCTGTTGCATTCACCATCGGTTTCTTTTCTGAAACTCCTTTTGGTGTTTTCATCACTACCATCACCGAGCCAGGAAGTTCCATTCGTTATGGTTGATTTCAATTTGGGTGCAGGAGTGGGAAGATTCTCTGCATTGCCATCATCCATTGCCGTATCATTGTCCATCAGATCATCTTCTTTCGACTCAGAATTCATGGCATCAACTTTTGCGACAACCATGAATGCAAGTGAGTAGGTTCTCTGAGCAGCCAGGGTTGCCATGGAATTTTTTGGTTTGAAATTTATCTCTCGGTGTACCAAGGGACCATCTCCTTGTTTGCTCCTAGGCGGAGGGAGATGAATAGTAAGAATATGCCCTGGAATAGTGGAACCTCTGGCCATTATGCCCCAATTTGTTTACTGTGTGTGGAGAGAATTGCTGCCAGAAGTTATTAAGAATTTCCGTTTGCTCGAGACGATGTTTGAAATGAAAATCGTGGAGGGATAATATAACCCTCCGCAAATTATGGTTTAATGCGTATCAATGGAATATCTCCTTGAGCCTTTCATTGATCAATGACAGTTTCCAGGGTTTGTGCGCAATGAGCTGTCACCATCACAACTCACTAATTGCACAATTAGAAAAAAGTGCGAAGGTGGCGGTGACGACGAAAATAGATTAAGAATTAGAAATTTCTTAGAAACACCAACCCGTCCGCGCACAAAAAAAAAGATTGCATTGCCTTTCAAATGAATACTTGGAAAGGATATAATAATTGTGCGTAAATCTTAGTTTAATTCGTAGTAATGACAAATCTTTTCTGGATTTTCGGACATTAATGACAATCTTAACGGTTCCTGCAGGATGACTACTAGCATTAAAGCTTAACTATTGCATATATGGAAACAAGTACGAAGGCATCGGTGATGGCGAAACCGATTCCAAGAAATACCAAAGTATGGAAAGCATTCAGGCGGGTTACAAAATAAAAATCACAGAAGATATACCCAGGAGACGTGAAGGGATGATGGTCATATTTCATCTCAGTGACAGATATCGGCTGCCAATTTGTATGTCGCAGAATTTGTAAATTCACAAGAAGACCTGCAGGCTGGCTGGCTCAACATTGCAATTTCATTGTTTTGTGTCCTCCAAATAGCACTCAGAGTTCCGCAATATAAAGATTGATAGATGGAATTGAGGGCTGGTGGGTTCAATATTGCCATTTTTTAGGGATGGAAATCGCTATCAACTATCTAACATATCTAAAAACATTATTTTCAATACTAAATTATTAATATTACATATTGATCTTGTAGAATTTTATTAGACGAGAAAGTTTGTACAATCTGGTCGGGCGAGTTATTTAAAAGTTTTGTGACAAACGAACAATACATGGTATAAATTTACTTTTATAAATTATGAACAAGAGATTTTATAGAGCATATGCGGATCCCTCATTCCATACTTAGGCACTTTTTCGATTGCGGGTTCTCGTCTTGGTGGGCTGAAAATTGAGCCTCTATTTTTTCGTGTCCTACAAATAGCATCCACACTTTCGCGATATACAAATAGAAAGATGGACTTGCGGGTTGGTTGGTTGAACGTTGCACTTTTATTGTCCTGTAGAGATTCCGTATTAATTCCATATTTAGCTAGTTTTTTGGATTGAGGGCTCTCGGGCTGGCGGGCAAAAAATTGGGCCTCTATTGTTCCATGCTCTACAAATATCACCCACAATTCCGTGATATACAAATTTAGAATCAGGCCTGTGGTAAATTATTACTGTTAAATATTGATATTGCATAATTTAATTAGACGAGAAAGTTTGTACAATTTGGTTGGCCGAGTGATATAAAAGTATTTCGAAAAATGAGAAATACATAGTAAACATGTACTTTTATAAAGTATGGACATGATATTTTATATAACATATGTGAATCCCTCATTCCATACTTAGACAGTTTTTGGATCGTGGTTTCGCGGCCTTGCAGGTTGAAAATTGAGTATCTATTGTTCCATGTCCTACAAATAGCACCTACACTTCCGTGATATACAAATTGACAGGCGGACTTGTGGAGATGACTCTCTATATAAAGTATGGACATGAGATTTTATAGAGCATATACGGATCCCTCATTCCATACTTAGGCACTTTTTGGATCGTGTGTTCACGACCTGGTGGGTTGAAAATAGAGTCTCTATTGTTCTGTTTCCTACAAATAGCACCTAGACTTCCGCGATATACAAATTGACAGGAGGACATATAGGCTTCTTGGATGAACATTGCATTTTTATTGTTCTAGAACATATGCAGATCCCTCATTTCATACTTGGGCACTTTTTGGATCGCGGGTTCATGGCCTGGCCGACTGAAAATTGAATATCTATGATTTTGTGTCCTACAAATAGAACCTATACTTCCACGATATAAAAATTGTCAGGCAGACTTGTGGACATGAGTCTCTATATAAATTATGGACATGAGATTTTAAAGAGCATACATGGATCCCTCATTCCATACATAGGCACTTTTTGGATTGCGGGTTCACGGACCGACAGGCTGAAAATAGAGTCTCTATTGTTCCGTGTCCTACAAATACCACCCAGAATTATGCAATATACAAATATCTAGGAGGACTTGCGGGCTGCTTCACTGAACATTGCATTTTTATTGTTCCGTAGCAATCCCGTATTAATTCCATATTTAGCCACTTTTTTTGATCGGGGGCTCTCGGGCTGGCTGAATGAACATTGCACTTTCATTGTTCCATGTCCTCCAAATAGCACTCGGACTTCCATGATATGCACATTCACAGATGGACTCGAGGGCCGGCGGTTTCAAATTTGCCATTGTTTAGGGATGGCAATCCCTATCAACTATCCAACATATAAAAAAAACGTTATTTTCAATACTAAATTATTAATATTACATATTGATATTGCAGAATTTAAGCAGAGGACAAAGTTTGTACATTTTGGTGGACCGAATGATATAAATTTTTTCTGACAAACGAGCAATACATAGTAAACATGTACTTTTATAAAGTATGGACATGAGATTTTATAGAGCATATGCACATTCCTTATTCCATACTTAGGCACTTTTTGGATCGTGGGTTCGCGACCTGGCAGGCTGAAAATTGAGGTTTCATTGTTTCGTTCCCTACAAATAGCACCTATACTTCCGCGATATACAAATTGACAGGCAGACTCGGGTTGGTTGGCTGAACATTGCACTTTTATTGTCCCGTAGCAATCCTGTATGAATTCCATATTTAGCCATTTTTTTGATCGGTGGCTCTGGGGCTGGCGGGTTGAAAATTGGGCCTCTATTGTTCCGCGCTGTACAAATACCACTCACAATTCTGCGATATACAAATTGACAAGCGGACCTGTGAGCTGGATGGCTCAACATTGTAGTTTCATTGTTTCGTGTCCTCCAAATATCACTCAGAGTTCTGCGATATACAGATTGACAGATGGACTTGAGGGCTGGCAGGGTCAAATTTTCCATTGTTTACAGATGCTAATCCCTATCAACTATATAAAATATCTAAAAACATTATTTTCAATACTAAATTATTAATATTAAATTTTGATATTGCAGAATTTAATTAGACGAGAAAGTTTGTACAATTTGGTCAGGCATCTGATATAAAATTTTTCCGACAAACGGCCAATACATAGTAAACATGTACTTTTAGAAAGTATGGCCGAGATTTTATAGAGCATATGCGGATCCCTCGTTCCATACTTGGGAACTTTTTGGATCGCGGGTTCTCAGCCTGGCGGGCTGAAATTTGAGCCTCTTTTGTTCCGTGTTCTGCAAATATCACCCAGACTTCTGCGATATGCAAAGTGACAGGCGGACTTGCGAACTCCACATCTGGCGGGTTCAAGATTGCAATTGTTTAGGGATGCTCATCCTATCTAACTTTATCTAAAAAAATTATTTTCAAATACTGAATTATTAATATTAACTATTGATATTGTACAAGTGAATTACATTAAATTATTAAAGGATGTTAAATCGCTTATTTTTAAAAAAATGAAGCAAACAAAAGAAAGTTTTTTTAAAATTCTATCACCGCAAGCATAACAAGGACCAATTTGAATTTTAAGGCCCTCTTGTTCATATGATAACACAATTTCACTCCGCACAATATATATTTGTTGATTTTAAATTATTCCAGGATATTAATTTTGCCAAGTTCATCGAATAAGCAAAAATGCAAAAACAATGACCAATTTGAATTTTAAGAGCCTCTTGTTGCTATGATATGAAAATTTTACTTTGCACACTATATATTCATTGGTTTCAAATTATTTCAGAACAATACCAAGTTCACCGATCAAGGAAATCTGCTAAAGCAAGCCACATAGTACATTTGCGTCACAACGCCATATAAATTATCAGGTGGATTTGCGGGCTAGCTGGCTAAAAAATTAAATTACATTGTTCCGTGTCCTCCAAAGAACAGTCGGAGTTCCACGATATACAAATTGACAGACAAAACAGATAACCAAGAACCAACCATACTTTAAACAAGCTCCAAGCAAGTTCCTAGAAGGTTCCATAGAGCAGAACCCATCGACCTTTGCACCAAACAATTTGATATACAAATAAAAGAAATCGCCGCATTCATTTTCTCTTGCATCTGGTATATGTTCCTAGTAGAGAATAAATAGGAACATGCAATATATGGGGATTATAGAGATATGGGCCAAGTCCAACGAATATTCATCTGGATGTTGAACAAATGTTACAGAGACACATGAGGTATTTTCGTTTCCTGCCAAAGTTTGATATATATATATATATATATATATATATTTTCCCCGTCTTTAGCCGATATGCAAAAATGCATTGTCCTCATTCAAGGTGAATCTGCTGTAAATACGTTTCATACGACAACTCTTCCAACTCAGGAAGCACATTTTGTAACAGAGGCTACCTAACCGTATAATGCATGGTTGTGTTTCCCACGGTTCAGATAATAACATTCAGGCAATGTCCATATATATATTGACATTTTCACTGCATCACAAAACAACCAATCGTATCATCACTTATCAAAGTGGAGGTAGAAGCAGCGGAGTTTCATTTTTCACATACATGCTCAAAGGAGGTCGAGTACACATTGGATGCAACTAAAAGACCTTCTACCTGGGAACATGAGAAAAGGGATTAATACATTGAACAACATAATACACAACTGCACCCCCCACCTCCCCTTAAAAAAAAATAAAAAATTAAGCAGGCACAAAAATTTGTTGAAGGCTATTTCTATAAGTAAAGTGAGGATGATTTTGTGGATCTATATGCACAATAGTTGTAGAGATAGCTAATTTCTTCAGATCCTCTACTATATCTGCTCACAACTCCGTTGAAAATGTTGCCTGGGTTGTTTGAAAGATCCTTTCTCTAGCATCCCTCTTCTTTGTTATATTTTTGAACAACATAAGTGGAATCTGCCCTCTATGCAATTGTTGTTCCATTGATGAAAACAAATCTGAATACTTATCGAACAATTGTAGCTGCAACATGGAACAGTGCAATATTTGTGTAACTTATCCGACATACATGCACATGTGAAAGTAAAGGACAAAACTGAATATGAAAAGTGGTACCATTGCCTTGTCACTGTCGGACTCTCCATCCTTTATATGGAGAATGTGTTGCGAGCCAAATTTTCTCGCCAGTGTGACAACAACCCCAATCATTCTAATTGGGTGAATATTAGTGCTCTGTGCAAGCTGGCTGATAGTCGAGTCCAGGATGAAACGATATTCTGAACAAACAACGAGAATTTTTTCCACAATGCTTGTTTTGTTGAGAGAAATAATTCGTTCGCAATCACCATGGTCATATACTGTTTTGAGCAATATATTAAAATTTGTAATGGATATTCCATTACGCGACAACATCTTTCTACATGTTTCTGGACAAGTTGTGGAGGAACAGTCAGTGTCACTGTCATCATGGCATCCTTGTCTGTCATGTCATCACACATAATGGATCTACTTTTGTTTTCCTTGTCCAAGTAGGTGCTATAGACAACCATTATGTCCCCGACAAACACTTGTCCAGTTTGGAGGCTGTTCAAGCCCTCTATTGACAGTACTTTGGATGTCACCACTCTAGACCTGATGAATTTTTTTGAACAGGAAAACTAAATTGAATGGTAGTGTGCTATAAGTACATGCATAGTTTTGATGAACTATGGAGCCAGAGTTTCACAACCACACCTCTTAGTCTGTGGAACATGCAGCATGTTCGACGTCTCGATTGTACTTGTTGATACTTCTCGCAAGCTACAAACCATGTATTGCATATGACATTAGCATATCCACCATGCCATAGATGAATATATAGCCCAACAAATTTGTTTAGTTAACATAGTAAGAGAAGAGCATATGCATATTTACCTTTGGCCTTGTCGGTTTGTCGATGTCTGGGATGACTGACTGCTCATGCCCATGTCACTAGTCCAACTTTTTCTGATGCAAGCATGTGTAGATGAACATCATGACTAAACAAGCATATGCATTGTATATTGTCCATCGGAAGGACCAAATAACCGTAAAACTGTATGCATCTGAATTTTTTAACTGGAGAAATATTTAACAGTAAAAAGGGCATGAGCGTGGGGCACCATGGCCAATCTGTATATCGCAGACCCCCATAAGCCAAGGGAGAAATCTTCAACCTGCTAGCCTGGAACCCGCAATCGAGAAAGTGGATAACTATGGAAGAAGGTAGAAGCACGACCACATATGTGAATCCATTAGTCCACCAACCGACACACGAAGGAATTTTCAGAAAGCACACTAGGCAGATGAATTAGAAAACAAAAGGGATAATAGAAAATGGAAAAAGTAGAAATAGGGAGCGCAGAAAGGCCCATTACTGCAAAGTCATCATTTTCAAGTCTAATATTATATGCCCCCACCCGGTTTGTATATTTAATTTACTAGCACACTTGGTATACCTTTTAGAATATTGCACCATAGAACCCTCTGCTGTTGTACAAAACAATTCATCTCCCTATCCAAGCAACCTGTATTTTCGAAGGCAACAACACCAAAGATGCAATGGAGACGAAGGCAAGTTAGTATGAAGACAAGCATCTAAAAGAAAGAGAAACAGGTCTATTTACCTGCCAAAGAGTCCTTCGTCCTGTCCAACCATTCTGTTTGTTTAAATGCAACAATGCAACACAAACACAACGGACATGAACCATCTTAGTATGCAGGAATGAACACATGTAAGCAAGATAACTTAACACATAACTAGTTTATAGGAAGGCACACAACTAGTTTAACACATATACAAACCATAAATGAAATACAAAACAATGCAATATGAAACAACAATACAAGCATGCACCTTTCTATATCCTCTTCAACCGATGCAGTCAAGACTCCCTCATTTTCTCCAGCTACTCTGTTTGTTTGAATGTGGGAACACACAAAATTCAATGAACATCAATGGAAGCTGGTATTCACCGGAGAACAAGCAATATGTACACGCAACAAAAATGACTGAACAAATAGTCTAGAAAGGAAGAAACATGAACCTTTGCGCTTCTCTATCCATGGCTGTAAATGTGTAGATTTTTTCCCCCTAGCCAATGTATATCACAAGGCACAAAATATCACGTAATTGCATGGCCGTAGCTAAACAATTTCTGGTTTTCCCTGGCAATTTATCCAGATATGCCCTTTAACCATGTTCTTTATCCTCTACACAGACTGTTGTGCCCAGGATACAAGTTCTCAGTTTTCCATGGCAAACCACCCAGACATGCTTCCAGACATCAAAATATAATCTTGCAGAATCTTTGTTGCACATATCATATCTCAAGAACAACACAAATTCTATCATGCACACACCAGTCTATGTAGAGGAGAAAGAACATGTAATGTCATATCCTCACATCTGACCATACATGGTTTATAAATGTAGCATGCATACATATGCTTTATTCCAACAAAAAAACAACAGATATTGTAACTTCACATGTAATCCTCCAACAATTTTGCATGCAACTATTTTCTTTCATGGCAAGACTGAAGCACCAGAAAAATCTCACAGAATAACAGATATCGACCTCGACAGACATTCCAAATAACACAACTGGATGTCAACTCGTGGGTGTAGGGGCTGAACACCATAAAGCACCCCCAAAAAACAATAATAATCCAAAAAAAAAGAAAAAAAAAATCTCCAACCACCACCGCTACACCCCAACCCTGCAAGGCCAAATCAAACAAAAGAAAACAGCAAGGACCAAAGCAGCGAGAAAGAACAAACATGCTGAGCTTCACCCCCAAGGCCCCAAAGCGCAAACCCCATCCAAACAAACAAAACCAGCAACCCACGAACCAACGAACCAACAAGAACCACCGAGCCAGTGAACAACATATGTATCTCCAATGATTACAAAACTACAGCCCAAGCAGAGAAGGAACTAAACACATACAAGGAGCATGTGACTATAAATAAGCAAACATTCTTACTTGCAAACTGCAAACACTGAACAACAAACAAGGAATACAAAATGAAACTATGACATCAAAACTTACTCCGAAACGATGAAACACAGAAGCATAGGTCGAATCCCGAGTGAAACAACAACAAGCAGCAATCGACAAACCAACGAAGAAGAAGCACTCATCGAACCAGTAAACAATATATGTATCTTCAACGATTATGAGGATGAAACATACAATGGTAGCAAATGACAAACCAGTGAAGAAGAAGCACTCACCGAACCAACAAACAATGTATGTAGCTTCAATGGCAGAACAAGGATGAAACATACAATGTTTGTCGAATTGGCAGTGGACAAACAAGACTGTGCAAATTCACTGTAACTGTATAAAACATTTCGAGGAAAAATGTACTCCGAGAAGCGTATTTACATAAACATTTAAGACTGCCAGGATGTCTAAGGACCTCGTGGTATGCAAACATTTAAGTTGTCAGGGGTGTTGGAGGACGTCGCGTCATGTAAACATTTACACTGTCAGGCCTATTGAGGCATCTCGGAATAAGTGTCAATACATTTCAACAAATACACATCCGCCAAAGACGCCATAAACTTTGGAATTATCAATCACTACAAAGCTTATATATCAAAACATTTCAATATGCTTAGTACATATGAAAACTTACGGATATATTCGCCTAGCAGAAAATGCTAGCATTAATTGACCTTCAAGCAATATAGAGGAAAAGTATATGATTAAAAAATACTGTCTATGAGAAAAACTTTGGATATGTTTCCATATAGTACATTAGGAATAGCGAAGCCGAAAATAAGACTTCCAATCTCTTATCCAATCAGATCAGTACATATATGTTACTTTTTATTATATAAAAATATGTGCTTTTAATTCCATAGCTCCAACAATAGGTATTGTGCAAATATTTTGGGTCAAAGGACAAACTAATATGTAGTCAACACATTATCGATCGCTATAGTCCCTCTATGCCTATGACAGGGACTAATAAGATATATTCATATCTAATTTAATAGCTTAGGGTAATAAACAATTTTTTAGCAAAGAGGTTTTAGATAGATTATTAAATATAAGATTAATATAGATTTATTTTAACAGAGAAAAAATACTTAAATGGATGGATCAAAATCCTACAAACTTGAAAAGAAATATAGGTATGAAATATTCTTCCTACACTAATCAATGAGAGAAATAAGTGCAAAAATTAAATAAATATAATTGTATTTATAAACAACACAAAAACATATAATCATTATATAATGATTTTCTAAGGAAAACTCTTTCTCCAAACCCCACACTCTAAAGCATACTCAATGTATTATTCAACAACTAAATGGTTAAAATAATATATTATAGAGTCTCCATGCTCTCAACAAGAGAGAAGTAGCATAAGGATTCTAGAAAGAGAAGTAACATAAGGATTCTAGAAAAAAATTGGCACCATATGATCCATATTATTTTCGAAATGAAATGAAAGAAAAGATATTAGAATTAAATACACACAAATATTGTTAGAAACAGAGAAATACAACAATACATGATTTCTATTAATGAAAGAAATGTACAAAGACTGTAAAAATATAGAGTGAATGGAATCGCTAGAATGGTGACAACTTATCTCTGAGAAGAGATGTGAATGCTACGCTCATTTGCAAGAAGATGAGTACAATGAGGCTTTGAAGGCCTTTTACAATAAACATGAATGCCAAAACCCTAGACATCCAAAAACCTAACCCTAGGAGATGAAACACCAAAAGTCATGTGGGTCTCGTTGGAGTAAGTTAGTACATCAACTTCCTGGGGTCGTAACTTTTGTACACGATCTCTGATTTAGGCGTGTGATAGCCCATTGGAAAGGTCTTTTCGATAAATACACATTATGTCGTCAAATTTGGATTATGGCAAGCCCCAAAAATGCTATTTAGGGCCTCAAAATGGTCCCAGAAGTACATGAAGATGTACTGACATGAAAACTGCCAAAATAAGTCAGTTGGAATAGGTGGGAGACCACCAATATCCACCTGGATGTTGTGTAGGGAATCAAGACAACCCTAGAAGTGAATAATCCAAAATTACAAAGAGATGTCACCATTAGAGAGAAACATGTTGAACTAAAAACTGTCAAGATGAGCCAAGTGGAATTTGGAACAGGTGGGTGGCCACCAATATCCACTTGGATCAACATAATGGTAAGCTAAAAATCACACTCTGTTTATCTCCAACCCTAGCACTCAATAAATAAGCATAACAAAAACCACAAACCATTTATGGTTTTCCAATTCTACATGCTGGAAGACACCAACAATTCATTTCCCAATTATTGTTGCTCAACATTCGTTGCTTACTAGTGATTTGCATTTGGAAGGGGAAATTACAGTTTAAGGGTAGAGTATAGGTTATGCATAGGCTTAGATGGAGCTAGGGGTTTCTAGGTCATGGTCTATGTCAAGATCTAGGTCATGGTCATGGTATAGGTCTAGGTCATGGTCTAAGTCTAGCTCTAGCTCTATGTCGTGGTTTAGGTCATGGTTTAGGTCTAGCTGCAAGTCTATGTCATGGTAAACATCATGGTCTTCGTATAGGTCTAGGTCATGGTCTAGGTCATGGTCATCGTATAGGTCTAGGTCATGGTCATGGTCTAGGTCTTTCCATGTCTGGGTCTTTCTATGTCTAGGTCTAGGTCTAGGTATTGGCATGTCTAGATTGATGTCATTTATTTCCTTGCAATGTAGAGAGGGGGGTTGGAGGGAGTGGAATAAAGAGAGTGTGAGAGGGGGAGAGGGGAAGACAAAGAGAGTGTGTGACAGTGAGGGAGAGGGAGACATAGAGGGGGGTAGAGAGTGAGAGAGTGAGAGGAAGGGAAGGGGAGAGAGGGAAGGGGGGTTAGACAGAAGAAAAGAGAGAAAGGTGGGGAGAGGGAGTGGGATACAGTGAGAGAGAGAGAGAGAGGAAATATGCAAGAGGAAAAGAAAGAAGGGGGTAGATATGGATTGTTTCAGAGTGTGAGAGGGTGGGAGAGGAAGACCATGAGTGGGAGGGTAGAGAGAGAGAGGTGGGAGAGATATGGTAGATGTAGGAGAGAGAGAGAGGAGAGATAGTGGGAGGGAGGGGGAGAGAGGGAGGGAGGATGCAGGTAGAGA
This sequence comes from Picea glauca, assembly GCA_000966675.3. Taxonomy (NCBI): domain Eukaryota; kingdom Viridiplantae; phylum Streptophyta; class Pinopsida; order Pinales; family Pinaceae; genus Picea; species Picea glauca. The sequence continues at coordinate 1,036,682 of JZKD02S1975365.1, read as the reverse complement.
GAGACTGTGTGAGAGTACATATATATAAGTGTTACGTCATACATAATCTAGGGCATGTCAAACATAGATTGCAAACAATACAAAATCAATGAAATTTAACCTTTTAGGGTTTTTACCAGGCTGTAAATGGTCAATGACATCAATATAATATTGAAGAACATACAAATAGGTAAGTGTTCCAGTAATACATAATCTATGCCAATATCACAAGAAAAAATCTCAAACATGGATTTTTGATAATATAAAATCAAACAATGGGAAATCCTAGAGAGACATGAGAAAACATGACAATGAAATCAAATCAAACCACCAAAAAGGTAAGAAATGTGAAACATAAAATGATTTAAAAATGAATTAAGAAAAGAATTAAAATAAGGATAAATATTCCATATAAAAAATATCGAATCCACTAAAATATTATGGTTATATTAAAATAAAAAAGTGGAATCAACGTACCATAATCATCATTAAACCATGTGAAACCATTATTAAACCGTAGGTGAATGGTCATATCCATAAAATATCATTATTAAACAAGATGTATAGGCATAATGCACTTAAATCTTGGGTATGGTGTGGGTTAAGGGTAGAGTAAAGGTTATTCCTATGCTTAGATGGAGCTAGGGGGGTTTAGGTCATGGTCTAGGTCAAGTTCTAGGCCATGGTCTAGGTCTACTTCATGGTCTAGGTTATGGTCATATTCATATAAGTACTCATATACGTACTCCATTGGAAGAAGAAGAAAAACTTAACACTCACCTTACAGTAGAGGCTACATTTCTCTGTGGCACATATCCTTTATTTGTTGTGAGCCCTGCCTCACCTTTAGATGATGTTTGAGTTTCTTCAATGTCTATGAATGAAATAATAAAATAGAACTAACTCATATTTTTGGTAAAATATTTTATCAAGAAATGAAAAAAATTATGATACCTACCTACCTCCACCACCTTGGTCATCCATCCTTGACTCCATCACTATATAATGTTTTGACAGTTTTTTGTTATACACACATATATACTTCCCTCTCATTTTGAAAAACCAAATCCCCTCCAAAAAACAAAGATAATGAAAAACATATAAACACAAATCAAAGTGAGACAAGAAACATTGACAACACATACAAGAATGGCCATGCTTAATGCAAATTAAGAAAAAACACACTTTAAAATCTGGAATTTCCTTTCTTCTCCTAGGCTAGCGAACAAGTTCTCTATTCTCCTCTTTACTCAACTATATTTCTCCTCTCTTTCTCCCATATGTAACACCCCCCTTTCTAAACCTATGATTATGTGTAATTAACCATGAATCAGGGTTTCTATATAATGGCATAAAAACAATGTAAATGTATTATTGTTTGATTTAAAATTCCAACCAGATAACTATGGGGTGAATCCTTGAAATTATTGGCCATGATACCACTAGAGGAGAGAATGAAGAATCCTATGGATGAGGTTCATTATGCCCTGACTAGGTAACCCAAGCTTCTCTACTGAGATATGTAATTTGGGAATATCCAGATATCCCTTTAACTCTGATTTCAAGGAAAATCATTTATTTAGGGAGGGCTGGTCGTTGAGCAACCAAACACCCTCAATGCATATATGTATGGGAATACCTATCTAGAACAACAAAAATTGTCATTGTTTTAGCAATATTTGCCTTACCCCATGCAAACTTTCTCACAAGGCCTTTTCCATTTCCCTATGTAGACTTGAAGTCCCTTTTTGCAGTTCCCATAGCTAAAAATTGTATTTTTCCATAGATACGTGACCTAACAACTATACAACATGCGTATATGTAGGTTGCACCATTACAACCCACATACATCGGGTTTTTTCCCCAAAATTAAAAAATGGTGTCGAGTTTCCATGTCACGTCACAAGATCCATGATCCTTGACCTTCCATATAATGGAAATGTTCTGAATCGGCCCTACGGTTCCATTTGAAGGCTATAAATGGGCCATATCCAAGCTATGGAGAAAAGGAGAAGAATTTAACTTTGAGAGCAAAGTTACGCTGGAGAAATTATTCACTTCATATTGAGTCTGCATCCCTTTGTCCTTTAAAGTCTGAACACATTGTTTAGGCCCCAAGATCTTCCCTATTTGATGGAGAACCTCATTGTATCTCTTATATGAGATTTCCTTAGGTGGAGGCCCAACTGTAAGGGACTTAGTTTCTTGGTTCCGAACATGCCGACACGAAAGTTTGTCATTCATACACTTATGTTGATTACATTTTAATATAAATACTCTTTTCTCGTCCAATTAATGTCCTGCAAATATTTGAATTTTTATTCTATGGGCGTATTTGTTATGAATATTGATGAATTATGCTATTATATGTGCTAACTTTATATATTATCACCATATTCTTGCGTATCTTGGTTGTTGAGGACAAGTTGCAGGTGTATTTCTTTGAGTCGAGTGCTCAACGATGGACTTCATCAAACGTCTGTACGAGGTAGGCTCTTTATATTGTCTTGTTAACATATTTGTTTATATAGCATACTTGAGATTAGAGTTGATTTCTGCAGTAATTTCCATCTGTTTTGGTTTACCGCATGCCACAGAGTGATTTTCCTCGTAACACTCATCCATGGGTACCATCGAGTACCATGTCACACTTTCTAAGCTGAATCATGGGGAAACTAAATTCCTTCTGATAAAAGGAAGAGGACAAGTCAAGAACCTTCCTGTGAGAGGGTGTGCAAGAAAAGAATGCACAAGTGCTTGTTGTTATCATTGAAAAATCGTCTGCAACATTTCACACAATGGTTGAAGAAATACATCAATTCCAAAAACAATTAGTACATCTACAAAATCAAAATCCATAAAAAATGCACAAAACTATACTCTTGGTCCAAAAAATTAAAGTGCGCAAATTCACCAAAGGAAGCGCGCGCACAGTGCGCAGGCTAACATAACCCTCAACGCGTAGTATGCGCCACTGCATACAAGAAAAGACGTGGAATTCTCATAAACGATGTATTTATGAATATTTTTGGCCTCTCAACTACTACTAGTCCGACCCTCAACACGATTTGACACTCAGATTTGAGAGAAATCTAGCTTGGAGGCTCATTAAGGGCCAGGAAGTACCCTAAAAGGCCCCTTTTTCACACTATGAACTAGTTGTATCTTGCCATGAATGGACACTATAAATATGTGCCATGGCTATGCTAGAAAAATAAGAACTTCAAGGTATTGTTATGCTGGAAGAATTCTTCTTGGAGAATCCTCTTTTCTCTTGGAATCATTCAAGCACTATAGCAAGGGCCATTCCACTCACCTCTTGAGAGGATTGGCATTGTATTTCTTCACCATTGTCACTTTCCATTTCATGAAGAGAAGAGCTCTCTATCAGGGAACTCAAGATCCCTCCCAAGGAGGAAGAGGGGATTCATAAGTCCCTGCCTTTATCTATGGTGTTATCCTATCAATATATTGATCCATTGGTAGATATATGATGACCATTTTTTCTTTTCATGGTTCTAGTTCTTGCAAGCTTCTCTAACATTTATTTCTTTTTCTTTTTCTTTTTATTTCCTTGTTTCATGTGTATTTGGTTATCTAATCAACTCACAAACCTTTGTCTTGTTTAGATGACTTAACTAAGCAGGTAAGTGTTCTATTTTTGGTCACCCATGTGACAAAACCAACACAATAGATTGACGACCATACTGGGGATTGATGTCAAATTCCTCCCTATTTAAGTATTGAGAGAACTTCTTTCTAATTGTTTTAATATGCAGGTACCAAAACCGGCCTAGTCTAACCTTCCAAAGTCAAAATCTAGAGCCAAGGCAAGAGAATTTCACTTGGAAATTTCTTTCCCGACGCGTGACAGGAAGTACGGGGCTTTTGAGGCACACAGACGTGAATTCTGTGCACATTGCGCATGACAACCTTCATTACTATGCACATTCTGCGCCTTCTGCACGCCTATCAGAAATACAACCCACACATAAGTTCATTTTTTGCAAATTGTAAGGGTTTTTATGAGTGGTTTGAGGGGCTCTAGCCTTTAGATTTTAATTTCCCGCACTTTTTAAAGCAACCGCACTTCACTTAGAGTCCTTTCTCACAATAAAGGTTAGCTAACATAAACACATAGGGGTGAAAAGAATCACTATTCTTATATTTTCTTTGTTGCCACATGGATGGCTCATTTGGGATTTGAAATTTTGAGTTGAAGTTATTGCTTTTTTCAAACACAATCAATTAATTTAGGAGTAGAATCAATTTTAACCCTCAAGTATGCTCTTTCCCCACACCCAAGTGTGATCTCGGGAATTAGAAAAGGTGGTTGAAAGGAAAATTCATTTCCCTTAAAAAATCATTAGGAGAGGACAAAGCCCCCCTAGGGTACCTCTTAGTTTTGAAAATCATCTTAAAGATTTGTAAGGGCCCATACATGCCCACATGCTTGCAATCTTAGGATAGTTTCTAAAAGTTTTCTTAGTTTATAAAACACTCTAGGAAAGTTTAAAAGATCAAGTAACGAACCCATACATGCCCACATGTATACAATTCTAGGATAGTTTCAAAAGATTTTCTAGTTTAGACAACATTCTAGGGAGTTTAAAGGATCAAGTAAGGACCCATATGTCCACATGGCTAGTTCTTTAGGGATTTAAATATTCTGCAAGGTTGTACCAAATAAACATAGTAAGTTAGGTAAGAATATTTGTAAGGATGACACGAAGTCTACATGATGCAATCTCACACATAAATTATTAAAACCTTATGCACACTTTTTCACTTTCTTGCACACAAAACCACTCATCACACACATAATTCCTATTAGAATAGTGGAGGTCGAAGTAAGCTTTCTTTTTAAGTACCCACAAAGTACTTCAAAAGAATTTCGAAACATCCGACTACTTCTTTGGAAATTATCCACACCAATTTAATTCAAACGAGGTTGGTCCATGATCCCAATTCTCATCCCACTCGATCTAAAAATTAAGAACACACTTAATTTTCCTCCACAGGAGGTGTCAAAAGATATTTTTTAGTCTAGGTAGGATCTCCAGGGTAGGCATCCAAATAACTCCCCGTTATTGGATTCTCACATTTTGAAATAATATAAGTTGAGAATATGGATCTTTCAAATCCTCCATGTCAAGTGTTCCTATACCATAAGGCAGGGAGATACCCATGAAGGGTCGAAGGCCGAGGTCCAGTTGTTCTGTGCATCCCTCCTTGAGTCACCCAACTCTTGTGAGGGTATCCCGCGTGTGACCCATTTCCTAGAACAAAAATCTAAATGTTTCAGTTTGACTGAGGTACTTAGTGGCCAAACATAGGATATCTACCCAGGTGGTGGTTGCAGGATAGAATCTCACCTTGATCATATTTTGTGTGGCTATTGGGAAATATCGCCAGCTCTTTCGGGATATGCACCCTCTACCCCTCATTATAACTGATTATTTCAACCTTCACTAGTTCTTCTTTCGACAGCTTTTGACCCCACTGCTGAGTGCTATTGGAAGGCCTGGTGCTAAATTGAGAGGAAGGGCGATAAGTATTTTTGGGACATGAGAATTTATTTTTGTTTTCCCTCACATGGACAAAATCCACCTATCCACATGCTTGTTTATTTTACAGTTGATTTATTTATGATGTTCATTTGATTACATACAATTGTGAGTTATACTATCTTGTGAAGGTCACAAGTATAAAAATCTCTTGCTCATTTATTTCTCTCTTGTCACCATTTGCACACATTCACTTTGCTAGTTGGAACTATAAGAGAACCACATAATCCCCGTTGTTCTAGACACTTGCAGAATCTCCCTCCTATTCCCACCAACCATGTTATGACCTTCTACTTATGGTGAACTTCAAACAAAATCATGGATGATTCCATCCACTTGAGGTTATTTAAAATAACTCCCACAGGTTCATCAGCCAAATGGTATGTGGATGAAAAATCAGGGTCCCACGTGACCTTTGAATCATTGGCCAAGGCCTTTTTATTCTTTTTCCAACTACCAGTTCATCATGAAACTGGTTTAGAACTTCTCTCTGATTTCAAACAAACCATTGTTATCCATATCACCGACCACATCCATGAATGGCATCGATGACATAGTTTATGTAAAGAAGAAACCACCAAAGAACAACATCTCGATTGGTTTCTTAAATCGCTCATCCCTTTGATTGCAAAGGATGTAGCACCCAATTTTCCTCAATCAGAAGAGGAGGTCATCAACAAGGCTCAACAATTTTACCTCATATATGCTTAATCAAGTTAATTGTACACAATATTTCCTGATGTACCCAGACCCATACCATTTGGCCAAGACAAACCTTGGATGTCCCACACAACAGATGGGTTGATTGGTTTTATGACACATCTCAACCCTTATGACCACATCTCCCACTTAAGGTGCAAATCAATATTTGCAACCATATGGAGGGATGTCTTATTTCCCTCCTCCCACTCACCAACAATCATATATTGCTGCTCCCTCCCATCCGTTGGGGTGACCCCCACCGGTACCCCAGATGCACCTGGTCTCTCAATCCAATACGAGTCCACCCCCAAACCCCATATACAACCCCAACAATAGTGGAAGTAATTCAACTTACTATACACCACATGGATCGTCTCCATAAAAAGACCCACATTTTCCATTCCCTAGTCCTCCCCAGCCAGTTGCTCCTCCACTAGAACAACCACATGTCGACGTTAACTTTTTTCAACCATCTCCCATTCAATAGGTTCATGATTTTGAACAGTTGAATATGAAAAATCCATCTCACTAGATGAATAATGCCAAGAATAAAGGAAAAAACCAAAACAATAACAACCTAAGACTGGGAGGAAATAACCCCCAACAAAACCGTCCCGCTGGGGGAAACCATAATCAAGGCAACCAAAATCCCCAAGGGGGCAACAATAAAAATCAACCATCACAAGGGAAGAAAAATAAACTCATAAATAACTTCCCTTGTGCTTTTTGTGGTGAGTATGGACATTATACTCACCACTGCCCCCAAATTTCCGATTACAAATGGATGAAAGAATCCATGAACACACAACACCCTCCGACACCGCCTGCCCCTTAACAGACCCCAAAAAATTAATTGCAACCACCACCTTCGAATGTTTTGCAAAACCCTATTCCACACCAAGGTGTGATGAATACCCAACAAGAGATAAACTCAACCCCACCACAAATGGGGAAATATCAAAGCCTAGGTCCCAATCAACTCGAAAATCCGATCGATCGTAATATCCTCTATACCAGTGAAGAAGAGATTCTTCTGCAAACACGTAGTCATCCATACATCCTGCCTCCTAACTCTACCCCAACCACCTCAAAAGAATCTCCCGCTACATTCGGACACCCATTGATGATTCCCCACCCTAACACTGAAGCAAACCCTTGTATACCTCACATGCCGTTACAGTGGAACATACATAAACATCATGCTAGGGAAGCCCATAATTATAGTCTAGTCGATGACTTAGCACATTCTCCTGCAACCATGTCTGTGTTGGAGGTCCTCCAAACCTATCCATCACAACGCAAATCCTTAATTTCCGCCTTGGGGGAAGTTGACCCAGCTGATACTCGACTCATCACCTTTGATCTAGATAGCAGAGAACCATACCTCCTCATCTTGGTAGATTTTCAGATACCAGTTAAGATCCAAAACATCACATTTCATCGGTGCATCATCGATGAAGGTGCATCCACATGCATCATGTCCAAAGTAGTATGGCATAAACTCGACTCGCATGAGCTAGTACCATCTGCCATCAACCTAAGAGATTATGACGGTCAACCATCATCCCCTGAACGACTCTTCCAAAATGTCCCTATAGAACTTGGGGGAAAAACCATCCTCATCTACATTAAATTTATTGACGCCCCACTTGATTACAATATTTTTTACGGACGTAGCTACATGTATGATATGAAGGCAATAACCTCTTCTATTTTTTGTACGATGATGTTCCCCCCACAACAGGAAAATCATCACCATTGACCAACTTACACATTATGAGCCCAATCATTCAACCAACATTGATAACATCCTCCCTCTTTTCTAGGATAGCTCAGATTCTTTTTCGGTCATCAACATCAGTCCTAGAATATTCAAGGACCCATCCTTGTTAAGGAATTATCATGGAACACCACCTCTCCTAAACCCTTCTATTTCATCTCAAGTGTGTGTAGTATCTTCTAATGAAACATATGTTGGAGACAATACTCCACTCATTGAGGCCCTGTCCACACATCAAATTTCCACTAGTCAGAGAACCACTACCTCAGGAATTCCCTTAAACACCACCACACCACTTATCCCAGATTCGCCCCCCCTCCAAGGGAAAATCCTAGTTTGGGAAACAGTCCCCCAAGCCATTACCCAAATCCCATTTTTCTAACCCCAACTAGAGTCTAAGAATTCCAGGTAGCTTCTACCCTCACCCTTCCCAACATGGTTCTTTCCATCCCTGTATGGTATCTTCATCCACCCACTATGGTTCCTCCACCATCTCTCCTTTATTAGATAGAGGGATTACCAATGCAGATCCCAGTACAGGCTTCAACCACACCACCCTCACCCCCACTTGGAGGAAACCCCACCACCACTGGGGGCAGACAGAGGAAGAACGAGCCCATAGCTCCGCTCCCTCCCTGAGCTCAACCTCCTTGCACACTATGTGAAAGAGAAGGACACCCCACTAACAGATGTCCTACTCTTCTCGAGTTACAAAATCTTATCCATCTCCCCAAAGAAACCCCATTCCTTGCTACTCCACTAAGTACGTCCACCACTACTATAGAGTCCTCAACCACACACAAAAAAGGGTTACGAACCAATTTTTCATGTGCCATATGCTTAGAATATGGCCATTACACTCATCATTTCCATATCTACCTTAATTACACCAAACATTAGTCGCAGTACACACATCTCAGCCTGAGCCGTTTCCGACACTCCCTACTGATGCTCATATTAATGACATTAGTTATATTTTTTCATCAGTCCCTGAGAAAACAAGATATCCCTCACAGTTTCTTGACATTTGTTTTATGTCTACCAGGCCATCACACCCTATACACGATATCCCTTCTATTTCCTCATCACTTGAGGACAATAACACTTACCCATTGATAGTTCCTCCTGCCACCTCCCAGACTCCCCTGTATTCTCACATTTTCCACTGCGATAAAGATATCCTGGAGGAATTCACTACCCCTGATTTCCCATGGAATTGGCTCCATCATTGAGCACTTTTTATCTCACATGAGGTATTTCACCCTCTTACCCAAGCCTCCCTATGCACAATCGAAACCAAGGATTTTATTCCACTGGGGAATATTGACTAGTTCAAAAACCCCATCCCTTCCCTCGATGATTTTGAAGAAGGCAACATGGCCAATATCTCCCCCACAGTCAAAATTGAAATTTCCATTAAACCATGCATCATAGAGGAGATCACCATTGGCGCCGCATGCTCCCCTGTAGAACTCATTTCTTACAAAGATCTCTTTCAGGAATATCGAGATATTTTTTCCTGGTCATATATGAAGATGCATGGCCTCGATCCTTCTATATTCTAACATTGAATCGACACATGGCTGGATATCGCCTCTGTTCATCAAAAGAAATGCCCCCTTCACCCATCCAAAGATGTGGCTATCAAAGTTGAAATTGACAAGTTACACACGGTCGGGTTCATTTACCCCATTGCATACACTTCTTGGGTCTCCAACCTTGTCCCCATTAACAAAAAATAGGAAATTATTTGCGTCTACACAAAATTTTGTGACCTCAACCACGCTTTCCCCAAAGACAACTTCCCAATCCCTTTCATCGACCAAATAATCGATGATTCTGCCGGCCATGAGGCACTATCCTTTATGGATGGGTTCTCTGGATACAATCAAATTCAAATCCACCAAGCAGATCAGTACAAAACCTCTTTTACAACACCTTGGGGTACCTTTTCTTATCGCGTCATGCCCTTTGGACTAAAAAATTCTGGTGCTACTTTCCAACGTGCCATGACCTACATTTTTCATGATCTTTCTCGCATCATCCTTGCTTATTTGGATGACCTCACTACTCGATCCAAAAAGTGAACCCAAGATTTATATGTCTTACGCATCATTTTCCAACGATGTCGCCAATATAATATCTGCTTAAACTCCCTCATGTGTGTATTTTGCCTCACTGTCAGGTGCCTCCTTGGGTTCATTGTCTCCCAACATAGCATCACTGTGGATCCCCTCAAGGTCCAAGCTATCACAAAAATTCTACCACCAAGGAATATACACCAACTGTAGAGCTTGCAAGGAAAAGCCAACTTTTTACATCGGTTTGTCCCAGACTATGACACTTGCGTACATGGTTTTCTCCGCTTACTGCATCATGATATCCCATTTCGATGGGACAAACATGCTCAAACAAATTTTGATGATTTAAAATCCACCCTACCCAATGCCCCTTTGATTAGTCCCCCTTTCTATGATCGTGATTATATCCTCTACTTATCAACCTTTGTTGTTTCAATCGCAAGAGTCCTCGCCTAATTAGAATTGATGATGGGAATGAACATGTGATTTACTACATTAGTAAAACAATTTCAGGACCACCCTTAAAGTATAATCATGATGAGAAACTTGCGTTATTAGTTGTCCTTGCAGTCCAAAATATGTGATATTACATCCTGCTTCGAATGACCAAGGTCATAACAGATTCCAACCCCATGCAGTACTTGCTTAGTCGACGACAGATCCAGGATAAATTTTCCTGATGGATCGTTGTCCTCTAGGAACATGATCTAGAGTTCTCTACTCCTAAAATCAAGAAATCTCTGGTCCTAGCCGAACTCAATACAATGTTTCCCTCAGATGCCAAAGCTTCCTCCATCAACGAGGATTTCCTTGAAGAACACCTGTTCTTCATTCCCTCTGATGACCCCTGGTACGATGACCTCCTCATCTACCTTCCTACACAAAAGTCTTGGTATCACCTCTCTCGAGATGATCGTCGGTGCATTCTCCATCAAGCTCCTCGATATATCCTCATTGGGGAAATTCTTTACCGTCAAGGGGTTGATATTTTCCTTCGAGGATTTCTTACCATTGATGAGGCTGACAAAGTCTTGAATGATTTCCACAGCGGTGCTTGCGGTGGTCACCTCTCAGGTATGTACACTGCCCAAAAAATCATTCGAGCATGATATTTCTAGCCCACTTTGTTTCATGATTTCATCCACGCTGTCAAGCGATGCGATAAATTCCATCTTTATGCAAACAAAGAACTAGCTCCATGATATCTTCTACACCCAGTCATAACAATCGAACCCTTCTATAAATGGGACATAGACTTCATGACTTTCCATCCTCCATCAAGTAATGGACACAAGTAGATTGTCATGGTGGTGGATTATTTTACCAAATGGGCTGAAGACATACCCACATTTAACAACACTGCTAACACATCAACACATTTTTCTTCAACCATGTCATTACCTGGTTCAGAGTCTCACAATAGTTAGTTTCCGATCATGGTAAACATTTTGAGAACGATATCTTTGCCAAAATCTCCTCAAAATTAGCCTTCACCCATGAGTTTGCATCCCCATACTACCCTCATTCCAATGAATAGGATGAGGTTGTCAATAAATTCCTCAAAACCATGCTACAATGCACTGTCAACAAACATAATACCAACTGGCATCATATATTTTTTTCCTCTTTATGGGCCTATTGCACGATAGTCAAAATGGCCACTGGTTTTACACCGTTCCACCTCGTCCATGGGATCGAAGCCACCCTCCCCATCGAGTGCGAAATCCCCACATTACGCACTGCCATAGATCTCTTACCTGACACTGCTCTAATGGAGCAGTGCTTGCTGACCTTAGATTCACTTGATGAAGACCGTCGATCTTCATTACAACACAATGGTGCAGCCAAAAAATGGTCCAAAGCCAGCTTTGACTTCCATGTTAGCCTTCACTCATTCCGCGAAGGTGATCTCGTGTTAGCCTATGATATCTCCCATAACACTCTCGGCCATGGGAAATTCGAGTCATTATGGAAAGACCCCTTTATCATCCAACATTGCCTCTTTAAAGGAACCTACATTTTGGCCTCTCTAGAAGGATTCCCTCTCAAGGAATCGATCAACAAGTTATACTTGAATAAAATTTACGCCTAAGCATAGCCTCCCTACCTTAGGTTTCTCTTTGAACACATTTATAGAGTTTTTAGTCTTCTTTATGGCCACCACTCCTAATGTCTGATCTATTACTCGTGTTATTGGCAGATGCATCATCGATCAACCTACCACATTGTCTACACTGACGGTGCCAATTGTTGGACCCATAATATCGCTTCGACCGCTTGGGCCCTCTATTCCCCCTCAGATATCCTACTCCATTCTAGTGGCATATTCTTAGGCTTGACCACCAATAACCAAGCTGAATATGACGTCGTCATTGGTCTCCTCACTGAGGCCAGTCATCGCTACTTTCATCACCTTAGAATTCTATTAGATTCATAGCTGATCATCCTACAACTCAACAACGTGTATCATGTTCACGATCCTTTCCTCTTTCGCAAATACCTACAAGTTAGACTCCTATCTCACAACTTTTATTCCATCACATTTACACATATTCCAAGAAACCTCATTCAAGTAGCATATCACATAGCTAACCTAGTATTAGATTGGTATTTATCACATTAAACACATCATATACACAACATCATACATTTTTCAACATATAGAAACAGACATCATACATCATAAAAAACAAAACATAAAGACACACGTGATCAATGTATCCATCATATATATCATCAACGTCATAATTTGTTTTAAAAAAAAATAGATATACAACTTCCTATAGGCTCATGAGTCCCATCCTCCTTATGATTACAAAAATGGGTATCAACCATCCTCTACAAAATCGCACTCCCAAACCTGTACATAAAAAATTCATCACTCAAGGTGCCCCTAAATCCCCCCCCCAGATCCTCTTTCATCCGGAGGTGCCCCACCAGCTGGGGCCCTCCATCTCTAGAGGCATTTGACCAGTCATCACTGCTCGCACCATTGTTGATCTACAGATCAACGTCCTCCACTCTGTCGGTACCCCCACACACTGGTCGAGGATCTCCTCGTCCTGGATGTGGGCCCATATGCCCTAAGGAGCACCCTGAAGGACTCGCTCAAACTTTCGGTGCAGATACTCTACCATGGCCTCCACATCTCCCTGTGGCTCTCTGGCTGGTCCTGTACCGACATCATCTTCCCAGTTCCTCTACCCAGCACTTGGCTTTGTGGGCTCTTATTGAGTCAGATCCCGTCGAGCTGACTCTTGGAAGATCTCTACCTCTCCCCCCTAGGTATACAATATGAAAAAAAAACCGATATAATGTCAACATCCATATACATGTTTGATAAATGCTATCTACCAAAATCAAAATAAACAGATACAACACGTACCTCTTTGGTCCCAGTCCTCCCCAGGAGGTAACACCATGTCTAGATCTTGTCTGTAGTCCATACCTGTGTATGGATATCAAAGAATAACCTGTGGCATCAGATGCCACACTCGAGCCACCATGGTCATGAAGTAGTGGCCACTCTCTCCTCCTCCATTCTAGGAAAACACATGTTCCCATCGCATCAATCACGTCTCTTGCTACGACACTGGCTCTAGTAGAATCCATGGGCGCAATAGAGTAACTCTCTCCAAAAGCCAGACCGCAAAAACAAACTTGAATGCAAAGTCACCGTAGTCAACACGTCGACACCAGTTCAACTGGGACATCATCTTGGTATGCCTCAACACACCCCATGCAAATAGGTCTCCGTCCAAGACCTCCTCCACCACCCTCAGCTTACCACCAGTTATTGACTGAGTTCCCAAGGATCCATAGATCCTCATCACCATGGCCACGATGCAGTCGGTCAACAATTCATCAATGACCTCAATCCAGATGATCAAACCCGACATAGGGTTCAACCCAGAACAATGTTGAGCTGCCATGGTCTCCACCCTATCCTCCTCTGGAAGATGGGGATCCATGACCAGTGCCCTCCCACAGATTGGGAGTCTTGTCAAGAAGTACACATCCTCTATCGTAGGGAACATCAACTTCTCCCCCCTCACCATGAAGCACTGCAGATCAGTGCTCCACATCCTGATAAAAAACTGAAGCATGAACTCCTGCGACCGTATCAGGGGACAGTAAAAAAACTTGAGCAACCCGCAAGCTACCAAGTGTCTGCGGACCCCAAGATGCGCCCTCGCAGCCTCTCACAACCTGTCCTAGTCCCACTCTCGTTATTGGACTGACATCGTACTCAAATCTGCTGATCACTTGCATTCACCCAAGAAAACCTGATCAACCACATCATCCATCAAAAATCATAGCTATCAAAAATTCACCCACCCCTGAGCTTACACACAGTGCATGGCTTTCCCCCCATATAGTTGTGCACCTGTGCATGACTGTTTTTCATACAACTATGCACTAATGCACAAATGTCTCACCCATAGTCATGCATGGGTGCACAACTGTCACTCGTACAAGCACTCATCCTATGCATGCCTGTCTTTCCTACTCATGCGCCCACATATGGGACTATCTCAAGCACAATTGCACATTATGTGAACATTTCCTCACCACAACCGCGCACTCCTCAGTGCACAACTGTTAGGAAAAAACCCACACATAATGTGTGGGAAACTGAGGTTTACCCATGCACACATACACGAGTATTCTACCTTTTCCTGTACACTTGTGATCCCCTACCCTTAAAAACCCCTGTACGACCCTCCATACATCCCCTACCTACAATCTATCAACTTCACAAAATGCAGGACGATAAGGCCACTAAATTGTCTCTCACCACTCTCAGATCGGTAGCCTCACACTCTCGTAATCTCAAAATATCCTCACAACTCTCTCATCAGATCAACAATAGTGTCAGGTACAAATGAGGTGGCATTGTGGGCCCACCATCCACATACAGGCCATTTTTCCCAACTTCCATCTTCTATTACAGGAGCCCAGAACCTCCATTTTCCGATCCGTTCTCAGCCACAAGATCCTGATTCATCCATCTACACATTCAAATTCCCCAGGTTATCATCCTTACTTTTCCCTAGAGGAGCATTTTTCTCACTCCATGTTCAGGTACGAATGCTCACTTTTAGTTTTATCAAATAGTTGTTATATGTTCTTTATCATCAGATATTGTTCATGTCAGGCATTTGGTTTTTATGTGTGCAAGTACTTGTTCACCAAGATTACATCCCCTTCAGGTATATGTACGACACTAGCATGTAGTTACTCCCAATGTTAATAATTGCATATCCTAGTCACACCCTCTAACATTTACCTTTAGGGTCCCTACATTCGGCTCTGCAGTATATTTACCTCTTCCATATTTTGGTACTATCATCCGATAATACTCTCCCCCACATGAGTTGTCCCATTCATATTTCCCCTTGGAAACTTGACACTCATGCTAATTTCACCCCCTAGGGTTGGGAGTCCTGATAGTAT
Source organism: Picea glauca (assembly GCA_000966675.3). Taxonomy (NCBI): domain Eukaryota; kingdom Viridiplantae; phylum Streptophyta; class Pinopsida; order Pinales; family Pinaceae; genus Picea; species Picea glauca. The sequence continues at coordinate 1,021,116 of JZKD02S1975365.1, read as the reverse complement.
TTTGCACTTCCGAGAACGAACCCCATACTTCTTCTCATCAAATTGCTAACCTTCCCAATGGACTCCTGGGTCATATTATCTTACACTTGGTTATATTGACTGCACTCCCGCAGTTTCATTCTCCCTCCATCTCATCCACCATCAGTTTTCCCATCTGCAGATTTTCCTCCATCCACTTACCTAATATAGAAACCCACCCATGGGCCCCCCACCCTCCACTAGTTCTCTTTCAAAAACTTGTTCTCTAAATATGCCAAGCCATATTTCACTAGGGCACCCGTTTCTGTATCTATATACTCAACCCAAATTATTATTTATTGCTTTGGTAATTTTATAAATCCCTTGTTTCCAGCATATACATAACTTTTTAGTCGTCATCCTCAATGACCTTCTTTTTACCTGGCAAAGAAACCCATGTCGCCCTTGGTTGGGGAATCCACCATTTTTTCATATCAACATCGTTCAAAAACCCCGAGTATCCCGAATCCATGTGCCCACGATCTCTGAGTTTTCCCACTTTTTTAGCCTCTGACACAATTTAACCCCGTATCTAGTCATCCCCCTGACGCTAGATCCAATTTTATAGTTGCTTCCAATCATCCCTCAACACTCCAACCAAGGGCTGTCTTGAATCCAACAACATATTGACTTTGTTCATGTTACTCATCAATACCTAATATCATCTATTACTCAGTGGATTCAAGAAGCCCTTTGATTCTTAGTGTCGTGTCTCCCTTCCTGTCGACATTAACACAGTTTCCAAAAGGGAGACAATATCTTGAATGTCATTACCTTTTCAATGAGGAGTCTTGGAAGAAGCATAGAGAGTCATCATCGCTTTCTGATTCTGTTGACCCCCATAACATTCGAATTCAACAAACTCTCATGTTATGGTGGGTATTACTATGCGACCTTTGAAATTTTTCATACCAGCCGAAGACCTATGACTTTGTCAGACCATCAATGCCTACGATTCATCGACACCTCTTACCGTCATCCTTGACTCACTTCAGAGCCTGTTCACCATTCTGAACTGTCATCTACGGTTATCAACCACCTCCGAGGGAACTGCAGTTATATAAATCAACATCCATCATTAGTTACAGTCCCACATTTTGGTTTCATGACACGAGCATGGGGCATGCCTGCCTCGTTTGTATACACATTTTATTTTTGTTTCTTCCTAGAGAAAGGTTGGTTCCCACCGTTTTCCCTCTCCCCTCAGGAAGATCTCTCTTGCAGTTCCTCTCTTCACTCTTCCTTACAATGAAATTCTTAGCAAAATAAACATTGATGTATTTCGGCTATATGTATGCTCCTAACCTCACACATCAGGGGGCATCTGTTATCACCGAAAAATCATCCACAACATTGCACACAATGGTTGAAGAAATAAATCAATTCTAGCAGCAATCAGTACATCTACAACATCAAAATCCATCAAAAAGGCATAAAACTATACACTTGGTCCAAAAATTAAAGTGCGCAAATTCACCAAAGGAAGCACATGCACAGTGTGCAGAATGCGCATGATACCACAACCCTCAGCGCACACTATGCACAAGATGCACGACTGTCTACGAGAAAAGTCACGTACTTCTCATGAACGACGCATTTATGAATATTTTCTTCCTCTCAACCACTTCTAGTCCGATCACCAACATGATTTGACACTCATATCTAAGAGAAATCTAGCTTGAAGGTTGGTCAACGTCTAGGAAGTTCTCTAAAAGGCCCTTTGTTCACACTATGAACTATTTGTATCTTTTCATGAATGGAAACAATAAATATGTGGCATGGGTGTGATAGAAAAATAAGAACTTCAAGGTATTTTTTATGCTGCAAGAATTCTTCTTGGAGAATCCTCTTTTCTCTTGTAATCATTCAAGCACTATAGCAAGGGCCATTCCACTCACCTCTTGAGAGGATTGAGATTGTATTTCTTCACCATTGTCACTTGCCATTGCATGAATAGAAGATATCTCTATCAAGAAACTCAAGAGCCCTCCTAAGGAGGAAGAGGGGATTCATAAGTCCCTTCCTTTCTCTACGGTGTTAGCCTATCAATATATTGATCCATTGGTAGCTATATGATGGTCATTTTTTATTTTTCATGTTTATAGTTCTTGCAAGCTTCTCTAACATTTATTTCTTTTTCTTTTTTTTTTTATTTCCTTTTTTCATGTGTATTTGGTTATATAATAAACTCAAAAACATATGTCTTGTTTAGCTAACTTAACTAAGCACGTAAGTTTTGTTTTTTTTCTCACCCATGTGACAAAACCAACACAACACCTACATAAGGGAAATTTTTCTGAGAAGGAAAAAGGGTGTGCGTGAAAGAGAGATGAGAAGAGCACTAAGTTTTTGGGTCTGAGGAAAATACCTATAGAAAAGGATTGGTGTGAGGGCCTGGATCACATCCTGAACTTTGAAGGTCATGAGCTTGATGTGAGGAAATCATCCAATAATCCTCACAGAGGCACTAAGCCAGGTGGGTATGAGAAAATCTTAACTAAGAGTAGTGTGAAGGAGAGTAACCTTCACCTTCCAATCTCCCCAAGAATTTGAGAGACACTCCTTGGTGGTATCATGGCTTGGCACAGGGGTGGCCAGAGTGCTAAGAATGAATGCATCTAAGCCTATGGTTGGGTGGAAAGGAATACACCCATAGTCAGTTGGTTGGCTACAACATGTAAACATATAAGTATCTCCACTATCTGTGTAATTGAATTGAAATGTATGGTTGGATGTTTTTAATTGTGATATAAATGTGCATGCATGATTTATGATATTAATGCATGTTTAATCGATAATTCCTTGCCTTTGGATGACTATAGGATAATAATTATGGCACGTGCCTTGCAAAATGGAATATGAACACCCTGTAATGATTCTAAGATAACGAAAATGAAATTGATTTCATGGGTTATGTGTGCACATGGAAATATCCATCATCGTAATGGGTTTCTTGTGAAAAGAAACTAGAGTCATAAGTAAATAAATGAATGTAAAATGATGAGTATGAGTGATGAGGCTCAAAAACCATTGATTTCCAAGATAGATGAGGTCTTAGTCGTCAAAAGATGGGATTTCTACCTATCATAGTTCCTTATAGATCAACGTGAATGTGGTGGCCATTGGATTAGAGAACAATTGAATTCCAACTTTTATCTGATACATAAAGCTCATGAGGGAGTTTAGCGTCCTAGGATACCAGAGCACTAGACCCCAGAAGGACTATAAGTCCAAACCCCTTTGGAAGTCCCAACACGTTGATGTCTGAGGACCAAGGTTATATCCCTTGGATTCCATACCTTTAATTATAAGCGTAAGCATGAGAGAGAGAGAGAGGGTGATGTTAGGAGTGATGTGTTGCGCCATCCTAGAAGACAAGAGGTCAAGATATTGACACTTTCCAACATTTTATTCACTCACAAGTCAAGTGTGGACCCTAGTTTGGCTTAATCCTTCAAAAGAGTTCCTTAAAAGCTCATTGGTCAGATATGGGGATCCATTAGATCTAAGTTGTATATCTCGTGGTGAAGGTTAGTGGTAATAAACCAATGATTGACGGTCCTTAATCATCTCATAATCCCCATATGACATACCTCAGGAAGTTTCAGGTTCTAGGGGACTGGTAAAGAGTCGCGGTCCCGATGACTGTGGTTACCTGGAGGTGACACATGTCATCCTTCATATTTCACATGAGGGATAGATCCCACCGTCGATCTTAATCATGGATCCAATATGGAACATTGATCCCCTTTAACTAAGCCCAACTTCTATCATGGACCACCAAGTAACTTGGATCATGTTGGAACCTTGCTCTCCACGTGTCGTCTCGTGAGAGGACTATCACGTCAGAATGATGAATCTTGGCGTCAGACTCTCGAGACATATTAGACTTCCCAACATATAATAACTCGCTGAGGTCTGAGATATTCCAAGAAAAGAACCATTGATCTATGGATTGATGACCTAATCTCCATCATCCGATCCTTTAGGCCACTACAACACCAGGAAATTCCCAATAGTGACATGTCATGATATGAATGGCGCACATGTCATGACGTGGGTGGGACATGTGTCACACATTGGTGGTACCATGTGTCACATTGATTTGGCATATTTGGACAAAGGTCTAGGTGGAAAATGAGTGCCACGTTTCGAGTGGCATGAGTGCCATGTGTCATGCCAAGTCATATTGTGACATGACATGTCATATCCTAGGTATTCCACATAGAGTATACATGTCGACGATTGGCCACATTGGATGTAGAGGCTTGGGTTTCACAGCCCAGGCCTCGACCATCGGATCTAAACTGTGAGATATATAGGCTGTTTCTTTATTAAGGGGGATCTAGTACGTTGGAGTCCCAAGGTCCCGATGGATGATGTAAAGTCGACCGTATATTTTCGGATCGTGAATCAAACTAGGACTATTGATCTTCCCTACAACTAAACTCAACCCTTATCGTAGTCTCTCGTGGAACCTAGAGTACATTGGAACATGTCCTCCAAATGTCTCCTTTAATATGGGTTGATTACGTTATCCCAACGTATCGCAGTGTCAGACTCGTGGGAATATTACATCTTCCCAACTTGTAACAACCCTAGTAGAATATATACTTAGGGATTATTAAGTAAAAGATTTATTAGGTAATTAATTTTTCCTACCATGTTAATAAATAAACAAAGATTGATCTAATGATATTAATTAAGTATTTATTAATTAATTAAAGGTTATAATTTTGATTGATTAATTAATTAATTAACTACCTATTACATTTAATAACATGAGTGTTAAATTTAAAAGATTAATAAGTTATATTGTTTAAATTAAAAGGTTACATACACGGAAAGGGATAACATATTAATTACGAGAGGATAAAATAATAAAGGAAAGGATACGGGGCATTAACTAGGAGTAGGTAAGGAAGTAAATGCATGAGGCGGTGAAGGAAGGATATGGAGGGGGAGGAGGTTTACGAAGGGCATTATCATTCGACGAGAGATTTTGGGGATGGATTTTTGGGGCTCTCTTGGATTTGCAGAGAGGATTTGAGTTCGGGAGTGGGAAGGTTTAGTACAGAGGCATTGGTTTGCTGAAGGTTTTGGGCACGGGGGCCAGGATATCCATATGATATCCTGGAGCTAGGAAGTTGTCCTAGTTGGCAGGGTGGAACAAGGTTTTGGGCAGTGTTTACCCAGTTCAACAGTGGTCAACAAGGCAAGTGAACAAACATAGGGTTAGCATTAGACCCAGGTATTTAAATTGTGTATTTGTTTTATTTTTCTATAAAAATTTATTATTTGTTGATAAATCTGTATGCGAATGTGCTCAAGTAAAGGAATTTTTGAATTTTACTGTTTTGCTCAATATAAAGGAATTATTGAATTTTACTGTTATGTTGTAGAATTAATTGATGTTAATTAAATTGGCCACTACAATTGGTATCAGAGCCTTTGTTTGAAACTCCAAGCTCTAACTCCAGCTACGCTTAACCTACAAACAAAACACATAAATTTTAATAAAAAAAAATAAAAATAAAAATAAATGCAATACGAATTTTAACATGAATTTTAACTACTAGGGCTGTTACATCCCGTGACCCTCAGCAAGGAAATTGCAGCCAATAAGCTGCAAGGGTCCGTTTAAAATGCGATCTACAAGGTGAAAAGTTGAATCTTGATTCGTTTGAATATCTATCGGGTAACCACACAACAACTTATCTTATTTTAGCAAGGAAGAATAGTTAGAGAACCGTTTTGCTAAGGATATGTTCTCTTGGTTTGACAATATAGCTTTCAAAAATATGTGAAACTTTTGTATGGTTGAAACAACTTAGTTTTTGTAAACACAAGACAAGTAATTTAGACCCAAATCCAAGCCTTTTTGAGGATGTTGTCTTCACATGGACCCTCCCAGATTTCGTATATATGTACTTTACATATCATCTGGGAAATGATAATATGAAAGGATCCTACTTTCGAGAGGGGTCCAAAAACTAACCAAAACCAAAAGAAAAAAAACTATCTTGCTTCATTGCAAATTAGTCTAGCACAATAATCCCATCAGATAGCCAGAAGATAATTTAATTGTATATATTTAATATTACAAAAACGTAGTATTAGCCAATTTCATAAATCATAAAAGGAAAATCAAAACCCTAATCTTCAAACCCCAAGTAACTTCAACTGTATTTGTCTTTGTTTATTTCTACAGATCTAGCCATCATCCTAGAATATCTTCAAGAACAGTGTAAATATAAAACATATGAGATTGGAATACATACGAGTAAGTGCCGATTAGCGGGGTAAGGAAGAAGACAACATTAAGACAGTTGTCTGAGATTTTATTCTCAACTTTGTGGGGAAGGTCCTTCCACATGCCAAACATGATATTCTGCTCAAAGGGGGACAACTAGTTGATCACAACCTTCAAGAGAATAAGAGCCCCCTTTGCCATTTTATTTACCTCCTCTGATCTCAAAACCCAAAATTGATCACTCTCTCTACCCAAAAATTGATCTCTCTCTTGCAGCCGTGCACCACCTCAAGAATGATTGAATCTGGCCTCAACCTGGAACGAATGTTCTGCAACTGCTTCGATTCCACATTGTCTGCAACACAGACCAACACCTGCGAGTACTGCTCCAGAAAATCACGTATTTTCTTGTCATATACAACCTTCTTCTCGGCCTTGGTTCCCTTGAACCCCGTTTTCGTCCTCGATGGAATCCTGTTCCAGGAAACCTAAACAGTCAACAAAAAAAAAAGTCCACAACCATAACGCGCCAACTATATAGATCATATGTTAAAATAAACATATAATATAACAAATCGCCAAACATATGGGCATGGGAGGAGAAGCCCGCGCTGCTGTAACAGAAAATAACCCAAATCGCGCAAAACTATGCCATATATCAAACATATAATATAACAAATCGCTAAACATATGGGCATGGGAGGAGAAGCCCGCGGGTTTGACCCTTGGACTCCCACACCCATAACAACTACCATTCTGCCAGCAGGTCCCCCAGAGCCGATAATTCCCTAAGAAACTCCCTGTTAACCAAGCCCGAGGTGCTTCAATCTCTAGACCTCCCGTCCAAGAATTCCCCCAGGGCACAACATGTGCACAACCACTGGTCGATGTATCTCACGTAGCACCTCACCCAAGACAACAGATGCCATGTGAGCGCGGTCGAGTTATCCTTGAAGCTGGTGAGATTGAGATAACTGCGTCCCCTGGTGAAGGTGTCGACGCTGAGCTGGTCCTGTAAGATGAAATCGCCTTCTCGGAGGAGCCTGTGGATGATTATGAGGGACTTGAGCGCCACCGCCCAATTGTGGGTTTTCCTCAGCCGCCTCTTCATCTCCGCCATGCAGCACGACACCTAGACTCTAGAGGTCAAGCACGCCGAGATGATGGCTTGAACGTGTTTCTCCCGCGCTGGGGACTCTCGATGGCTGGTGGCTCTCACTATGGTTAGATGGATCAGTGATGGGGACCTGACAATGGCCCTGCACTCTGCTGCTTTGTCCTTCAAGAGGCCAATTATCCTCCTGAGATTCATTATTCTCAACGATCTATCTAATTTGCTGGACCAAATTTGGAGTGGCGGACTGAATCATACCTCTTGCCATACCTGAGAGCGAACTCCGCAAACTGTACAGACTTGGGATTGGTTCCCAAGATTTTAAAGAGATTGGACTCTAGGTCCTATATCTTGTCAGTGACCATATCAATATACTCCGTTTCTTCAAACGATCTGGCAGCAGATACAACAATGGCCAGCGCTAGCAAAGTTCTCAGAACAATGGCGAGGATGCGAGCCATGGCGGGCGAGATTCTTGGAACTTATGAACAGAGCAAAGGCAAGATCTGTGGTGAAGAAAGAATGATGTGAGGAAGGTCTCAGTGGATGAGAAGGAGGCGATAGAGGAAGGACGCGTAGGGTTCGAAGAGCTGGTAGGTGTAGGGTTTTAGGGTTAGGTATGAAGAGCAAGCGGGAAGGAGGGGGCACGTGGGCCTCATGCGAGGACCCACTGCCCGACTGTAGAGATAGATTTTTTATATTATATTATATTTTATTCTTTTACTAATTCATTTTTATTAATTTACTTTAATTGCATTTTAAATAATTAATTTTAATTTTAAATCTAAATTTTAATAATTAAATTTAAATTTCTAATCTTGTTGAATGTCATTTTTTTTTTTTGGCATAAAAATTAAGTATTTACTTTCTAAACTTAATTTTATCCAAAGTAATTAATATTAATAATTAATAACAGTAATTGAGTAATTAATGTGTTATTAACATTAACATATTTAATAATATTTAAACATAACATTACGATACTAATAATTTTTTTTTTTTATTGGAGAGATTAAAATTTTGGGGAGTCTATGGGTTTTGAACCCATGACCACCGACCAAGTGATGCGCCTAAAGAGAGCAATAATACCAACAAACCATGTATGTGCCTTGGAGGAAAAAATAAAAATAATAATAATTAAATTAATAGGAACGATTAAGTAAATTAGTGACTAATTAATTAACACTAATAATAATATTAATTTCTGGGAATAAATTGAAGTGTTCATTAAGGCAATTGAAGCTTAGGATTAAGTTTAGTCTAGATTATTAGTTTTTAATAAACTAGCATAGCCGCAAAGTGGCTGGCGGCTGGTTAACGCCGAAAGGTACATAGTGCTGGTGAACGCCGAAACGTGGCTGGCAGTTGTGGACAATTATTTATATGCCACAGTTTAATCCTATTTAATCATTTAAACATAGTAATTATATATCCTTACAACAATTTTTTTTAATGTGATTAGGCAAATGTTAAAAATTAAACATGTTAACGGATGCCTTGATAAATGCAAGAAAGTTATGAACAATAAATTTGACCCATTGATTTTGGAGGACGACTAAGAATATGCCAACATCTTCAATGCATAGCCATCAGATAAGGGTTTAAGGTTAAATAAGATTAAAAGATAATTAATTGTGCCCATTGTCAATAGGTGTACGCCTTTCGGTGTAAATTAATAAACATAAGGTCGGAAGTCACTTTAATCAAGTTGTAAGCGAAAACTTAGAAGGGCCTAGACTAGGACAAGCGGGAAGGAGGCGACATATACACTAGGAGAGTAAGCATAGGAAGTGGCGAGTATGGCGCAAGGCTAGCATAGCTACAGGGCAAGGGGACCAATAATTTTTTTCATAGGGGTGAAGAAATCAAGCTTAGACGCTTAATCCTAACCCTAACCTAGCCAATCCTCTAGTGGAGTAATGTCTGTTTATAGACAAGTAAAGAAAACTTACGCCTAACCCTGTTTCTAAGTTCAAGTAGCACCAATTTGAAACCTCCTTGAACTGACCTTGACAACTTTGGTGGTGATGTAGGTTAAAGCATACAGGATGGTCAGGACTCGAAGGAGTTGAGGCAGGGGAGCATCATCACAAGCACCGTCAACACCGCCAACGCCACCACCACCATTGCCCGAACTAGCCCTCATACTGCACTCGTTGGAAGCCATTAACGAGACTTTAAAGGGGCGACAACCGGCAGGGAATGAAGTGGAAACCCCATCGTCTGGAACGGGTAATCCAGAAGCATCAATGGATTCAGGGGGAGGACCTCCACCTGAAGACATCACGCGAGAATTGTAGAAGATCAAACTTCTAGAGTTTGCCAGGGGTTGCTCCAGTGAACGCACAGAAGCATGGTTGGAAGGCATGACTAGGTGTTTTGCCTTAAGGGACTATGCGTCCAACTCAAAGGCAAAGATCACCATTTTTCAGTTAAGAGACAACACCTTGAACTGGTGGGGCAACCTGGAAAGAAAACTGCACCTTACCCCTGACACAGTATCTTGGGAACTTTTCGAGGAGAGGTTTCGAATGAAATATCTACCAACATACTACAAGGAACAACAGGTAGGGGCATTTCATGCCTTAGTACAGGGAAACAAAACTGTAGAAGAATATGAGATTAGATTTATGGAACTGGTCAAATATGTTTCATATATGGATAATGACCAATGACAGGAAGAGCGCTTCATCTATGGATTGAACCTTAAGGTAAGAGCTATGGTGCGTATGTGGAAACCGTCTTCTGTAGCGAAAGCAGTGGAAAATGTGCGTTATGCGGAGGAACACATGAACTTAACCGGGGGTACAATATCGACATTTCTGCATCGCCCTGGATTCGTAGGGAAGGCCCCGAGGACATTTCCTAGGGGAGGGGGTTCAAGGCCACCACCATATGGTAACAGAGTCGCACCAAGGACAGTAGTTGTAGGGATTTCAATGGCAGCAAGTGCAACATCTCGTTCATCGCCAACGGTGCAGACAGGTCCACAATCATCTCAGGGAACAACTAGTAGGGGCAGGGGTTCCAGGGGAAGGAACTCATTTCAGAGGTAGTCACATAACAATGCATAGGTTCAATCTTGTGTTACCTGTTGGGGGTGCGGAGGACCCCATTACCAGCGTGACTGCCCAGAGTTACAATCAGGGTTCATGCATAGAGAAGGAAAGGCACTGATGGGGAGAGCAAGTAGAAGCCACCAGATTTATGGAGTGGTTAATAATCGCCAGGCTGAACATCAATCCACGGTGGTGGAGTCATCAGGTACGCTAAATCATATCAATGTCAAGATTTTGTTTGATTCTGGTGTGACAGATAGTTTCGTTTCACCATTTGCATTAGAAAAGAGTGGGTTGGCAGCCTACGAGCATGATGACTTTAAACAAGTTGAGGTGGCTTCGGGGGAAAAACAAGCAGTAGGACCTAGTGTCGATAATTGTATAGTAGACCTGGGAGTGTGCACTACCAGGTTGAAAGTATACGTCACTGCTCTCGGGGCATATGACCTAATCATTAGAATGGATTGGTTAGCAGCTCATCGAGCTTTGGCAGATTGTTTCACAAAGAGGGTACTTTGTGTCGACGATGAAGGAAGGCCAGTAGAGATCCAGGGTGTACGAAGAAAAGTGTCATTACGCTTTATATCCACTATGAAGGTTAAGCGATGCTTGAGACAAGGGTGTCGACTTTATGTAGTGGAAGAAGTAAATCAAAGGAAGGGACCCTCATTGGATCAGTACCCGGTATTGTCAAAATTTCAGGATGTTTTTTCGAACGAGTTACTAGGGTTACCTCCTTAGAGGGAGCTTGATTTTACTATTGAGATAAAACCTGGTACATAACCAATTTCCAAAACTCCGTATCAGATGACAGCGCCAGAACTTTTTGAGTTGCAAATGCAGTTGAAAGAGTTACTGGACTTAGGGCTAATAAGGTCCAATGTCTCACCTTGGGGCACACTGGTAATTTTTGTAAAGAAGAAGGATGGATCCTTACGACTGTGTATAGACTACAGGGACTTGAACCGTGCTACAGTGAAAAATAGGTACCTGATGCCGCGAATAGATGACCTCTTTGATCAGATGAAAGGAGAAGCGGTATTCTCAAAGATTGATTTGCGATCAGGGTATCATCCGTTAAGGATTAAAGAAGGTGATATCCCAAAAACTGCCTTCCGAACTCGGTTTGGACATTACGAGTTTGTTGTAGTACCTTTCGGATTGACCAATGCGCTAGCAGTATTCATGAGACTCATGAATGGCATATTCCAGAACTACTTAGATAATTTTGTACAAGTCTTTTTAGATGACATCCTCATCTATTCCAAGAATGAAAGAGAACATGAGGAACACTTGCGAATAGTGTTGTCCTGCCTTAGAGAGAACAAATTGTATGGGAA
>JZKD02S1975365.1:987577-1008411 GCA_000966675.3 Picea glauca | reverse complement strand
TACGTCATTATGTTGCTGATGAATCACATAAACTAAATTGGAAGGAATTGCAGGTATCAGACATGGGAACCCTCACGGTAGAACCGTTACGCATATTGGACCGTAGAGTCCAACAACCCAGGAATCGTCTAGTAGACCAAGTTAAGGTCCAGTGGGACAAGTATAGTCCAGGATCTGCTACTTGGGAAGACGCCGAGACACTATGACGAGACTATCCCTCACTTTTTTTGACCACCTCGAGAACATGTTTCTCGAAGGTTGGGTGTATGTAACGCCACCTTTTGACTTAGACAACTAGGATTACCTGAGGCCTATATACTTTATTTTCTAGTCACAGTGAAAGTATTAAGTGATACACTTAAACTTTAAAATTTATGAACTTTTATGAATGTTAAATGTTGTTGTTGATGATGTATATGATGCGATCTACTACGTGAATGTAAATTTTACAAATATTTAAATGTTATTGATGATGATGTATATGATGCGACACATTTTGAGAATGAAGAATTTTATGAATGTTTAAAATACTATTAGGATGATGTTGGATATGATGCAATCTGTTTTGGGTAAATGATAATCTTATGAATAGATGTTGAAATTGAATTACGGGATATTATGAGATCTATTTCTAAGTGGAAAACTTTGATGTTAATTTATCGGTACAGGGATACCAAATTGAAACTATGATAGTATGCAATTACATGATGATAATGCATAGAAATGTATGAGTTTGTGTTCCAGACTAATCTGCAGGTTAAGGGCTATGAAATAGCCAAGGGATAATGATGATGAAAGTGGATATTAGGACCACTAACTGAGAAACATTATGGTATGGGTATTGTATGTGAAATTTATATTGGTTTGGATGCATTGCTATGATATGTGGACCAGTGCATGCTTTTAGGTGGTGACACTACCCAAAACCGAATAAACGATGACAAAACCTCCAGCAACACGGTGTCACTGTGTATTCCATTGTAGGGTGTGGACCCTAGTCCTGTTAGGAGGGGTGGAGGCATTTCCCACCATGTATCCTCCATTGTAGGGTGTGGACCCTGGTCCTGTTAGGAGGGGTGGAGGCATTTCCCACCGTGTATCCTCTGAAACCTGAAGTCATGGGAGGACGGTGTTAGTTCACGCTCCCCAAGACATGTGATGATGACTGTTAGATTCCTGCTAGGGAATTTTGGTCGAGATAGCGACACTTCTGCTTACGAGTTCTATTTGGAGTTAGGTCAATATATTTGACGCTCCAAGATAGTCTAGCAGAGGAAGGATAGGAATGGAGATGGAAGTAGGTTAGGGAGGAAGGATGAGTAGTAATAGTTGAGAAAGTATGGAGATTTGTCTTATGGTGGAATTTAATGTTTTCCCTTCAAAAAAAAAAAAAAAAAAAAGAGAAAAGAGTATATATGAATATTAATTATTACGTAATTAAACAAAAGTTGTTAAAAATAAAATTGTTAAATCGGATAATAGTAATTAAAGGATTTATCAAACAATTGATTGGTTTGTTGTCTTTTATAAAAGACTAGTCTTGCTGACTGGATTGGATGCATACATAAATTACTAAAGGATGGTAGTTTTGATTATTAGTACATGCATGAGACTTGTATGTACTAGCTACACATGCATTTCTTGTACATATACACTAGTATGTATGAGTTTTCTTGACTTACTTACTGATAATGTCGGTTACGTGTTATGAATGTGTGCACCATGTTTCTTTTCCTTTATACCATAAGACACCTTAACTTCGGGATGAAGTTTCCTGAAGGGTGGGTGTATGTAACATCCCTAGTAGAATATATATTAAGTAAAAGATTTATTAGGTAATTAATTTTTTCTACCATGTTAATAACTAAACAAAGATTGATCTAATGATATTAATTAAGTATTTATTAATTAATTAAAGGTTATAATTTTGATTAATTAATTAATTTATTAACTACCTATTACATTTAATAACATGAGTATTAAATTTAAAAGATTAATAAGTTATATTGTTTAAATTAAAAGGTTACGTACATGGAAAGGGATAACATATTCATTACGAGAGGATAAAATAATAAAGGAAAGGATAAGGGGAATTAACTAGGAGTAGGTAAGGAAGTAAATGCATGAGGCGGTGAAGGAAGGATATGGAGGGGGAGGAGGTTTTCGAAGGGCATTATCATTCGACGAGAGATTTTGCGGATGGATTTTTGGGGCTCTCTTGGATTTGTAGAGAGGAGTTGAGTTCAGGAGTGGGAAGGTTTAGTATAGGGGCACTAGTTTGCTGGAGGTTTTGGGCACGAGGGCTAGGATATCCATATGATATCCTGGAGCTAGGAAGTTGTCCTAGTTGGCAGGGTGGAATAAGGTTTTGGGCAGTGTTTACCCAGTTCAACAATGGTCAACAAGGCAAGCGAACAAATGGAGCATTAGCATCAGACCCAGGTATTTAAATTATGTATTTGTTTTATTTTTCTATAAAAAAATATTATTTGTTGATAAATCTATATGCGAATGTGCTCAATTAAAGGAATTTTTGAATTTTACTGTTTTGCTCAATATAAAGGAATTATTGAATTTTACTGTTATGTTGTAGAATCGTTGTGGTATGATATCCATTGTGACCGTGGTTGTTGATCAACGATCTGATCCTGACCATGCATTCTCATAAGACATAAACATAGACTATGATCCATGTGTCATATGGGGAAATTGTCATGTGTCATGATGATATAACATATCTAGATAGAGCTATGTGGGGAAGTTATAACCACGTGTCACACTAGGTGATGGGCGATGACATGACCATGTGTCATGCTATGAGGTGGTTCGTGGAAGTTCCACATGTACAAGAGGCCATCTAGTCTTGGATCAAGAATTTTTGGCATATGCGAAGAGCAAAAGAGTTGTGGTCTGAGACCCCGACGTCTCAGTTGAAAGGTGTCAATGCCTAGTGATATTGGGTCTCAGGTGAATGTGTAGTTGGTGCTATGACATGGAAATTCCACGTCATATGGAATGGGTGACGTGGAGCCATGTGGGTTCCACATGGTAGTATGAAGGATCTAAAACTTCAAAGGGCCATAAATTTTTATCCAGAGATCTCTTTTGAGAAATATTACAGTCATTGGAAAGATCCTAAAAAGAAAAAGATGACGATGTCCCTTTTAAATGGATTTGAGGAGGTTCAGGAAATGATAAAAATTAATACCCCATCCCTTAAAAGGGTACTTAGGGGATTGTGTGTGTTACAAGTGGTATCAAAGCATGGTTCAAACACTAGGCCTAGATGGGCCAGAGATCAATCTCAAGGATGTTATATTAAGGCTAGAAATGAGCCTTCTTAAAAGAGTTTTTTGTGTTTAAAATATTGTTTATTATATGAACAAGTTCCTTGAGGTGGAGGACAACATATTACAATTATACCTTGGAAATTATGGCTGAATTGCAACAGAGAAATTATGTTGTTTCTTGTCAAACTAATAACTAATCTTACATGATTAGGGATGTAATGGTAATCACTAATGGTTGAAAGTGAATGTGAACGATTGGAAAAAGGTAGAATCCTGTGATAGGATTATGATTCCAGAGAATGAGTGGACTGGTGGTTGTAATGCCGCCTATAAGTATGGGTTAATAGATCCCTCAACAATTATAATTGTTTATTAAATAAAAGGACTAAGTCCTTTATGTATAGTTCCTCATGTTTAGAGGACTGATGGGGAAATTTGTAAGGTCAGTTTATTTGAACTATAATGGTTGAAACCTGTAGCATGGATAACCTAATTAAGAAAAGGAAAAAAGAGTCCTTTTGGACTATTACCAATCCTCATAAAGATGTAAGATGATAAGGGCATATGGGAAAGCTTATCAACTCATGGTTGTATTAAGGAAATGTATAAACCTATTGACCTAAAATCTTTCCTATGCAAGTGAATTCAAAATAAAAGTATTAGGGACACATATGCGTTATAGGAAGGGGTAAATTGTTTGGTGCATAGGATATGCTAAGAGTAACAAAATGGTTAAAATGTTGATGAGGTTGATTGCATATTATCTACCGAGGATGAAAAAGAATGACTAATGAAAATACTAAGAATGCTGATCTAAAGTTTGGAAAAAGAAATGATTGGACACTTCCAGATGACCAATGAGTTAGACTGACATCCAAAGGTGAATGCTAGTCATATGAATATGGATTGGTATGATAAGAGAGTAGTAATAGGGAATTTAGTAAATAATTCCCTTCGAAGAGGTATGCTGACCAAGAATGGTCAGTGGAAGGAAGAGAGAGTGGAATAGTTATCTTAATGCCTTCAGTAATGCAGTGACTACCCATATAAAATGTCGAATATGGATTTCTCTTATAACAGAAGGGAAAGAGTGGTTTCTTGTTGGTTGTTTCCATGAAGAGAATGAAACTTAATCATGAATATGTCCGTGAGACTTGCAGGTGATTGGTTGTAAGATATCAACATGAAAGGTTTATATTAAATATCAAATAAATGAATAGGAGTAATATAAGAATGTGCAAGTGATGCACATGTATAGTGTATAAGTGTATGTATACTAAAGGGCATGATATGACTTTGTGAGTAAGAGGGTAGCAAGGAAAGGAGTGTGCTTGTCTGGGATGAATAATGCTTGGGATGCATGGTTGACCTTATGTTGGAGGGTCTAAATACCTCGATGTAATAATGACTTGAAGAGGATGTGTTCCACATCCTCAGGAAAAGATAATGTAAATTGTTGAAAGAATAAATGAGCAGGAATGCTTTGTTTTCATGTTAGAAGGAAACATGATTAATCCTTTGAGGATTGCATGAGAATGATTGTGAACAATCATGATCTAAAATATGAATAATGTGCATATGTGAATAAAAGTTGATGGAGTAGATGTACATGTTTAAATGAAAAATATGAATGCATAATGGGAATACATGCTTATATTCCTTATGGAATATTGGGTAAATCCTTGGAGTGATGAAGTTGAGGTCGAAATGAGGTTGAGGTCACCTCAGATAGTGATGAATATGTAACAAGGAAAGTTGCATGTTGAAGAAGTTCCATGTGAAGGAACTATGTACATAACTTTGTCCCAAGAACAAATCTATAACCTTAATGACTATTGAGAATTGGAAATTGGGTTGCAAATCTTATTCATATAAGAATTGTGGATTACATTTTAAACTATAATGCATACAAAGAATACATGAAAAGGGATGATGAAAACTATGACTTCTGGTTGGGAAATGTGCAGAAGGCATTGGTTCATAATTGATTTATGAGTGAGAATTGATGTTGTGGAATGTTGATTTAACCAGGAAAGTCAAGGTGAAACTCGAGAATTTTTTTTTTTCACGGAACAGAGTAGGAATATCCCTAAGGGTATGGATTGCAGAAGCAAAGAAGGATAAAATATGAACACTTTTATCACTTTAAAAGCTATGATGTATGAGACAGAGTTGGGATGGAAAATAAATTTATAAATATGTTTAAGTGAATAGGCTTGGTTGAGCCATGTTAAGTGAAGGAAGAGATGCCTTAGAAATAACTCAGTTGGACTGAAAGTTCCAGGATCTGTAGAAGGAGTTGGAAAAGGGAAGAATCCCTTAACTCATTTTATTTTTGTCTATTGTGTTTTCTCTAGGATGAGAAATTGATTTTCTGATGTAGGTAAATATTTTGGCATGAGGATGTTGATAATTGTATGGATATATATATGGTTGAGAATTTGATTTTGTTGGCACTCATGACACATTAAGGAGCAATGTGATAGAGTGCATACATATATGTTGGGGAATATCTGAAAATGTTTTATTGATTTAAATGCTATGATACATGCATTTTTATTTTACATGACAATTGAAATAATTGTGAATGTGATGATGCATGATATATGTAGGAAATGATTGAGCTATTGGGAAAGGACAACTACCAATGGTTGAAAACCTCAGGAAGAGGATAAATACAAGAAGGATGATGTTGAAAGATTGATGAAGGGACTTGGAAGGTCCCAATAAAGAAAAACTGATGAGGTAATGTCAGAAAGGGTGTTGGAAGCTAGAACATGTATAAAAGTGTTCATGCCCATGTGACATAAGAATTTTAAAGGGATTGGGTAAGAATCCCTTATGAAATGTTTTTATTATTTGATGATATGCATGTAATTCTGAGTGGTTGTTGTATGCCATTAATGTTGAAGTTTGAGTAGCTTCAGAAGATATTATTATTATATTCATACTATATTTGACCAATAAAAAACACTAAAGAATAATGTTATATTATATTTGTTAAGTTGGGCCTATTGTGCCTTTGTAAAAGTCGGCCCTATTGTTCCTTGAAAATTCAATTTTAAAGTAGAAAGATAAAGTGGAATGGTCGGCCCTGACCTAATTATTGGGGGGCACAACTTGTATTAATAAGAGGCTAGGTGCCTTATTTGGAAAAGGAAAACAAAAATCTCTCTCACAAAAGTGTGCAAGTCTGAGAGAGTGACACAAATACAAAGGATGTGTGATGCAGCTATAGAGGAAGTTTGTTTTGTTTAAGGGTTTCCGTTATCTGGTGAAGAACTATCTTGGTCTAGTGGTGCAATACTATATTTTGGTTAGAGTTTCTGGTGGATCTTCTGTTTTGGTGAGATCTCTCTTGAGAGAGACATTATAGTTGTTGAAGAATCTATATTGAATAAGATTTGTTGGGTTTTATCCCCCATGAGGGTTTCCCAGGATAAATATTTTGTATACTATGGATGTATTTATTTCAGTGGTCCTTATGCTTGCAGTTATTGTTTTAATAAACTAAAGTTAAAGAATACTATACACACTTAACTGCTTAAGAATTTTTTTAACATGGTATCAGAGATAGGTTGAAAGAAGCCATTTGCACAGTTTAGAAGAGATCATTGGGGAAACTAAGACCATAGGGATACTCTCCTAACCCTAGTGCATCTTTCCTTGGGATTAGAATCTTAGTTTGATGAAGTTTTAAAAGTTGCAACTGCACAAAACCCTAGAAGGTTTTTTTCACCCACTTTTTGAAGGAAATTGGTCAAAGTAAGAACACCAACGAACTCTCCTTAGGAGGACACACCTTTCCCTCAGAGTAGAATTCCAAAATTCATATTTTGAAAAATTGGGGTTTCCTCATAAATCCTAGTTCAAGACGTCTTGGCAGATGCAAAATTGAATCTTCAATTGGTCACCTTGGAATATCACTCTCTAGTAAGTACATAACCTTTCATTGAAAAGTTTTATCTCTTTATTGTATTGTTCAAGAACAAGAAGGAGCCCAGTACCAAGCTTGATGAGAAGCTTGAATGTTTTGTTAACTTATGAGAATGGAAGTACGTAGTGATGCTCATTCTAGAAGAGAATTATCTAGAAGAGTTTGTAAAAGAATAAGTTCAAGAACCTAATGAAGATGAGGCAAAATAAAAGTACAAAAAGAACCTAGTGAAGGAGAAGAGAATCATTGCAGATTCTATCAAGGATCATTTGATCCCCAATGTATCATCATTAAAAATCCCAAGAAATTTTTTGATGCCTCATCTTGATTGTATGAAGGAAATAATATCAACCAAAAGATGACCTTGAGAACACAAATCAAGAATGTGAAGATGCAAAGTTTAGAAACTATCCAATCATACTTCACAAGAGTGTCTCAGATCAAAGAACAACTAGAAGCAATTGGAGACACAATTGAAGAAACTGAGTTGGTGATGACTACATTGAATGGTCTCCCCAGATATTGGGAATCATTCATTTAGGGTATATGGTCAATAATAAGGATAAAAAGGTTTAGCAGACTATGGGAGGATTATACTAAGGAAGAAACCATAATGGAAATCAAGCTGTAGAAGCACATACCGGAAAAGGAAAGGTAAAGAAGGAAGTTTACTCACATAAGAAACCTCATGGATTAGAAAAGACTCACAAGTTCAAGAAGGATTTCTCAAGTTATAGATGCTTCATTTTTCAGAATATGGGACACATTTCCATAAATTGTCCCAAATCCAAAGGTCAGGTCATAAAAGGAAAGTATAAAAGACATCATGCTCATGTGATAGAATATGATGAACATGATCATGAGAAAACCAAAAAAGAATACTCAAGTGAAGAATATGTATTAATCTCAAATCTTACAGGTACAGTCACTCATGGAAGTGACACATGTCTTATTGATAATGGTGCTTCTAAGTACATGACTGGTTATTGGGAATCTCTCTTAGATCTAGTTTAGAAAGATTCACCTCACAAGGTGAAGCTAGGGGATGAATATCAGTATCCCATTAAAGGAGTAGGAGAAGCATCCTACAAGTTATACTATGAAAAACCTATGAAGATGCAGGATGTGTTGTATGTACCTAGTTTGAAGAAGAATTTCCTTTCTATCTCAACTTTAGATGAAAATGGATTTAGGTTTTCTTTCATTGATGGAGAAGTCCTCATGTGGCCTAAAAGAAATATATTGATGATGTCGTAGTGATTGGGGTCCAAGAAGTAGGCTTATACGAGTTAAAAGAACATTTTTCTTCAACATTATTACACAATACAATTAATCCAAGTGAACTATGGCATAGGAGGCTTGCTCAGATACATTACAAATCCCTATCGATTGTGAAGAACATGATGATATGTTTTACAACAATCCAAGTTGATCATGAAGGAATATGCAAAGGATCTGCACAAGGAAATCCAAGAAACCGTTTCCAAGTTGCGATAGAAAAGCTAAGGCAGTATTGGACATGATACATTTAGGCGTGTGTGGACTGATGTCAGCCTCTTCACTTAGTAGGTATGTATACTATGTTCCATTTATTGATGATTTGTCACGTAAAAATTGGATTTACTTTTTG
The DNA here is from genome assembly GCA_000966675.3 of Picea glauca. Taxonomy (NCBI): domain Eukaryota; kingdom Viridiplantae; phylum Streptophyta; class Pinopsida; order Pinales; family Pinaceae; genus Picea; species Picea glauca. Next base: position 999,554 of record JZKD02S1975365.1, on the reverse strand, counting down.
AAGGCTAAAAGTGAAGTGTTTAACCAGTTCAAAGAGTTCAAGGTACTTGTTGAAAACCTATCTGAAAATAATATAAAAATAATGAGGTCAGATAATGGAGGTGAATTCACATCAGATGAATTCAATTCATTTTGTAAGGAAGTTGGGATTAAGAGGGATATCTCTACTCCCTATAATCCTCAATAGAATGATGTGGCAGAAATAAAGAACCATACAATCATGGAAGCAGTAAAATCCATGGTTAATGATAAATACTTATTGATGCATCTATGGGAAGAGGCATCCATGACCATTGTATATGAGTAGAACAAAAGTCCCCACCAATTAATTGGGAACAAAACACCAGAATATATGTTTACATGTGAAAATCCAGAGGTCATCCACCTGAGGATATTTGGATATCCAATGTATGTGAATGTACCCAAGGATAAGAGATCAAAGTTGGATCCTTCAGGAAAGAAGGGTACATTTTTTGGATACAGTGAGACATCAAAGGAATATAGAGTTTACATCCCTGGTCACCTTCATATTGAGACTAGAATAGATGTCTCCTTCAATGAGGATACAACTTTTAGTAGATCAAGACAACATCATTCAGATGAGGTTCATGATGAGGATCCTGAAGCTCCTAGAGTTACAGATACAGATAAAGGTGATGATATTGTACTAGAAGATCATGATATGGAAGAACCACATATACATGTAGATTCATCCTGAGAGATGAATACCAAGAAGAGAAGACCAAGTTGGGCTAAAAAAATCATTCAAGATGCAGAAAATTATGGTGCTACAGATGGATCCTTCAGAGAATGAAAGAGGCCATGACATTACTCTAGCTATGTGGCATTTCTAAGTGACATCATTGATGATTATCCTACCAATTATGAATATGATGAAAAGAAGAAAGAATGGAAGGATTCCATGATGGAAGAGTACCAATCCATTGTAAAGAATGATGTTTTGGATGTGGTTACAACACCGAAAGAGAAGACAGTTGTAAGTTCCAATTGGATTTACAAAAAAAAACATTCAGCAGATGGAAGTATCGAGAAGTACACGGTAAGGTCGTGGCACGTGGTTTCTCCTAGAATGAAGGAATAAATTATGAGGAGACATTTTCTCTTATGGAAATATACACTTAGATTAGATCCATACTTGCATTATCCATAGTAAATAAGTGGAAGGTACACCAGATGGATGTGAAGAAAACTTTTCTAAATGGTGTAATAAAAGAGGAAGTGTATGTAGAGAAGCCACAAGGTTTTGAGACACTTGATTGTCAGTCACATGTGTGTAGATTGAAGAAATCCTTGTATGGGTTAAAGCAAGCACCCAGAGCATGGTACGGTATAATTGACAGCTTCCTGATGAGCTTGGGATTTACCAAGAGTGAAGCAGTTTCCAACCTGTACTTAAATGTTGTGGATGGTGGACCAATGATACTACTGTTGTATGTAGATGACCTATTCCTAACAGGAGAAGAGAAGCTTATCACCGATACTAAGAGGAAGCTTGGTGTAGAGTTTGAGATGAAATACCTAGGCATGATGCATTACTTCTTATGTCTAGAGGTATGGTAGAGACCGAGTGAGATTTTCCTTAACTAAGGAAAATATGCTATTGATATTTTGAAGAGATTCAGAATGATGAATTGTAAGTCCATTCCAACATCGATGGTGACAAATATGAAGTTGTTGAGCGATACATCTTCAAACATAGTGGATGACACCATGTATAGACAAATGATTGGTTCGCTGATGTACTTAACGAACATGAGGCCAGATATATGTTTTTTGGTAAACAAATCGAGTCAGTTTATGTTTGAGATGAGAAGTGTTCATTTGGTTGCAACAAAACATATGATGAGGTACCTGAAGGGTACAATTGATTATGGATTCAGATATGCTTAATATTGTGAGATAAGCTTACAAGGATTTAATGATTCATATTAGGATGGTAGTGTTGCAAAATGAAAGAGTACATATAGATGTTGCTTCAGTATGGGATCATATATCATCTCATGGTTCAACAGGAAGAAGACTAGTGTGGTGCTCAGTACAACTGAAGCAGAGTATATAGCAACTTGTTCAACTAGAAACAAAGCAATGTGGCTTTGGAAGATGCTTGCAGGATTGTTTGATCTCGAGTTAGATATGACTTGTATCTGGTGTGACAACCAAATTTGTGTGAAGTTGACAGAGAATCCAGTGTTCCATGACAATTCCAAGCACATCGAGATTAGGTACCATTATATTAGAGATATGGTAAAGAGGGGAGCAGTGAAGATCCAATATGTTGCTACTGATGAGTAGATAACTAAAGTGTTGACCAAGCCTCAATCGGAAGTGAAGTTTGTGTACTTCAAATATAAGCTTTGTGTGGTATAGAAGGATGTCCCCAGTAAGAGGGAGTGATGAGTTACAATTAATATCCATGGAAACAACTTCAACATGTGGTAGAAGCAATGGGTGGTCATTCACGGGCATGTTACTGCTACTCCATTGAAAAAGTCTAGTAAGCAGATGGCTAGTCTTGTGAAAAATTCTGGTACTCTGAGTTACTTCTACTCTGGTGATCAAACCTGGTATGCAGATGGATACTCTAGTGAAAAATGTTGGTACGCTGAGTTACTGCTACTCTAGTGATAAATCTTGGTGTGCAGATCGCTACTCTAGTGAAAAATTTTGGTACACCAAGTTACTACTACTCTCGTGAAAAATACTGGTACATAGATTGCTACTCTAGTGAATAATCCTTGTATGAAAATTTACTGACTATGGCACCAGTCAGCATGACCTCGCATAAGGTCAGTAGATGCCATGCTTGCAGGGATGTTTAGTTACCTAAATTTTTAGATGGTGGGCTAACCTGTGTGGTTGGAGGTGTTTCCTAGCCTTGGGATAGATAGGTAGTGTGTGCACACTACATCACCTAATCCTCATGATTATAATACCAGTCATTGTGGAACAATTTCCTGGTGTTCCAACCAGAGGTTTCTAGTTCATTGTAGAACTAGATACTAGACTCTATGTGAGCTGGTGAGTGAAATCCCTACGATGACATAAAGCCCGAATAGATGATGAGACCCTGAATGGTGATGTGGTTAAAAAAATCTTCAATATAGATTTGTATAAATTCAACATGCCAATGGTCAGGTGTACAAAATAACAGAAGCAGTCGTGATGTTCGTGATATAAGAATACCTTCCTTGCTAAGAGGGAGTGTTGAAGTTTGAGTAGCTTGGAAAGATATTATTATTATATTCATATTGTATTTGACCAAGACATAACCCTAAATAATAATGTTATATTTTATTTGTTAATTTGGCCCTATTGTGCCTTTGTAAAAGTAGGCCCCATTGTTCCTTGACAAATCAAATGTAAAATAGAAAGGAAAAGTGGATAGGTTGGCCCTGACCTAATTACTGGGGGGAAAACTTGTATTTATAAGAACACAAGTCCCTCATTTGGAAAAGACACACAAAAATATCTCTCACACAAGTGTGAAAGTATGAGAGAGTGACACAACTACAAAGGAAGGGTGATGCAACTACAAAGGAATTTTGTTCTGGTTACATAATGGTTTTGGTTATCTAGTGAAGGACTATCTTGGTCTAGTGGTGCACTACTATATTTTGGTTAGTGTTTCTGGTGGATATTCTATTTTAGTTATATCTCTCTTGAGAGAGACATTTTACTTGTTGAATAATATATATTTAAGAAGCTTCGTTGGGTTTTATCCCTTATGAGGGTTTCCCAGGATAAATATTATGTATACTATGGATGTCTTTCTTTTAGTGATCCTTATGCTTGTAGTTTCTTTTTAATAGACTAAATTTAATGAATAATATACACACTTACCTTCTTAAGAATAATTTTAACAATTAATACCCAAGAATGGTATGATTAAGGAAGGATAAACCTGAAGGACAAAGGGATGAACCTTTGGAATCCACGCATGATTGAGATCCTTGCAAGAAATTCATCAACATATATGCCATAAATACATTGACCAATCAAGGAGTGATTGGGAATAAAAGTGCTCATAAGGAACACATTGATTAAATGCAATGAGGATATGCATGTGGTAAGAGAGTAGGAATGTGTGGGTCTTTGCATTATGGAAGAAGGACCTTCCAATATTTTACCAGAGTTAAATAATGGTAAAGAGAGAAATTGGGTGGCCATAAATGTTGGCACCCTGGTTAACAATGAAGAAAGAATGCTTGAATGAATTCATGTGAAACTTTTAGTTTCGTGTGTGTTGATTTGAGGCTAAGTTCATCTCAAAGAAGGAGGGACAATCCTATTGTAATAATGAATATAGACAAAGAATCCATGTGGTGAGAGGTTGGTTGAGTTCCAACACACCATGGAAAGAGTGCCTAACTTAAAAAATAATGATCTAAAATCAATGCAAGGGTGCATGGTATGTGAATTTGGCCATGGATATTGGTACATTGGATTAAACTCACTTAATATTGAATTGCATTTGGAAAATTTAGGTATGTTGAAACGATTCATGAGTAAGGAATGATATTTCCTTTTTCTTCATATCATTGAATAGATGAATGTGAGGAAATTGTTAGTATGCACAATTCTGAAAATCGTTTGGAAATCACCGCAAGTGTGCAATGAAAATATAATGTGCATGAACACTAACAATTTGTTTGGATGATTGAAGTTGAAATTGAAACAAGAAGGGTCTTGTCTATGGAAACAAAACAAGTACCTAAGGGTACCAATGCCTGCTAGTTATGAAAGAGACAGACTGTCATGTGAAGGAAATCTCATACTTGTGAATCTGATTCCTATGTGGAACAGATCTGAAAATGAAAATGTAAAATTTGAAATCTTTGGGTGACAGATTTGAAAGAAATTTGATTGAAAATTGATGTTGTATCTCATGGTTACTGTATGCATGTGATACAAGTAAGATAATAGATCTATCTTGGAGTGAAAAATGATGGTTGTCAAGCTTGGAAAGTATGGAAACATGATACTATTGTGACATGAGTACCATGTGATAAGCCATGATATCCATAAAAGAATACAATGTTGAGGTAACATGGGCCAAAGGGATGCCTCGACATAGCAAGTCAGAGGGTTGACTTGGATGTAAGACTCGATGAAGTCTCTAAAAATATTCTTGTGCAAGAAATCCATAACAAGGAAAGATGGATTTCCCGAGGGACTATATAGTAGAGAAGGGGATGATTGAGCCCGAGCCTGGAGGGTGAGTGACTACAAGGAAGAGGAGACTTCGATGACTCTTGTAGAGTGTTGATTGGGATCATGCATACAATGCGTATTTCAAGGGAAAAAATAATGATTCGATAAAATATGACAGTCATGTAGACGTGGATCCATGAAATGCATAGACAAGTATTGTGTTGATATGTAAATTATTTCTCTTGAATTATGAACAAAAATAAAATGTTTATGCATGAAATTGTGAATTAACATACTTTTTTTTTGAAATTATTGCAGGCATGTGCTAAATGCCAAGAGTTTGGGCATGGATCAGACCAAGAATATGAACAACATTGCTAATACAACTAAAAGAAGAAGTCATGATAGGTGATACTGAGAAAGAACGTTGAGACCGATGTTCCTTTTAAGGGGGAGGGGATTGTAACACCCTTATTTCTAAACCTATGATTATGTGTAATTAACAATGAATTATGGTTTCCATGCAATGGCATAAAAACATTGTAAATGTATTATTGTTTCATTTAAAACACCAACCAATTGACTATGGGGTGAATCCTTGAAAGTACTGGCCATGATACCATTAGAGGATAGAGTGAGGAATCCTATGGAGGGGGTTCATTATTACCTGAATAGGTAACCCAAGCTTCTCTATTGAGGTATGCAATTTGGGAATATTTAGATATTCCCTTTAACTCTAATTTCAAGGAAAATCAGTTAATGAGGGAGGGTTGGTGGTTGAGAAACCAACCACCCTTAATGAATATGGGTATGGGAAGACCTAGCTAGGACAACATAAACTATCAGCCAAGGGTACCATCGAATACCATGTCACACTTTCCATGTTGAATTGTGGGGAAACCAAGTTTCTTTCTGAAAGAAGGAAGAGGATAGGTCGATAACCTTCCTATGAGAGGGAGTGCAAGAAAAGAATGCCCAAGTGCGTGCATAATGGGATTTTGTCTAAAAAGGAAAAAAGGGTTTGTGTGCAAGAGAGAGTAGAAGAACTCTGAGTTTTTGTGTCTAAGGAAAATACCTGTAGAAAAGGATTGGTGCGAGGGACTGGATCCCAACCTAAGATATGAAGGGTGTGATCTTGATGCTAGGAAAACATCTGATAAACATCGCAAAGGAACTGTGCCAGGTGGGTATGATAAAATATTAACTAAGAGTAGTGTGAAGGAGAGTAACCTTCGCATGTCAATATCTCTGAGAATTTGAGAGAGACTCTCTTGTGGTATCATGGCTTGGCCCGAGGGTGGACAGAGTGATAAGAATGAATGCATATGAGCCTATGGTTGGATGGAAAGGCATACACCCACAATTAGTTGGTTGGCTACAATGTGTAAATATATAAGTATCTCCATCATATGTGTAATTGAATTGAAATATATGGTTGGATGTCTGTAATTGTGCTCTAAATGTACATGCGTGAGTAACTATGAGTGTCATGTAATGATTCTAAGATAAATAAAATAAACTTGATTTCATTGGTTATGTGTGAACGTGGAAATATCCATTTTTGTAATGAGTTTCATGTGAAACGAAACTAGGGTCATAAGTAAATAAATGAATGTAAAATGTTGAGTATGAGTGATGAGGCTCAACAATCATTGATTTATGATTTGTATTAGATATCAAATATCCAAAGATGGGATGGTTACCCATCATAATACCTTGTAGATAAGCATGAAAGTGGTGGTTGTTGGATTGGAGAATGGTTAAATGCCAATCGTTGATCTAATATGTAAAGGTCAGGAGGAAGTTTAGTGTCCTGGGATAACAGAGCATCGAACCCCAAAATGACTCTAAGTCCAAACCTCTTTGTAAGTCCCGACATGTCGATGTTTGGGGACCAAGGTTCTAGACCCTAGATTCCATACCTTTAATTATAAGCATAAGCATGAGAGAGAGAGGGTGACGTCAAAAGTGACGTTTTACACTAGCCTGGCAGACAGAAGGTCAAGAGGTTGACACTTGTCAACATTTGATTCACTATCAAGTCAAGTGTGGAACTTGGTTTGGCTTAAGCCTTTGGAAGAGCGCCTTAAAACCTTAGCTGTCATATATGGGGAGCCAACATATCTAAGACGTAGATCTCATGGTGAAGGTCGGGGGTCGTAAATCCACGATTAATGGTCCTTAATAATTGCATAATCCCCGAATCGTGGACCTTGGGATGTTTCAGGTTGCAGAGGACCGATAAAGAGTCACGGTCCAGATGCCTGCATTTAGCTGGAAATGACACATATCATCCTTGAGAATTCACATGGAGGACATATTACATTGTTTATCTTAATCACAGATCCAATATGGACTATTAATCCCATTTAACTAAGCCCAAATTTTGTTGTGGACAATCACAAAACTTGGAGCATGTTGGAACCTTGTGCTCAACATGTCATATCATGATAGGGCTATAACGTTGGCATGACATATCTTTGCATCGAACTCTCGGGATGTATTAGAATTCCCAACATACAAGAACTCTCCGAGGTCCGAGATCCACCGAGACAAGAAATTTCGATCTGAGGATTGATGAGGTAATCTCCACCATCCCATCCTTTAGGATGCTACAACGCCAATAAAGTCTCTACATGTCGTGCTATGAGTGGCCTGTTATAGCACAGTTTGTAGATACAAGAAGGGATAAAGAATAGTAGGTCAAATTGGAGAAACAGGAACCTTCCCCACCCAATGTCACCACAATGGGGAGGTTCTTTCTATTTAGGGAGGCTAGGCCCAGGGGAGAAGTCCCCGGTAACCTGGGGTTTTGAAAGGGCAAAGGCTAAAGACAAATTTCCCCTTCAAAGATTACCACCAATCATATAGTCCCGACTAAACAACCAATAATAGAGTATAACCAAAGAAAAGAAGAGCACCTACTGGAGACAACACAACAAGGAAACTAATACGTGTAATCTTGGTTAATACCTCATATAAATCAGTGACTATCTTATATTCAATATGAGCAATTTGAAAGTAAATGTTGATAAACTCAATGTTTACAATATAGCAATGGCATTAATATCACTTCATCAATAAATACTAGAATGAAATGACATTTAATATAACAAATAACTTCTTAACTCAATTAATGCCTTCAACTACCATTCAATTACTCAAAAGTCAAAACGTTTCTGCAGTAAAGATGAAATATTCAATGATGATGTCAACAACTTAGGGTTAGTAAGTTAGTCTAGGCTAGGGTTAGTGTAGTTAGGGTTTTAATTTCAAGAGGTTTGAGAGTGTTTGAATCCAATTCTACTCCAACACTGGAGGTCTTAGATCAGTGCCTTAGGGTTAATGGAGTCATAGGTGAAGAACACAAAAGTTGAAGGAGATGAGATTTTAAAGGACTAGAGGGATAAGTCTTGAAGTGTTGCTAAAGCAGGGCTCCAAAATCATAACCCTAGGGGAGAGAGGTTCACTCCAGTGTTGCTAAAGCAAGGCCTTGTGCTCTCTCCTCCTTCCTAGCAAACAACTAGCTCAAATGAAAAGAAAAGTCAAGACAAGAGGGTTTAAAGAGGGAGAGTGTTGCTAAGGCAAGGCTCTTTCATCAAACCCTAAAATAAAACGGCCCTAGGTGTAGATAACCTAGGCTTGGGACGTTCTCTTCCTCTTGAAGTCAAAATGTACGGCTAGCTTATGGGAAGAACAAAAAGGAGTGTAGCTACGGCTAGGCTCTCTTCTTCTTCTTCAATGGCTAAAAGTTTTTCTATCAGGGGACATGAGACAACGACCTACTTGTGTGTTTGTCCCCTAGGGTTTTGATTCAGCAAAATTTATAAATAGATGCAAGAATTTAAACTACAACCATTCAATCAAGAAGTTTTGTAGAAAAATACTTACAAATCATCAAGAAAATAATCATGCAAACCCTAGTTGTAACACCTTCCTTTAAGAAAAACACCATAGAATGCCAAAAATCTGTTTTTTCAACAAGTGTGCCTTCCCCAAATCAGCCAATAACCCAAATGGGGCACAAATTTCAGACCTCACCAAGTGGTGAGTGAAAGATCATGATAAAATGAGAGTCAAACCCTCAATATATAGTGCATCAATGACCTAATTTTACTTTTTAGGTCATAAAAAGGCCGACAAGGCCATAATGTCAAAATAATACTGTTTTTACATTAAATTGTCAAATTAAAACCCTAATTGAGTTGCAAAGAGAGTAAAATCCGCTTCAAGGGAGGCGCTATCCCCTTCTAGGGCAAATGAGACATCTAGGAGCAAAACGTTAGCCCCCTAAGGGCCTCTCCAACATGCCACACGTGCCACTGCTGCCTAGTCTGCCTCCAAAAGTGTCCATGAAGCTGGATGATGTCATGGTGAAGATGGGGACATCCTAAGCCTTCCAAGGCTAGCGTTCCACTTAGAAGGGGTGATTCCCCCTAGGTCTAGTCCTGCGAGAGTGCCTTTGATGGAACGTCCTCTTCCTCTTCGGTGCAAAAGCCCTGATCCATCTCCATCCTGTCTTTACCCCCTGATGGGGTCTCAACATCCATCTGGTGGGATGTTCAGCCCCATGGAGGTCCAAACTGGTCATCTCTCCATGTGTACCAGTCCAAATGGTACCTGTCCATCAAGCATGGTCCTGCACATCAAAAGCTACGCCCTCCATGGGCTCATCAGTCACCAGGATCATAGCAATGTTAATCACATCTCATCATCAATATTATTAAACATATGCATAAAAACCCTGATACATCAGTTAATAGTTGAAAGACATTACAAAAACCTACAATACAAGATTGGAGAAAAAGACAAGACGTCCTATTGGGATAGTATCCACAAGAAAAGGAAAGTTTCCAGGAAGATTTCATCCAAGCCATGTAAGTGAGGTGATGTGGCCGGGGATGTCTAGACATGTGGGTGTAGTGAGGGTCAATGATGCATAATGTTATCTGTGGGTGACTTTGTAGAAGACGAGTTGTACCTGTCATGGATGCATTTTTTCCAAGCCCGTTTTTGCCTTTATTCTTTTATTTGCTTTTTCTTTTTATTCAAGGTCTAACCAGAGGACACTGCCTTGGCATGGTGACCAGAGCTGACAATGTTACCCACAAGTACTTTCACAGAGATGAGAAGGCTGGCTCGTGATGAGACCCCCTTTTCCTTGGACATGCAACCGAAGGTCACTACCCTGACGTGGTAACTAGATGGTGGCAATGTCATACTGCTAGGTACCCATGAAGCTAATAGGTTGGCTCATGATGAGACCCCCTATCCTCTTGACTAGATCTTGTTTGTTATTTTCTGGGTCCCTCTTGTTTCTTGCTGAGAGGGTTTTTATTTGCTTCTCAGGGATCGCTGGGCGAAGCATCTTGATGTTTCATTTTAGGCTTTTGTCTTTTACCAACTGATTTTACCTTCTTAGCCTTTAGCCCCTTCTTCCCATGAGATAAGGTGCAATCCTACAAATAGGTCAACCCAATTCCTGGACATGGGGAATGGGATAAATGATTAGGAGACAAGATGAAATAGTGGTTCTATGATGGGAGTAGACGATGGCTCTTCAGAAATTCCCCAGTGGAAAACCAAAACCTATGGGCACATGCTTACTAGGGCACCCTGTCAATTCCCCCAATCATGGTCAAGTGGGCCAATGTAAGATCCAAGTAGTTGTTAGAGGTAAAATGAATCATATGCATATATTTAAAGGTTTCAATGATCAAAATTGACACATATCATGATACCTGGACCAATTACCTCATGGAGCAAGAACCTCTTCTGATATAGGACCAAGACGATGGTGATGGATGCTACTGCTGCTGACAAGATAAAGATGATGGAAGAATAAAAGGATGGGCCCTCCAGGGCCATGATTAGGTCAATCCTGCTCTTGGTACTCCATGTCTAGGACCTATGGGCCTCGAGACATGATCTTCTAGTTATCCCTAAAAAGTGGGGATAACATCTGGCTCCAACTCGGGGACATGTGCTCACCGTAGAGCGCATGAGAACCCCAACATCTCTGGCATAACCTGTAGACCTGCTCAATCTTGATAGGGGCATCAATAACAAAAATGGGGCGGTAATTCCATCCTAGCATAGATAGATATATATACTAAAATGAAGCAATCAATGAGTAAGAAGATGAAAGCAAACTTCTTACCTGTACTTACCTGTTGGCTGGAATGTTGGGTGTAGTCAAACAACCAGTGAAGCCAATCCAACAACGTTCCTCGATACCTTCCCTTGTGCTTCATCATAAATCAAAATAGTGATAAATCAAGCACAAAAATTTCATCGGTTAGAATATATATCATATCATCATAAATCTCAAAGTCTAACTCATGGAGGCGGGTGGGAGGGAAAAAGTGATCCCAATGCATACTCTCAGGAGAGTGCTTAATCCATCTTAGGAATGGATTGTGAAAAGTCAAAGGTTCAGAAGACTAACTCGAGGAATTTGAATGCTGGCTACCTTAGATGTCTTCACAACTTGAGGCCTGAGGAGGGATTAGCAAAAACAGAAAGGATGACTGACCATTCCTAAAGGGGAGGTTGGAACACTGCAATAATAGGATTCTTCTTGAGGCACTCAACTTTCCCCTAAAATCTAGAATAGGGTTTTTCCTTACAGGAGACTTGGGATAAGGGACATGTTTCCAAACCACACCTTTAGTGACATAGGGAGGTAAAATGATCAAAGGGGGGTGGAAAATCTTATCACAAGTATCCTGCTTCAGGGAAGTAACTTCCTCATTTTTATCAATATCTGAGCATAACGTTGGTTGATAAATTTCTTCATAGGATAA
>JZKD02S1975365.1:932169-968384 GCA_000966675.3 Picea glauca | reverse complement strand
GAGAGAGAGAGAGAGAGAGAGAGAGAGAGGATAGAGATGGAATGGGTGCGAGAGTATGAGGCATGCCAAAGCAAGGTCTAGGTCTAGGTATTTCCATGCCTTTTGATGTCTACGCATTGCCATGTCTAGGTATTACCATGTATAGGAGTATGAGATGGAGAGAGAGGGAGATAGACAAGGGGGGTATAGAGGGAGAGTGCGAGGGAGACAAAGAGTGGGATTACATTTAGGAGAGAGGAGTGCATGTAGGAGAGAGAGAGATAGGGAGCAAGGGGGTAATGGAAAATAACAAATATCTTATAGGAGCATGTGCATGCTCTTAGGAATAGGTGCATGTTCCTATAGAGCATGTGGACTATTAGGAACGAGTGTGCATTCCTAGATCATGTGCACGTTATTTTGAATTCAATTTTTTTGGGTAGGATTTACAACATGTATGTTGATTTGGTTGCCTTAGTTTTAGGTTCGGGATGAAAAACTTAGGGGTTCAGTATGAAAATGGATAAAAACCTCCATTTTTGTGAATACCTCTCTATATCTATGTCTTTGATCTTATTTTTCCATAGGATAAAAAATTTAGTTGTTGAAGAAACTATAGACATAGACAGAGTCATATATGTAGATTCCAAATATACAATTTTTTTTAGTTAATATTGTTACTATTTTTAATGTATATTTGACTTCGCATATATCAAAATCCTAGAACACGTACCTCTCTTATTTATGCTGCAACTTTTTTCCAGATTAACCACTTCTCAAATGAGTTATATGACGCACCGAAGGAGACCGATATCTATGATCTAAAAAAATTAATTCTTTTGATCATGTTAAGACCCTCTTAGTCTGCGCAAAAAAAAAAAGAATTGCAATTTCAAGGATATATTGACTTTGATAATTTAAAAAATATAGAATTAATATTATAAATTTCCAAAAAATACACCACACTAGAACAACAGGTTCTCTACAAGTATACAAGTTTTTGGAATGAAATTCCATCATTATGTTACTCAACACCTGCACGGACAAATACATATACCTTATATTTTGTTGGAAAAATAACATACCATTGTTAGAAAAAATCAAATTTGACATAGTTATTCACAATTTCTCTGAATAAAAATTGTATATTCGGAAAGATAATTGCATTTCCTATGTTTCATATTCTTACACCATATTCATATTGATTGTAAAAGTACCTTGAATAATCCATTCAAGTTAACATACTATTTGTTTTCCATATTTGGATTGCCAATAACGCATCATGAGAGACCATAATTAGCTTGCACACACCCAAGTAGTTGAGTTTGGCATGATGACCTTATTGGTGCTTCACTACTTTCACCTCTTCTTCTGATTTGTGGTGAATATTATCCTCCTCTTGGTGTACTTTGGCTGCTTGTAGTGTTCATATTGTTGAGTTCTTCCTCATGTTTTTGTTCATGTTCATCATTTTATTCTTCTTTGACATCATGATCATAAAGAATATGTCATGCATCATAAATTTACACCTTATGGCCTTCATCTTCATTCTCATGAAATAACACATCTCTACTTGCAAAAAATTCATGTGTGTAAGGATCAAACATCTTATATGCTTTTTGATCATAACAATAACCGAAAAAAATGCACTTTATAGCTTAAATTGAATCTAGTTTTCTCCTATCCACTTTAGGAACATGAGATTTTTTTTTTCTTCCAAATATTATTAAATGGATTATTGTTAGTTTATAACCATACAAAGATTCAAAAGGAGTTTATGTTCTAAAAGTTTAGTTGGACTTATATTTTTCAAATAAACAATGATAATAATAGCTTCCACCCAAAAACCATTTGTAAGATTATAACCTTTTATCATGCTCCGTGCACATTCCACTAAGGTTCTTTTCTTTCTCTCAACTACTCCATTATGTTGTGGAGTATGTGGCATCGTATACTATTGGAAAATCCTATGGGATTTGTAGCACTTGACAAATGCAACTGATGTATACTCTCCCCCTTGATTTGATTGGAGGATGTGGATGTATTTTCCTATTTTCTTCCCAACCATTTTTTTAAACTCTTTAAAGTATTCAAAGAAATCATTTTTCTTTCTCAGAAAATAAATCCATGTATATTTTTTGCAATCATCATTAAAGATCAAGAAATAGTATGCGCCACCAAGTGATCTTTTCTGCATACACACATATGTATGGACAAGTTCACAAATATCTCTTTTTATTTTATTTGTATGAGTAGGTAATTATTCTCTATGCATATTCCCTAATCCATGCCCTTCACATGGAAAATATTCATTCATAATCAATGCAAATCCTTCTACCATTCCTTGTTTTAGAAGTAGTAACAAATCATGGTAGTTAAGGTGGTCATACCTTTGATTCCATAAAACTTCTATTGTCATGGTTGTGGATGCTAGCGTTTGATGATGTTTGTTCTTCACATCAATATTGTATAAACCTTCGAATCCAATTATTGTTGCAATAATCTTGGAATGATCTTGCATATATTTTACCATAGAATGTGACTTTAAAAATTCTACCTTCAAATCTTGATCTCTTATGGTAGAAAATGAGATTAAGTTTTTATTTATACCAGACACATACATCATATTTTGAATTTTTTTAACACAACCATTCGGTAATGTCACAGATACATCACCATATCCTTTAATTTGATGTGAGTGTTCATCCCCAATATATATATTTGCACCATTATTTGTTTCATGATAATTTTCAAACTAGCCCTTGCTACAAGACATATGTATGGAGGCACTAGAATCAACAAACCATGCTTTTGAGTCATCTGTTTTAGCAGACAAGGAATCATATGAAATAAATAATCTAATATTTTTGAACTCAACATTTATTGTTTCTCCTCCAACAACAAAATGACCAGTGTGCCTTCTGTTTCTATGCTTGGATTCATGATATTTCATTTTAAAGAAATCTCTAGAATAGTGTCCAAACATGCCATAGTAAGGACATGAATCATTCCTTTTAACACTAGCATCAAACTTTGGAGGTGTCATACCTTGTTGTGTCTTTTCATATGGTGGATTTCCGTATGGTGAATTTACATATGGTGGCTTAGTTCCCTTATTTTGTTCCTATGGATTTACTCTGGAGGGTGTTTTCTCTTTTGCCATGAACGCCAGATCAGAAATTTGAGACCTTTGATTATTGTTCTTTAAAATTTCTTTGTAAGGTACTAGATCTATTATAATAATAGAAAAACAAAAATACAATAGAGAATAACAACAAAACAACATAGTATATGAAACACACCACAAAAATAATATATTTATTGATAGGAAAGAATGTTCACTTTCCTTTTCAAGTGATAACCTCCAGAAGAGAAACGCTCTATTAAAATTATTGTCAAGACAATACTTCTCATTCTCTCGACTCCTATTTATACTAAATATATCTAACAAAATAACAATCTAGTGGAATATCTTCTAGAAGCGAAAACTTCTATTAGGTCTTCTTACATTTGACTTGTTCTTCCTTATTACTAGGCCTTATTAATATTGGCCTTCATTACATGGAAGAATTTATTACTCTAACTATGTGATGGGTTAGGGAGGTTAGGTCCCTAACATGCCCTCCCATTTAAAAACAAACTTGTCATCAAGGCTTGAGATGAGAAAATTATTGCAGAATGGTTGTTGGCTCCCAAGTGGCATCTGTTGGAGTTGTATCTTTCCATTGTACTAACACTTCCTTAATGGTGTGTTGACGGAGATGATGCTCACGCTGGTCCAATAGTTCTTGTCATTGAAAATAGATGGAGCCTTCTTCATCCAACTCAGGAATAATGGTTTAAGTTTGGCATTTAGTTCTAATCACCTTCTTTAAGCATGATACATGAAGAACAAGATGGAGCTTAGAATTACTGAGCAAAGATAACTGATCGACCACCTATCCCACTCTCTTGAGAACTATATAAGGACCATAAATTTTGGGTTCAATGGTAAACATTGAGTGAATTCTTCTTATGATTTTTAATTTGAAGAAGCACCTGGTCCCCTTTAGCAAATTGATGTTCTGAGAAAACTTGATCTGCTTGTTGCTTCATGCGATTCTAATCCATGACCAAATTTTGTTTGAGGGTACGAAGAATATCCTCTCGAACTGTAAGAGTTTGGTCAACCACCTGAACCTTCGAGACACTGGGCATGTATGAGAGAAATGAAGGTGGATGTTTTCCATATACTACTTCAAAAGGAGTCATGCAAGTAGTTGTATAGTAAGAAGTGTTGTGCGACCATCTAGCTAGGGGTAACCATTGAGTCCACTGATTTTTCCTCTCATATGAAAAACATATCAAATATCTTTCCGAACACTTGTTGACAAATTCAGTTTATCCATCAGTATGGGGATGATAGGTGATGCTAAGATGCAATTGGGTTCCCTGTAGCATGAACAATTCTTTCCAAAAATTGCTGGTGAAAGTGGGATCTCGGTCAGAGACAATAGAATGAGGCATGCCATGAAGTTTGAATATATTATCCATGAAAACTTGAGCCACTGTGGATGTGATGAAGGGATGTTGTAGAGCATAGAAATAAGCATATTTGGAAATATGATCCACCACCACCATGATGATTTTCATATTTCCAGATTTAGGTACTTCCACAATGAAATCCATAGAAATATCCCACCATATAGAAGGGGGAATTGGAAGGGGTTCGGGTGTGCTCGGGGATTTGACTATTTCTCCCTTTTGGAATTGATTGACATCACATTCAGCCAAAAAACAATAGATTTCCTATTTTATACCATCCTGGAAAAAAATAATGTTTGACCTTTTCATAGGTTTTGGAAAACCCTGAATGTACAGCTGTAGGAGAAGGATGAATCTTAGGAATAACTGTGGATTTAAGTTGCAACTATTTTCTTAAATAGAGAAGACATTTGTAGAAAATCTCATTATTGTTCCAAGAGTACCCAAGAGAAGATCAAGAATTTTCTTTCAATTGATGGATGAGGTGAGAGATTTTGGGATCTTGCAACCATTCTTGGCGAGCAACTTGTAGAAAATATGGTACAACAAAAGAGAGGGAAAACATAGAACCTTCTTCTTCATATTTTCGGGAAAGAGAATAAACGACCACATTTTCTTTTCCCTTATTGTAAATGATCTCATAATCATATCCAAATAGCTTGGTTACCCATTTTTGTTGCTCTTAGGATGAAATTCTTTGTTCCATAAAATAATTGAGGCTCTAGCGATCAATTTTAATATGGAAGCGTTGCCCCAATAGATAAGGACACCATAGATCCATGACATGTAGAATAACCAACATTTCCTTTTCATAGATTGATTGGCCCAAATGTGATGCAGGAGCATCATACAAAGCCAAAGCCAAAGAACGTGCCTAGCCAAAGGAACAATTGGATGCACAAATGGGAAAAAGAAGCACGTTTTTATGAAAACGTTTTAAATTTTGAAATTTGAAGCATTAATGTAATAGCTAGGAAAAGGCATACTTACATTTATGTCTTGGAGATATGAACAAATCTAGAGAGATTACTCTCATCTGCCGGATGTATTAGGCATTTAAGTCTGTTAATGTAAAGTAGGTAGGTATGAATGTTAGATTAGATAGTTTAGAAGCATAGGAGGGAAAACAGATATAGACACCCTCACCCTTGTATCATTGTAACTTGATGATCTTTCAGAATTCATAAGCAGTAGAGTTGTAGTAGAGAGATGTACAGAAGAACTCATTTACAAAAGCACTTGAGCTAATATATGAAGCTTTGACTAAATTTTCATGGTGTTGTGATGCTTACTGTTTACATTTGCTGAATGGTATGTTTACAGTTGCTTTGTTTCAATGTTGTGTTATGTGTATGATTTCATGTTGAGTGTATGAAGTTTGAGAAAGGATAAGAATGAGTTTCAATTGTTTCTCTTCCTAATAATTCCTGCAAGGAGTGTAGCGAACGTCCGCAAGGTGTGCCTTGACGAGGGTCTAAGTTTTATCTCAGAAATCTTAGGAGAGATACCGTTGTTCTCATACAAGCTGAAGTGCAGGTGAAGCACAGAGCCATGCAAGGTGTGTGCAGACCAATTGAAGCCTTGTATTTTATAAATCTAGAAGGAAGGTTGAAGGACCACTGTTGCAAGAAGTGCACAAGGTTGGAGACTCAAATAACCAGAGGCTATTTGAAGATTTGCTGCAAGGAGTGAGAGCAAGGATCCTTTTGGGAAGCTTGAGTTTACAAGTGAAAGCTTAGGAAGGATAACACCTTTGGAGTGCTCAAAGGGAGACGGAGGATGAAATCATCTCATAGAAGTTAAGTTCAGGAGGGAGAACGCCAAGTCATTTGGACATAAGTCATTAAGGAGTGCATTTGGTGGTCAGAATTCTCTGTGGAGAACTCATGAAGTCGCGAGGACCATGGGATCTAGAGGAGCTTCAAGGTGGTTAGGAGTTGGACGAATCCACCACCCTGACATCAAGAATCAATGTGAACCATTGATCGTGATTAGTTTGAGCTGTCAGATCATTTCATAAATTTAGGATCCGTAAGTTCGGAGTGCAGACCAAAATCCTTGGTCACTCTAAAAACCCGAATCGTGAAAAGGATTGCTAAGGGTGAAATTTCAGCATTTCGGGGTTCGACATTTCGAAACCCTTGATGACAATGAGCCGGGGCGCTTTGCACTGAAACCCCTGAAGTCTTGAAATGAGAAGTGTCTTTGGAATGGAATCCTAACATCTTGGCATTTTGGGGTCCGGGAAGTAGAGGAGACAAGTGATTTTTGGAACCGAGAGTTTCAAACCCCCAGTACACGAAATCCTAAAAAAGGGTCACTATTTCAAAATTCGGGAATTAGTGCGGCAAGTGAGTTGGGATCGAGAATCACGAACTCCCGGTACGCGGAGACCCGAAAGGCCATCGATCAGGCATTCCATGGGACGTTGAGCCCATTTCAACATTCCAACATTTCAGAATTTGGGGAATCATAAGGCAAGAGGAACGATAGTTGGGTCGTTCGCTCAAGTCTTGAAAAGCCAAATTTAGTGGCAATAGGTGGTGTGCGTTGGAGCGGTGAACCCTAATTGACAATTCGCATTTCGGCAATTTCCAAGAGTTGTGGTGATATATCAGGACTCTCCAACTCCCAAAACCCGAAGTCCTTTGTGGCTCAAACAAAGGGTTTGATTAACCCTTGGTGTGGTTTTAGTGAATATCCTGTGTGGATCCTATGGTTTTAGGGGGTCCTGCATAGCTTCAATTTTCTTAGGATCCACCCTTACACCATCCTTTCCAAGAATATGACCCAAGTACTCCACTTCTTAGGCTCCAAAGGAACATTTATATTTTTTGAGGAAAGTTTTGTGCTGAGAGAGGAGATGTAGAAATCGATCCACAAGGGCAAGATGGGTTGTCCAAGTTTTACTATAGATGAGAATATCATCAGAGAAACCTAAGACAAAATTATGGAGAAAAGGATGGAAGACATGATTCATGAAGCTTTGGAATTTTGATGGGTAATTACAAAGGCCAAAGGGCATGACCAAGAACTCATAGTGACCGTCATGAGTTCTAAAGGAAATATTGGGAATTTCTTCTTCTTTCATATGGATCTAGTGGTATCTAGATTAAAGATCAAGTTTAGTAAAGTATTGGGCATTGCTCAATTCATCTAGGAGGTCATCAATGATAGGAATGGGAAACTATTCTTTGATGGTGAGTTTATTGAGGGCATGAAAGTATGGAACAATATGCCAAGTACCTTCTTTCTTGAGTACCATAACCACATGAGAAGAATAGGGGCTGGTACTAGGATGGATAACACCTGCTTCAAGCAATTCTTGCATGATTTTCTCAATTTCATTCTTCTAGGAAAAGGGATGATGATAAGGGTGAAAATTGGGAGGGAGACTATCCGAAATAAGTGTAATGGAATTATTATGAACACCATGGGAAGGGGGAAGTCCCTAGGGAGTGGAAAAACAATTTGGTGTTTGGATATGAGATATTGAAGGTTAGGATACACATAGAGTGTCTCAACTGCTTGAATAGAATGGAGTTGGGAGAAAATACATGAATGAACATATTTTAAAATCTTTTCCATGCTATGGAAACTGATGATATTAGGGGAAACTGTTGTGATGCCTTGGAAGGGATATTGTTTTCCCTCCTATTGGAATTGCATGGTTAATTCCTTAAAATCCATGAGAATGGATCCCAAAGTGCATAACCATTCAACACCTAGCACAATGTCACAACCTCCCATATCAATGGAAAACATATGATATTTCAGGTGGTATTGCCCAATTTGAAGACGTACATTTTCACAATGCTCACCACATTTCATGGAACCACCATTAGCTATCGTGATTTGAAAATTGTTGACGACACAAATATAGAAATTGATTTTCTGGGCAATGCAGTGATTAATAAAATTCTGGGTGCTGCCACTGTCAACAAGGATGACAAATTTCCTATGCTTAATATATCCAATGAGTTTGAGGGTTTGAGGAGAACATAATTTCATGAGGGAATGTAATGAAATTAGTGATTCAACTTTTGGTGGGTTAGTAGGTTGAGTAGTAGCATCGGGAAGGGGTAGCTCTTCAATAGGGGGAACTTCAACTTCCTCTTCAACAACATCCTCTGAAATGTCCATAAAAATATTTTGTTCCTTAAACTTGTGCCCGCGAAAATATTTGTCATCACAATTACATAAAAGAATTTTGATTTGGAGTTTAGTCATTTCTTCTCGTGTTAACTTTTGGACCTTGAGAGGATTGGCCTGAGGGGCGGGTGTGTTGGGTTTAGGGCAGGGGAAAAAAGTAGGTTTTATGCTCTTGGCCAAAATGACCTATTGTGATTCCTTGCACACTTAGTGGCTTCCAACCAAGTCATGGGGTGAAACATGATGACCTAGGCATGAATTTCATCCTTAAGGCCACTGATAAAACATTCTCTTAAGAAATCATTTTTCATGCCCTCTGTTTGAAAATCCAAGTGCTCAAAGGAAACAATAAAATATTTTGTTGTGTCAGATTGTTTCATCTTGGTCAGACATCTTAAATGATGGGTGTCCATTTAAAAGCATGCATACAACTCGACAACAAATTGTGACCAAGAAACATACCCTTGGCATGCATTGCAACACTATTTCCATATTTATGGATCCAAATAGATAATTCCATAATGAAGGCTGGTTAATTCATCAATGATACCATGTAGGGAGAGAAAATATTCCATTTGAGTAACCCAGTCTTATGGATCCAATCCATCAAATTTGTTTACCTCGACTCTGGGAAGATAGGGGTGATGAGGTAGGTAGTTGGAATGATAGGTCCAACAGTAGTACTCGACCCAATATATCAAGGAACTAACTAAGGAGGCTAGACCGTGCCCTTAGTCGTACCACCCGACTACCCAGGTACTAGAGAGTATCTTCATGAGTGTTTTTCTCAATGGCACTATAGAAGTCAGGTGGTTGATTTGTTTATCTATGGAGGGATTCAAGATATCTAGGCCGATATGTATACAAGTGTTGTCTGATTGTAATGACCTATTCGTTACGACTACACATGACACCACATGAAGGAAATTTTTTATTTTTTAAAACATGACGACAAAAACGATTACAGTTAAACAACACAACTAGATGATGAACACCATGCACGAAGATCAAGAAAAGTCAAAACCAACTCACACATTAGCACATCGAGTAACTGGGTGAAACATGCAGAAATCAAGGACATATAGAAATGACTACCCGCCTGACACAAACACAACAATGCCTACATGATAAGGGAAAACATCCACAATCCCAACACAATGACCTTGACGGCCAGTAACTGGAAACCTTTGTGGTGTGAAAAACCAAAACGTGTTAAGGCATTACAACTAAGCACCAAATTACCTTACAACGAATGAACGCCCACATCAAAAAGCACAAAATCCAGCTAGGTTATCGTTCACATCTATTCATCAGGGCGCGCAATGATCCCCTCATCAGGAATCATACCGTCCCAAGGTGATAGGTGTGACAGTAGTCCTGGCGCAACATAACTTACCGGGACCCTTAACCCAAGTTGAATCGACGTGCTAGGAGATCGAATAAACTGACAAAAAATGTGAAGAATACACCCACACACCCAAGCAACAGTTGACAAGACGAAAGGTGACATTGCTCAAATTAAAATTTTGCCAGCTATGAAACGACTTCGCCATCCAACCAACCCATTATCCGTTCATCATGGTGTCTAAGTGCGAAGAAGTGAACTATAAGAAATGTTATCATTATCATAAAAGTGTCCCAACTGTGACCAAGAATGTGAACTATTACAAATGGTTACTATTATCATAAGTTATCATAAAGGTAAACTAATATGCACTTAACAATATCAACATGCTTGTCTACAATAAACATTGTCCATTAAAAAACATTGTCCATTAACATTAACAATTCTCTGTCTATATATACCCTTTACATTACGCTTGTCTAAAACTACACTGTTTGATATAAACATAAATATACAATGTCAAAATATACGTTGTCTAAATATAAAAGTGAACTATTAATCATGTCAACAAGTACGATGTTCATTAATACACCGCTTCTATAATTAATGCATGAACCACTACCCAATAAATACAAGAGGATATAGAATCAAATCACTGACATAGCAACAGGATATAAAAATATAATTGCTGTCATAAAGAATGGTTGTCAGCACAGTAAAAAGCTACCCATCAAGGACTCACTACCCATCACTAAATGCTGCACATAAATCGCTGCCTAAAAATACATATTAAGTGAAATTTAAGTGCTAAGAACGATGGATGCTTCCTAGCCAAATTCGCTGTGTAAATCATGAAGAATCACACTCAATAAAGGGTGTAAGTTCGCAGTGTGAATATCATGTGACTTCCCAGTAAAGAGATAGGTAAAATCATAGTAAAATATATATTAAAATCACATTGAAATTTGCACACAAAACAAAGTAAAATAATGTAAGTTTGCAGTCAATGGAACAGTAAAAATCGTAGCGTAGAATTCGCCATCAAAATGTAATAAATTATAGAGGAATTTCATAGGCCAGATGTATTAAAACGCAGAGTCAATGTTCCATCAAAATGTAATAAATTGCAGAGGAAATTCATAGGCCATATGTGTTGAAAACGCAGAGTAAATTCGCCATCAAAATACAATAAATCGTAGAGGGAAAAATTCGTAGGCTAGATGTATTGAAAACACAGAGTAAATTTGCCATCAAAATATAATAAATTGGAGAGGGAAAAACTCGTAGGCCAGATGTATTGAAAACGTAGAGTAAATTTTCCATCAAAATATAATAAATCGTAGAGGGAAAAATTCATAGGAAATATGTATTGAAAACACAAAGTAAATTCGCCATCAAAATATAATAAATCGCACAGGGAAAAATTTGTGGTTGAATGCTTGCAAGGAGCCATAGATTTCATAGTGTTTATGTATCCAAATCACAGAGTAAATGATGGAGTTGTTGTGCAAACAATAAATACAAATCGTTGGGTGTAAGATCCCAAGAAGAGTGGGTTGAATGCTGGGTAAATAAGGGTGAAAACATAGATATTAATAAAACACAGTGATCAAACACTGAGATAATTTAGAATGCAGAGGTGATATAACATGCAAAGGCCATGGCAAAGGTAGAGATAAAAAATACAGAGGTGTTATAAAATGAAGAGCCCAATGCAAACACAGATATCAAAACACATAGGTTGTATAAAACGCAGAGAGTATTAAGTTGTTCACAGAGAGAAATGGTAAACAATATGCAGAGGTCCAACACAGAATAAATACTCTTTGCACATCATCCTTCTCTACCTTAATACAGAGAGTAAGAGCCCAATACTCTTATAGGTTGTATAAAATGTAGAGAGTACTAAAAACAAATTACTTTGGGCTCTTACATCATCCTTCGCTCATCATCCATGCATAGAAAAGCAGGGCATTAGAATCTATAGGTCTATAAACACCAAAGTGACGACCGTCGATTCGGCTCCTGGCCGACTGATCAGGCATGGACTAATGATCTAGGGATAAGGATGGAAGATAAAGCACAATCATGTCATAATAATCAATAAAACAAAACAGAACAGTCTTAGAGATCAGGGATTGGGTTGCCAAGGAAATTAGTTTAAATGCAACGAGCATAAAGCTATGATGACTTTAAGTTCTCGATTAAAAACGTTGAGTAAAACACATTTATTTACACAATATAAGTATAATAATGAAAGCACAAGAACAAAATTAATTAACCATTCAAAATAAATGCATGCGTACCGTAGCCCAAGGTGACAACTCCGAGTCATTGTCCTGCGCGCGCTCCGTGCAACTCCCGCTTGTCGACTGATGTGACTTCACCGGTACCTCCCAGCCAACGCTAGGGGTAATCTTATTCCCCCTGAGCCCCCTAATCCACAAAGGGGCCACACACACTATATCAGAGAACAACTAGCACCCATCTCGCCTCGCAAGGTCGAGCTACCAGTTGTTACCTGAGTTGGGTATTCCAACTCCCACAGGATAAGTCAGTCAAGACAAAAATTCTACAGCGTAACGTTACGCATAAAGGTCAGATCCATACTCCTCCTCCTCCATCCTTTTTATAGAGGTTTTAAGTGATTTATTTTCTAAATTATCATTTAATTTCTTTTTCATTATTTTAATCAGCATAAAACCTCCCCCGTACACATGTCATCCATCCACCTAGTTACACCATAAAATAAATTCATTATTTATTTCATTATTCCTATTTCCCTCACCCACCAAAAAACTTTCCTAAAAATGCTACTTGTTGTCCCCATATTCCCTTACACATTTTAAATGACTTACGTCTTTACTAAATTCCTAGTTGAGTTCATAATTAGAAAGTTCTTAAAGGCAAGATTCCTTATTAAGTTAGTCATTCAGTTTTTTCCTTACGTTTCCCTTTTTCTTTATGTTTCCTCTTTTTCCCTTAGTTTCCTATTTTTCTTAAGTTTCCTTCTTTTCCCTTTTTATCTAAAACTCAAATTAGCAAGTGTATAAAAATCACCTTTTACCCCTTTTTCTTTTTAATTAATAAAATTTAATTAGCAAATGAAAAAAAACAATCATTTCCCTTTTAAAATTTTAATCCCCCAAAGTAATTTGCTTTTAATAAATTAATTGTATTTCTTACCCCCTTCTCGTCACATGTTTAATTATGATTATTGTTTTTGACCACAAGTGTCACTTAGACCTAGATTTTTAATTTCACTAGGTTGGGTGACATTTTTATTAGGGAAAAAATGTTTTTAAATATTACTTGACACATCATTCGTTCTAAGGCCGTCTAGGTTTATTCACTTATCAGTTAAAAATGTGACATTCCCTTTAGGACACACTAGGTGCTCCAAGGGTGCCACCCACCTCTTTCCATTTTCATTGCACGACGTACCCTTCAAGACGCACTACGTGCTCCAAGGGTGCCACTCGCCTCTTTCCTTTTTCATGGCGTGATGTGCCCTTCAGGACGCACTACATGCTCCAAGGGTGACATTCGCCTCTTAACTGACTTGGTAGACATCAAAAGCCCCTGGATTCAATAATTCGTCAGGTGATCTTGTGAGAGACTAAGGGCGTCTATGGAATAAGGCCCCTGCCTTATTGCACGCCCCTTAGAATCATCGTGAGCGATTGTCATAGTCTTCCCTCATGGCATCCTGGGTATTCTCAAGCTAGGTAATCGTTAACCTATAGCTCGAGCCATGATAGGAGTGCTAGTAGGCTATGGCAAGGATGCTGTTCACAACTCTCCCTCAAAGTCTCTGGTTGTCATGCATGGCCCCTCTACTCCAGATGTGATTCTGGTTAGCAAGCTATCATTAGGCTGCATCATCAACAAATCATGTCATAAATAATAATCAATCATCATAACATCTAATCAGATGTACATATGTCATATCAACAACAATCAAACCCCAATAGTCCACTCCCTGACTCGATCTAGATTCCAAGGGGTTTCATCAATGTCTCTTCATCCTCGAAATCCAAGGTCCTGTACACTCAAGTGAACCCATTCAATAGCACCTGTCTATGTAAATACACAAATAACATATCATCATATCCATAATTCCTCATAATCATAATCAAATGACCAATAGTATAATAATCTGGATCGCTTGCAAGCAAGTGTCCTGAAAGAATAAGTTTTTTCACTGCATGCAAGAGTGGGATGTTACATACACCCCCTCTTGGTATAAACTTCATCCCAAAGTTTCACAGTATATAAGTGCCAAAATAATGTGTATCACAATATCATAATTCTATCTATCAAACAAAAAATATAACATATCATATGCATCCTATCATATCCATCCTCATATGTGTCACTCCCAGGTTGTCGAGTGTGGACTATAGTTGTCCCACTGGACCTTGAATTGATCTATTGTTCGACGCCATAGTTGTCGAATGCGATGATCTAGGATGCGGATCTACTCAGCTGTGAGTGCACCCTCGTCAGATACCTTCAAGGAACTCATGTCAATAACATGTGTAGGATCACTAATATAATGTCTCAAAAAAGATACGTGAAAAACATCGTGCATATGCCTCAAAGAATCAGGGTAGGCTAGTCGATAGGACATGGGACCCTTCTTCTCCACAATCTCTAAAGGTCCCACGAACCTAGGAGAGAGTTTATCACCCTTTCCAAACTTTATCGAACTCTTATGTGGGTTTACCTGCAATAAGACTTTATCGCCAACTTTGTAACCACGGTCGACACAGTGCACTTCGTCATAACTCTTTTGCTGATACTGCACTTCTTTGATCCTTTGTCTTATTATTTGAATTTGATCTTCCATTTATTGGATCGCTTATGGTCCCACCAGGACCCTATCCTCAAGCCGATCCCAACTCAAAGGCGTTCGACACGGTTTCCCATAAATAAACTCAAAGGGCGCCATCTTAATGGTGCTTTGGTAATTGTTGTTATATGCAAATTCTATGAGTGGAAAGAATTATTCCCAATGTTTCTATTGGTCCATCACTTACATGCACAACATGTCTTCCAAGACTTGGTTTGTTCATTCGGTCTTCCCATATGTCTTCGGGTGATATGAAGTACTAAATTTAAGTTGGGTTGCCAAGTCCTCTTGGAAACTAGTCCAAAATCATTCAGTAAACACCGATCCTCGATCGTATATAATATTCTTAGGCACGCAATGCAACCTCACAATGTCACCGATGAAAAATATAGCTATGTTAGGTTCCTGATACATCGTATGCATAGGAATAAAATGATCACTCTTAGTCAGAGTGTCGACTACCAACAAAATCGAGTCGTGTCTCCTTGCCGTCAGTGGCAATCCAACATTGAAATCCATCGAATGACCTACCATTTAGATTCTGAAATAGCATGAGGCTGTAGTAATCCTACTAGATGTCTATGTTCAACCTTCACCTGCTGACATTCTAGACATTTGGCCACATAGTTGACTATGTCTACCTTCATTCATTTCCAGAAGAATAAGGTTTTCAGGTCTGCCCTCATCTTTGTGACTCCCAGGTGGGTCATGTACACTTCTCTGTGAGCCTCATTGAGGATCAAGCTCCTCAACTCGTCGTTTGGTGGTACACAAATTCAATTGTTAAATCTCAATAATCTGTCTTCATCCAATGTAAATCCTACAAATCTTGGTACCATCATTGTGTTTTGTCCGATAAAATACTTGACCTATTTGTACCAGTCATCGTCACACTATAAATTTAGAATCTTTTCAGGTAGATTTGTCTGAAGAGGCATCACCGAAAACATGCACAGTCTCTGATTCAACACATCAACCACTCTGTTCACTGTTCCCTTTATGTAAGTAATCTTGAAATCATACTCGCTGAGCAATTCCGACCAACGTCGTTGTCGTGCGTTTAGGTCTCTTTGCGTAAAGATGTGCTGTAGTCCACAATGGTCCATTTTTAGTTCAAATTTCGTCCAATAAGGTAGTGTCTCCATAATATCAAGGCATATACAATGGCTAACAACTCCAAATCGTGAATTGCATAATTCTCCTCATGCCTTCTCAACTTCCTTGAGATGTGAGTGATCACTCGATCGTGTTTCATCAAGACTCCACCTAAGCCTTCCTTGGATGCATCAGTGCATACCAATAATTCTGCATCCATGTCAAGGACCTTTAGTATCGGTTCCATTTTCAACAACTACTTGAGCCTCCAAAATTCTTCTACACATTTCTTGGTCCAAACCAACTTCTTGTTCTTATTCCGCAATTCCGTGATTGGATTTGCTATCTTTGAAAATCCCTCAACAAACCATCGATATTATCTTGCTAAACCTGTGAAGCTATGCACTTCCGATACATTTGTTGATGCATGCCATTCCATAATATCCTCGACCTTTGTTGGATCCACGAAGATACCTTTGCCAGAGATGTCATTCCCTAAGTAGTGAATCTTTGATTGATAAAACGAGCATTTAGACAATTTCCCATACAATTTGTTCTCTCGCGGGCACTGTAGTACCAAGCGAAAGTGCTCATCATGCTCCTCCATCGTCTGAGAGTAAATCAAAATATTGTTAATTAATACTTGGACGAACTTGTCCAAGTACTCACGGAACACCCTATTCGTCAAACTCATAAATACCCCTGCGACGTTTGCTAGTCCAAACAATAAAATAGTAAACTTGTAATGTACAAATCTCATCTTAAAGGCGGTATTAGAGACGTCATCCTCCTTTATCCATAATTGGTGATACCCTGATCTCAAGCCGATCTTTGAAAAAACCATAGCACTCTTCATCTGATAAAAAATATCATCAATCCTCGACAATGAATATTGATTCTTGATCATTTCCTTGTTCAATTAACGATAGTCAATGTAGAGTCTCCACGACCCATCCTTCTTTCGTATGAATATAACAGGCGCACCCCACGGTGACACACTAGGACGTATCAGTCCCAGGTCCAACAACTCGTTCAGTTTCATTCTCAACTCTTGTAACTCTGGGGTCGAAATTCGATAAGGCGTTCTTTATATCGGTTCAGTCCTCGGTTTTAGGTCTATGGTAAAATACAATTCCCTCTCCAGTGGTATCCCAGGTAACTCCTCCGGGAATATGTCCATAAACTCTCTCACCACTGGAAGGTGTTCTAGATCTTCTGCTACTCTCTTCTCGTTTAGTGCAATGATAACATAAATCTTACATCCCTTGGGCATGCTCTTCCGTAGCTGCAAGGAAGAGATAAACCTCAAGGAAAATCCCTGGTTCTGACCTACAATCACGTGTCTCTGTCCATCATCATCGACCAAGCTCAATCATTTCGTCTTACAGCTAAGTATCACCTCATGTGATTCCAACCAGTCCATACCGATCACGATGTCATAAGATCCTAAGATCGTGACGTATAGGTTGGCCCTAGTGACATACTCTCCTAGGTTAAGGGTACAACCCATAACCTTCCCTCCAAGCTTTTGTTTGGCTCCTGAAGCCATCTATACAAAGCTAAACTCATCTTGTTCAACTGCCTTTACCTTAATCCTTTTTAGCACTGCACCATAAATGAAACTCTCAGTAGCATCAAGATCTATCAAAATACTAAGGGTCTAGTCAGTGACGATACTTGATGTCTCGAGCACAGTCGAATGGTGATTTACCTGGCGATTATTCATCTTTGCATGAATTAGATGGGCCTTGCCCAAATCTCCCACGGTAGTGGGTCCGACTGATCTAGATGATCTAGTCCTCTCCACTGGGAATTCACACTGGTAGCGTGGCTCCCCACATGTCCAACACCCCTTCTTCGGTCCAATACTCCTGGTACCTGAAGTAGAAGCCAACGGCCCACCAGCCTGGAATCTTAGTATGTTTTGCTAAATAGGCCTAAACTGCTGCGGCTGTGATCGACGTTGTTGCTGATGATGTGGTCCTCGGTAAGGAGTCCACTGCTGAGCCGCTGGTCACCGAGGTGTAGTGGAAGTGGATCCTCTCTGGAAGCCATGATATCCTGGCGTATGTTTGGCTGGTGTCTGATGCTGCTATGCACCATATGACACCTTCCATGCTAGTCTCGCTGGAATCCCGTTCTTACCCTCACTGATAAGATCCTCCTTTTCTGTGAGGGCCTTCTAGACGACATCATGCAAGGTCTGAGGCCGAACAAGAACCTTCTAAACTTAAGTTTCTCGGTATTAAGGTGTGGAGCATACCGAAGCAACTCCATAAAATGGGCCTCATACTCAAGAACTGTACAACTTCCCTATCACAAGGCGTTGAACTCGTTGAGCTGACGCTCAATGAATTCCTCTGATAGGTATCTCTCTCAGAACCATTCCTCGAATAGTTCCCATGACACATCTTCGACGACCATATTCAATTGTGGCAAGAGAATATTCCACCATAGAAGAGCACTCCCCTTTAGTTGAAAGGCCGCCATGCAAACCTTCATGTTGGAGGTATAGATGCGAAGTGAAAATCACATCGCCATATTATCCAACCATGCCTCAACGGCTACGCCATCCGGAGCACCAAAGAACTTGGGAAATTTGACCTTCTCGAGTTCACGGTGAATGCTACCAGTATCGACTGGGGCACGCAGTGGACCCTCAGGGGGTGCCGACACCCTGCCCTCATCTTTGTCCAAACGATTGATCAGTTCCTCAGACATTCGCTAAAAAGACCTCATCAGCCCAACCACCTCACCCACCGCTATATTCTCGTGCCCAAAAACCTGTTCGTCTCTCTGGGGGTTAGACCCCTCAAGCATGGATGCTACTGGGGGCGTTGCGCCTCCTGCCCTAGCACCTCGTCGTCTACCTCCACGACGTCCTCTAACCATGATTACCTACACAAATACAAGTCAAATTAATTAAAATTATTACAATTAAATAACACATCAACAAAATCCATAGTGATCCCAAGTCATGGGTCGAACCCTCTCTGATACCATATGTAATGACCCATTCGTTACGACTACATGTGATGCCACATGAAGGAATTTTATTTTATTTTATTTTTTCTTTAGTATTATTTTTTTAAAACAGGACGACAACAACGATTAGAGTTAAACAACACAACTGGATGGAGAACACCATGCACATAGATCATGCAATAGAAAACAATGAATCACACATTAACACATCGAGCAACTCGGTGAAACATGCAGAAATCAAGGAAAAATAGAAACGACTACCCGCACGAAACAAACACGAAAACGCCTATAGGCTAAGGGAAAACATCCATAATCCCAACACAATGGCCTTGACGACCAATAACTAGAAACCTCTATGGTACGCAAAACCAAAATGCATTAAGGAGTTACAACCAAGCACTAAATTCCCTTACAATGAATGAACACCCGCATCAGGAAGCACAAACTCTAGCCATGTTATCATTCACATCTATCCATCAGGGCAAACAATGATCCCCTCATCAGAAATTGTGTCGTCCCAAGGCGATAGGCATGATGGTAACCCTGGTGCAACATAACCTACCAGGACCCTTAACCCAAGCTGAACTGACGCTCTAGGAGATCAAATGAACTGACAAAAAACGTGAAGACTACACCCACACACCCAAGCAATAGTCGACAAGACGCAAGGTGACATTGCTCAAATTAAAATTTCGCCAGCTATGAAATGACTTCGCCATCCAACCAATCCATTATCCATTCAACATGGTGTCTAAGTGAAAAGGAGTGAACTATAAGAAATGTTATCATTATCATAAAAGTGTCCCAACTATGACCAAGGATGTGAAATATTACAAATGGTTACTATTATCACAAGTTATCATAAAGGTAAACTAATATGCACTTAGCAATATCAACATGCTTGTCTATAATAAACGTTGTCCATTAACAAACACTGTCCATTAACATTAACAATTCTCTGTCTATATATACCCTTTGCATTATACTTGTCTAAAAATACACTGTCTGATATAAACATAAATATACAATGTCAAAATATACGCTGTCTAAATATAAAAGTGAACTATTACGCATGTCAACAAGTACATTGTTCATTAATACATCACTGCTATCTAATTAATGCATGAATCACTGCCCAATAAATACATCATGATATAGAATCAAATCGCTAACATATCAACATGATATAAAAATAGAATTTCTGTCATAAACAATGGCTTTCAGCACAATAAATCACTACCCATCAAGGACTCGCTACCCATCACTAAATGCTGCACATAAATTGTTGTCTAAAAATACATATTTAGTGAAATTTAAATGCTAAGAATGATGGATGCTGCCCAACCAAATTTGTTGTGGAAATCACGAAGAATCACACTCAATAAAGGGTGTAAGTTCGCAGTGTGAATATCGTGTGACTTCGCAGTCAAGAGACAAGTAAATCATAGTCAAATATATATTAAAATCGCATTGAAATTTGCACTCAAAACAAAGTAAAATAATGTAAGTTCACATTCAATGGAATAGTAAAAATCGCAGTGTATAATTCACAATCAAAATGTAATAAATTACAGAGGAATTTCACAGGCCAGATGTATTAAAACACAGAGTAAATTTTCCATCAAAATGTAATAAATTGCAGAGGAAATTCGCAGGCCAGATGTATTGAAAACGCAGAGTAAATTCGCCATCAAAATATAATAAATCGCAGAGGGAAAAATTCGTAGGCCATATGTATTGAAAACGTAGAGTAAATTCACCATCAAAATATAATAATTCGCGGAGGGAAAAATTCGCATGCCAGATGTATTGAAAACACATAGTAAATTTTCCATCAAAATATAATAAATCACAGAGGGAAAAATTCATAGGCCAGATGTATTGAAAACACAGAGTAAATTCTCCATCAAAATATAATAAATCGTAAAGGAAAAAATTCATGGTTGAATGCTTGCAAGGAGCCACGGATTTCGTAGTGTTTATGTATCCAAATTGAAGAGTAAATGATGGATTTGTTGTGCAAACAATAAATACAAATCGATGTGTGTAAGATGCCAAGAAGAGTGGGTTGAATGCTGGGTAAATGAGGGTGAAAACAAAGAGATTAATAAAACACAGTGATCAAATGTCGAGATCATTTAGAACGCAGAGGTGATATTGTTGATTAAGGTTGGTTGTCATTGATGTCAACCCTTGAAGAAATCCCCATAGCACAAAGGTTTGGGTAATGGACCCAATATTGTTTGATGTAAATATGACTCATTATTGTTTTTTCATGGTTTATAAGAAGTAAATATGGATGAAATCCAAAGTGGTCCCCTTATGGTGAAATCCCTCATGAGAAGATGCTTTGCGGAGTGAGAGAACCCATTCTTAATTGTGGAATAATAAGATGAAGAACAATTAATTTGTTAGTGAAACTATCCTAGATGGATAGTGCTTGTCATGCCATTTCTGGTGGTATGTGGAACGTCACATAACTCCTCACAGTTAGAGAGTTATGACCATATGAAGTTGGAGAACCCCTCATGACTCTTATAGAAGCCCCCAAGGGTCAAAGTTCTTTGCAAACAAATTTATTTTAAATGAAGAAGCCCTAAAATAAGGAAAGTGTAATGCTACATGAAGATATAAATAAGAGGCAAAGCTCACTCATTAAGAACACACTTGTACATTTTGTATATCTATTTTCTTGTGTAAATATTCATGTAAATACTTGTGGATACATCTGAAGTGGCGAACATCTGAGGTAGCACGAAGGGTTGATAGCGAAATTCTCGGATTTATATAAATCCCCATTTTTTGAGGCATACACAGGTTATCTGTGTATAGGGTGCGTACAATATGCGAGTTGTGTGTGTATAGGGAGTGTATGTACGCGAGTTGTCTGTGTATAGGGTGAGTACATGTTGGTAAAGCCATGAAACTTGAGAAGATGAAGGTGCATAGGTTTTAGATTCTAAGATCAAGCTCCCACAAAGGTCTAGAGTGCTCAGATACATCAAATCCATCCATTGGTTCAAAAGGTATGTCTTATTTCTATGAATAGTTTGATTTTGATGTATGCATGAAGAATGTCAATGGAGATTTGAGGATTCTCCCTAGAGAGACTAGTGGCTACATGGGATCTTCTATATAAGTCATATCTACAGAAATACAGTTCTAGTATATTTTTCATTGATACTTCTTGTTGAGGCACATCTTGTATATCTTGGCATATGGCTAAGAGTTTTTATGGTATATGGTTGAGATCTTGTATTTATTGATGTATTGAGAAGTTGAATATCAGAAAGGGGTTGATGACTAAGATCATGTGAGGGATATTATACTTGTTCATGATTACACATACATATATGGCACATGACTAGAGAGAGACATACTTGCCTTGAGTAGAGGTCATGTATGAGGATGCATGCACAGGGTACAGTTACAGTCTGGATACAGTGACATGTTATAGATCTATGTGAATGAAGTTACAGAGGGTCAAAAGTTTTCAAGTGAATGGAAATCCTAGTTTCAGAAGGCATACGCGGGCTACATAACAGATAGGGAACGTACATACGCAGGCTGCATCACTACAGGTTGCGTATCTGTTGTATTTTTGTAGATACATGTTCAGTTCTGGTACGGTTTGATTACAGGGAAGTTGTATAGATTGGATATAGGGCAGTGGTACAGGTTGATACAATTTTACAACAGTATATCTCATAGTGAAAGGTTGACAGTGGTTCCATCATTCTACTTCTACTTCAAGGAGGTTGGACAGGGCAAGGATAGGTGGTTGTAGCTACCTTCCAGTTGTAGCCGAAGAACATAGGGGGTTGTAGCCTCCTTCTAGTTGTAGCCATATAATTGGGGAGTTGGAGCTTCCTTCAGGTTGTAGCCTGAGAAACCAAGGGGTTGGAGCCTCCTTCCAGTTGCAACTGGAAAACAAAGGAAGTTGGTGCTTCCAATGAATGTAATTCTTCAAGACATATAAGAAAAAACATTTTGTGGTTTTCTCCCGATTTGGGTTTCCATGTAAAACATTGGTGTACTGTGTATGTGTGTGATTGTTTATTTATTAGTGCTCATTATTGGATAATAATTCTACATTGATATAACATTTGAAGAAAAATGATTATAATTATGCTATTACTGATTCAACCCCCCTCTCAGTAATCCAACAATTGGTTTCAGAGTAGGTTCCTTCAGAAATCAGTTTAGCCACTGAAAGGTAGATCATGGAGAGTACCAAATCATATAAAAATGGAATACCACAGTTTGATGGACATAAGTATTCTTTTTGGAGCATAAGGATGAAGACATATATATAGGCACAGGGATTTCAAGTTTGGAAATCAATTGTAGATGGATACACAGCACCAACAGTTCCACCAACAAATGACAAAGCATTGAAACTTGGTGAGAATAATTTCAAAGCCAAAAATGCACTTTTGAATGGTCTCAGTGATACGATATTCACCAAAGTTTCACATTGTAAATTTGCTAAAGAGATTTGGGACAAGCTTCGAAATATTTATGAAGGAGATTCAAAATTCAAAGCAGCAAAGATTCAAACTTACAAAGGTTAGTTCGAACAACTAAAAATGAAGGAAGATGAAGATATCGCATCCTACTTCTTACGAGTCGATGAAACAATGAATGCAATCATAGGATTGGGAGAAGAAATTGAAGAATCTGTAATAGTTCAAAAGGTACTAAGATCTCTTCCTATGAGATTCAACCCTAAGATATCAGCATTAGAAGAAAGATTGGATCTAAACTCAATAGGCATGGATGAACTGCATGGAATCTTCATAGCATATGAGATGAGAAATGAACAGGAAAATCCATATGTAAAAGAAGCAACCTTCAAAGCATCCAAAAGATCAAAGCAAAAGAAAAAGGAACAAGAAGTATATAGAAGCAAAAACAACGTCTTAGAATATGATGAAGAAGTGGCCAACTTCATCAAAAGACTGAACAAGGGAACCAACGGTAGGTATAGAGGTAAGATTCCTTTAATTTGTTTTAATTGTGATGGTATTGGTCATTTTTCTAACAAATGTCCTCATAAGAAAAAGAGAAATGATGAAGGTCACTCAAAAGGAAAACACACATATAAAGGCAAAATAACTACAAAGAAAGATTTCAAGAAAAGCTTATGCATCAAAGAAGACATCTCATCATCAAATGAAGATGAAGTCAGTGACAGTGAGACAAGAAGAGTTCTATTAATGGCAGTAAAAGACTCTGACAAAGAAGACTCCAAAGAAGAATATGAAGAAGCCGAAGAAGAAGTCAAAGAATAAATTGAAGAGGCAAAAGTTGACTTTCGAGAAGAATTAATGTGTTCCATAGAAGTTATCAGAAGAGAAAAGAAAAAGAACAAGAAACTACAAGAAGAACTAGACAAAAAGGAAGACACTCAAGAACTAGAAAAAATGATCACAAAATTGAAAGTTCAAATAGAAGAATATAAAAGAATTGAAGAAGCACTCAAAGAACAACTAGAAGAAAAGACAAGATCATCGAAAACTTGGAGGCAAAGATTGTCACATTAAGAAAGGATATTCAAAAGAAAAATATGCAGAATAGCTCAAAAGTTTTGGATGACATTATCAACAGTCAAAAATATCTTCTTGACAAGTCTAGACTTGATACAATCAGACAAAAAAGGGATCAAGCCTTTTACAACAGAGCAAGAAACAAATCCAAAAAGCTATGCAGAAACAATCAAAGAGGACATGAAGATATACAAGGAATATTACAGGGACACTCCTCCACCGAGAAGATTCATATTTCAGAATCAACAACAGACATACAGGCCTCAAGAAGAAGAAGGATTCATAAGAGAACCTCCTTTCAGAATATCTTCAACTCCCAGGTATCAAACTATATTTTTTGGTTTATGTTATGCATGTAATAATTTTGGACATAAATCTATAAATTGCAGAGATAACAATAGGAACAATAACAACTTTGAGAGTCATACACAAAGGGGTTATTCAAGAAGACCCAGTGAAACACAAAAAATAATTTACAATAGGTTTGAATCCTTGAGCACATCAGAGTTGAGTATGTGGGCAAAAAAGAACAAGTGGCAGATATCTTTACAAAACCACTTCCACGGGAAGCCTTTGAATATCTTCGCCAAAGACTTGTAGTTATTTCTACTCCAAAATGAATTTTTTTTGAATGCGTATCTTATATTTCTTAGATTTACATGAGGAAACACCATAAGAGGACAGGTCAGTCAGGGGGAGCAGCCCCAGATGGAAATATACCTTTGCCATTGATGAAAAAGGGGGATAGATTTATCAAATGCAGAGGACAAAGGCATGGTTCCAGGGGGAGCATATTTAGTAGATGCAGAGGACAAAGGCATGGTTCCAGGGGGAGAATGAGTGATATGATTTCAGTATTGCATCAGAGTGTTTCCATCAATGGCAAAGGGGGATATTGTTTATTAAGGTTGGTTGTCATTGATGTCAACCCTTGAAGAAAGTCCCATAGCACAAAGGTTTGGGTAATGTACTCAATATTTTTTGATGTAAAGATGACTCATTATTATTTTGTCATGGTTGATAAGAAGCTAATATGGATGAACTCCAAAGTGGTCCCCTTATGGTGAAAGCCCTCATGGGAAGACACTTTGCGGAGTGAGATAACCCATGCTTAATTGTGGAATAATGAGATGAAGAACAATGAATTTGTCATTGAAACAATCCTAGATGGATAGTTCTTGTCATGCCATTTCTGGTGGTATGTGGAACGCCACATAAATCCTCACGGTTAGAGAGTTATGACCATACGAAGTTGGAGAACCCCTTATGAGTCTTATAGAATCCCCCAAGGGTCAAAGTGTTTTGCAAAATAATTTATTTTAAATGAAGAAGCCCTCAAATAAGGAAAGTGTAATTCTACATGAAGATATAAATAAGAGGCAAAGCTCACACATTAAGAACACACTTGTACATTTTGTATATCTATTTTCTTGTGTAAATCTTCTTGTAAATACTTGTGGATACATCTGAAGTGGTGAACATCTGAGGTAGCATGAAGGGTTTACGGCGTAATTCTCAGTTTTACAGAAAACCCCATTTTCTGAGGCATACACGGGTTGTCTGTGTATAGGGTGCATACAGTACCCGGGTTGTCTGTGTATAGGGAGCGTATGTATGCGAGATGTCCGTGTATAGGGTGAGTACATGTTGATAAATCCATGAAACTTGAGAAGATGAAGGTGAAAAGGTTCTAGATTCTGAGATCAAGCTCCCAGGAAGGTCTGGAGTGCTCAGATACATCAGATCCATCCATTGGTTCAAAAGGCATGTCTTATTTCTATGAATAGTTGGATTTTGATGTATGCATGAGGAATGACAATGGAGATTTGAGGATTCTCCCTAGAGAGACTAGGATTCTCCCTAGAGAGACTAGTGGCTACATGGGATCTTCCGTATAAGTCAGATCTACAGAAATACAATGCTGGTATATTTATCATTGATACTTCTTGTTGAGGCACATATTGTATTTCTTGGCATATGGCTAAGAGTTTTTATGGTACATGGTTGAGATCTTGTATTTATTGATGTATTGAGAAGTTGAATATCAGAAAGGGGTTGATGACTAAGATCATGTGAGGGATATTATACTTGTTCATGATTACACATACCTATATGGCACATGACTAGAGGGAGACATACTTTCCTTGAGTAGAGGTTATTTATGAGGATGCATGCATAGGGTACAGTTACAGTTTGGATACAATGACAGGTTACAAATCTATGTGAAAGAAGTTACAGAGGGTCAAAAGTTTTCAAGTGAAAGGAAACCCTAGTTTTAGAACGCATACATGGGCTGCATAATAGATAGGATGCATACATACGTAGGCTGCATCACTACAGGTCATGTATCTATTGTATTTTTGCAGATACATGTTCAGTTCATGTACGATTTGATTACAGGGAAGTTGTACAGATTGGATACAGGGCAATGGTATAGGTTGATACAGTTGTACAACAATATATCTCACAGTGACAGGTTGACAGTGGTTACATCATTCTACTTCTACTTCAGGATGGTTGGATGGGGAAAGGATAGGTGGTTGTAGCCACCTTCCTATTGTAGCTGGAGAACATAGGGGGTTGTAGTCTCCTTCTGGTTGTAGCCATAGAATTAGGGAGTTGGAGCTTCCCTTAGGTTGTAGCCTAAGAAACTAGGGGGTTGGAGCCTCCTTCCAGTTGCAACTGGAAAACAAAGGAAGTTGGTGCTTCCAATGAATGTAATTCTTTAAGACATATAAGAAAAATCATTATGTGGTTTACTCCCGATTTGGGTTTCCACGTAAAACACTGGTATACTGTGTATGTGTGTGATTTCTTATTTCTTATTTCTCATTATTGGATAATAATTCCATATTGATATAACATTTGAAGAAAAAGGATTATAATTATGCTATTACTGATTCACCCCCCTGTCAATAATCCAACATATATAACATGCAGATACCATGGCAAAGGCAGAGATAAAAAAAACATAGGTGTTATAAAATGTAGAGCCCAATGCAAACACAGATATCAAAATGTAGAGGTGTTATGAAATGTAGAGAGTATTAAGATGTTCGCAGAGAGAAATGGTAAAAAATACACAGAGGTACTCAAACACCAGAAGGCGCAAGACAATTATTCAACTATGAATCAATCAAACGCGGAGATAAGAAAGGGGTAGATAGTTGGGAAAAATGATCCTTCGCTGATCATCCATGCACAAAAAAGTAGGGCATTAGAATCTATAGGTCTATAAACACCGAAGTGATGACCATTGATTCGGCTCTTGGCTGACTGCTCATGCATGGAATGATGATCTAGGGATAAGGATGGAAGATAAAGCACATTATTGTTATAATAATCAATAAAACAAAATAGAACAATCTGAGCGATCAGGGATTGGGTTGCCAAGGAAATCAATTCAAATGCAGTGAGCATAAATCTATGATTACTTTAAGTTCTCGATTAAAAACCCTGAGTAAAACACATTTCTTTACACAATAGAAGTACTGTAATGAAAGGGCAAGAAAAAAATTAATCAACCATTAAAAATAAACACATGCATACCATATCCCAAGGTGACAACTTGGATTCATTGTCCCGTGCGTGCTCCATCCAGCTCCCACTTGTCGACCGATGTGAATTCACCAGTACCTCCCAGCCAACACTAGGGGTACTCTTCTTCCCCCTGATCTCCCTGAGCTGCAAAGGGGCCATGCACATTATACCAAAGAACAAATAGCACCCATCTCGCCTCACAAGGTCATGCTACCACTCATTACCTGAGCTGGGTATCCCAACTACCACAAAATAAGTCAGTCAAGACAAAAATTCTAGACCGTAACATTACGCATAAAGATCATATCCATACTACTCCTGCTCCACTCGTTTTATAGAGGTTTCGAGTGATTTCTTTCTGAAATTCTCATTTAATTTCTTTTTCATTATTTTAATCAGCATAAAACCTCCCCCATACACATGTCATCCATCCCATTATTTGCACCAGAAAATAAATTCATTATTTATTTAATTATTCCTATTTCCCTCACCCACCAAAAAACATTCCTAAAAATGCTCCTTGGTGTCCCCATATTCCCTTACACATTTTAAATGACTTATGCCTTTACTAAATTCCTAGTTGAGTTCATAATTAGGAAGTTCTTAAAGGCAAGATTCCTTATTAAGTTAGTCATTCAACTTTTTCCTTACATTTCCACTTTTCTTTATGTTTTCCCCTTTTCCCTTAGTTTCGTATTTCTTTTAAGTTTCCCTCTTTTCCCTTTTTATCTAAAACTCAAATTAGCAAGTGTAGAAAAACCACCTTTTACCCCTTTTTCTTTTTAATTAATAAAATTTAATTAGCATATGAAAAAAAACAATAATTTCACTTTTAAAATTTTAATACCCCAAAGTAATTTGATTTTAATAATTTAATTGAATTTCTTACCCCCTTCTCATCACATGTTTAACTATGATTATTATTTTGACCACATGTGTCACTTAGACCTAGATTTTTAATTTCACTAGGTTTCGTGACATTTTTATTAGGGAAAAAATGTTTTTAAATCTTACTTGACACATCATTCATTCTAAGGCCGTCTAGGTTTATTCACTTATCAGTTAAAAACGTGATGTTCCCTTCAGGATGCACTAGGTGCTCCAAGGGTGCCACCCGCCTCTTTCCATTTTCATTGTGTGACGTGCCCTTTAGGATGCACTAAGTGCTCCAAGTGTGCCACTCCCCTCTTTCTGTTTTCATTGCACGACGTGCACTTCAAGACGCACTACGTGCTCCAAGGGTGCTACTCACCTCTTGACTAACTTGGTAGACATCAAAAACCCCTGGAGTCAATATTGCGTCAGGTGATCTTGTGGGAGACTAAGGGCCTCTAAAGAATAAGTCCCCTGCCTTATTGCACGCCCCTTAGAATCATAGTGAGTGACTGTCGCAGTCCACCCTCACGACATCGTGGTTCTTCTCGAACTAGGTAATCATTACCCTATAGTTCAAGCCACGATGGGAGTGCTATTAGGCTGTGGTAGGGCTGCTGTCCACACCTCTCCCTCAAAGTCTCTGGTTGTTGTGCATGGCTTCTCTACTCCACATGTGAGTCTGGTCTGCAAGCTATCGTCAACATACATCATCAACAAATCACATCAGAAATAATAATCAATCATCATAACATCTTATTAGATGTACATATGTCATATCAACAACAATCAAACCCTAATAGTCCACTCCCTAACTCGATCCAGAGTCCAAGGGGTTTCATCGATGCCTCTGCATCCTTAAGGTCCAAGGTCCTACACACTCAGGTAAACCCAGTCAATAGCACCTGTCTATGTCAATACATAAATAACATATCATCATATCCATAATGCCTCATAATCCTAATCAAACAGACAATAGTATAATAATTCGGATCACTTGCAAGCAAGTGTCCTCGAAGAATAAGTTTTCTCAGTGTGTGCAAGAGTGGGATGTTACACTAATCCACTACCACTCGAAGAGGTACCAACATGGGTTAAAAGGGTGGCCACCAATATTCTCTTAAGTACCACTTGTAGTTCCTGCATGTATGCTTTCCTGACCACAAATTTATGCATTGAAACACAAATATTTGTAGTTTTAAGACACTGGAATACACCTCTACCATGGAAAAAAATAACCTACAATTTTATGCCAAGGAAAGTGATCTAATACCACTTGTAAGGTACCCTATCTATTATAATAACAATAAAACATAACTACTATAGAGAATAACAACTGAACAACACACCAAAATTATATCTTTATTGATAGGAAACAATGATCACTTGCCTCTTCAAGGTGGAAACCTCCAACAGAGAAACAATTTATCACAATGAATCTCAAGACAAGACTACTCATGACCTAAACTCCTATTTATACTAAATCTATCTACCAAAAGAACAATATAGAGGAAGCTCTTCTAGAAGCGGAAGCTTCGATTAGGTAT
The DNA here is from genome assembly GCA_000966675.3 of Picea glauca. Taxonomy (NCBI): domain Eukaryota; kingdom Viridiplantae; phylum Streptophyta; class Pinopsida; order Pinales; family Pinaceae; genus Picea; species Picea glauca. The sequence continues at coordinate 937,940 of JZKD02S1975365.1, read as the reverse complement.
TCTTACATTTGACTTATTCTTCCTTATTACTATGCCTTATTAATATTGTCCTTTATTACATGGAAAAATATATTATTGTACCTACGTGAGGGGTTAGGAAGGTTAGGTCCCTAAAAATTTTCTTCCTGCATAAGTATACCTACCAACTCTTCAAAAGTAGGATCCTTCTCCCTTGCTGCAAGACCTGTGATAAACATTTGGTACTGTTATAGCATACCATTTAAAGTTATAGTGACTAAATCAGCACTAGATACTTGTTCACCTATATTACCAAGTTTATCTTTACTATCTTTGATCCTTGAAATGAAAAATCACTGATACTTTCATTATCCTCCCTCTTGATAGAAATAAGCTTACACTTCAAAGAAAGGATTAGGTTTGTGTTCTTTGACTCATACAAATCTTTGAGTGTTTTCCATGTCTCCTTAATATACTGCAGTCTCTAATATGACGTATGATACTTTATTTTAGGAAAATTATTAGAAACACCTTTTCCTTAGTCTTCCATTTCTCCCAATCCTAAATTGTGTCTGCTTAATATACTACAGTCTCTAATATGACATATGATACTTTCTTTTATGAAAATTATTAGAAACACCTTTTCCTTAGTCTTCCATTTCTCCCAATCCTAAATTGATGTAGTTGTAGCTCCTACAACCACATCTAGCTTAGCTTCATCACCACATGCTATTGCCTAGAAATTATACACTTCCATTAATGTCTGCATTTTGAATTTTCAATTCATATAATTTGGTCCATCTAACTTGGTTTCTTCGTTTAGACAGGATTCCACCAAAGGGTTAGCCATATTAATCACACATCAAAAATAATTCCCACAACTTTTAAAACTAAAAATTACTTTCTTATGATAATGATGGCATAGTAGGAAAAACTTGTGATTTTATGCAAGAGGAGAAGATATAAAAACTATACCAAATTAAAAATGTGAACAACATGGATCTCACAATTGGTAGCTACAAGAATCTTAAGAGAAATCACTTTTCAATTTCTATCGAGCACTGTTATTTCCCACTGTTATTATCCACGCGCGTTAATGTCCAATAACTTCCGAAACAAAAATCCTTATTGTTCTCGTGACCATGACTAAACAATTGATTGTGAATATAGCTTAACCAACATCATACACAAGCTTAGAATCCATACATGACCAGTTACAAAAAAAAAATATCTTGTATATCTAAGAATTAATTACAAAGGAGAGTCCTCAATTTATAGGATTGAGGAGGCCCAACAAATAGCTAGGTTCAGTTGGGAGGTTGAGAAAATATATGTGATCTTATTCACACAATTGTCATGTGTTTATAAATATACACAATCTAAACAAACACACCAACACCCCCCCATAAGTGAAATGTAGGGAGGAAAAAAGAAAAATGATGGGTCCTAAAAACAAGGTATGGTAAGGTACCCATGTACAAACTCTCATAACTAGAGAAAAGGAGAAAAAATCGTAGGAAAAATATCCTCTCCGAAAGAGAGAAAAATGCCAATGTTAAAAGTGGACTTGGATTTGAAACTCAATAAGATCCCACAAATATGCATTGTAAATAAAAATCTTGGGGCCTGCAAAGGTTCAAATATTCAATTAGGAAGTATGACCAAACTATGAAGAAGAGGGACAAGTAACCTCAAAGAATCATGGTTGAATTATGATGTAGAAGAGGATTGGCTGCAGAGTCACGAGAATGAAAAAAATTGACAACCATCATGAAATTTCTTGAAAAAATAGGTGTTGGTGAAGAACCAAAATAACGGATTCAAATCAAAGAAAACACCATCAAGGCTAGAAAGTCCAAACATGAAGTATGGAAAAAACTCTAAAGAGGGTCGATTACCCCATGTTTTCAACTCCATCAAATATCCATGTAGAAATAGAACTTTCAAACTTCTCAAGAAAAGAGATTGATCCTCTGAAATGAGTCCCGAATCATAAGCCAAATGAGATACTTATGTACAGTTGACAAAAAAAATAATAAGATGAGTGTCCTTATGGACACCAATCCATCTCACCGGAGTGCATGGGTCACTAGCCAATGCAAAATTTGAGTCAAAATAGGAATGGTTCTTGATATGAGGCGCACTCTAAAATATAGTTGATGTAGAACAAATAATGAAGCATGGAGAATCACTCGAGGAAGCATTGCAAAAAATCCCCCCACAATGCTGAACTAAGTGGAAAAAATGATGGAAATGGATGTCACAACTGATGACTAAAGTATGGAGTACGAGATAAAGGTCGAAAATATGAAAAACAACCTAAGAAAGAAACACTCCAAAGTGACAAACTAAAAGAAACTGCAAAACAAGGCACTAAATGGAGACAAATGCTTGGTTACACTCCTAAAACTATCTGCACGAGTGGTACATAATCCACTATTAAAAGGTGTAGAACAAGGGGTACCAAAATAGACATCATAGACAACAATCCTTGATATGGGTCTTGGAAAATAAGGCCATGTTAGGTACTTGTTAGCACTAGAAGTCACCTCCAGATTGTGTTGGAGGTAAGCCCAGTACCCATCAGATTTTTATGTCACAGGTTGGTTTTAAAGAGGTCAAATGGGTGAAGACTCAAGATGATATCGTTTTAACTCATAAAACTGGACTGGTATGCACCTGTAGGTGAGGTCTTGATTAACTTCAGTCAGTAAGTTGGAGTAAGGGTGAATAGAGGGAAGACTTTGGTGAATAGAGTGTAGAGGTATGCTGTGTACATCAGGTCTTCCAACAGCCTAAGGAGGAAAAACTTAAACACAAGATCCTCTTGAATTCAAAAATCAAAGAAACTGAAAGAAAATATAACAACACTATAATCAAACATTCATCATAATATAGTTACAACAATCCATGTGAATCAGTCATTCATGAACTCTCTCAATATCAGAGGCAAATAAGATGGAGTAAGAAATTTGACTTAGATTAACCAAGATGTCTAAAAAAAAAATACATAACCAGAGAACCAGTGTTATTCATCAAAAGTTTACAAAACAGGAGCACTGCTCAACCATCGACTATAACAAAATATCAAAATGACTCCTATACACTCAGGACATTTCACCACTACCAGTAGAGGAATGCTTGAGTCTTTGCAATCAAGGCTTTATGTCTGCATGTTCTCTGGCAGACTACGCATGTAGTCTTCTATCAGGCACGAGCTTCTATCATATGCAATCATTTTTTAGTAGGAACCTACAAAAGAACCGACTTGCTGACAGTCCGACCTGGATTTCCATTTATGTGGTGAGACGAGGTTTCAACCACCTCTCTCACTTTCATTAAATACCTGCATCAGGATTGAAATGCGGCTTAATGCGCAGGGGGAAGCCACATGCTGCTCTCAGATAGGATGATATATAAACAGGGGATTGCAGGGCCACTCAAAGGTGGTTTGGGTTCACACCACCTTTGAGCCCGCAATCTTCCACCTTTTTCCACATAGTCCCTTTGCCAAACCATAGTTTCAATTGCGGGACTGCTCAAGAAAATTGTCTCCCGAGCACGTCGCGTCCCTGCAATGGATTGTGGCCGTCGATCTTGTGATCTTGGGTGAGGATTTACGATCATCAGCTCAAATATTCCCTCTTCATATCAATGGATTAGATTTTCTCTTTTCAAATTGACGACCGATATCTACTTCGCGATTCAGGCTTCGGGCTTCAGACTTTTCAAAATTGAAACTTTATTTTCCCAAGGTAAATCCTATGGAGCTAGGGATACGATGATGCGTGGCTCTTGGATTTGGACAACCGAGATCCACTTTGGGTTTTCAGGACTTCAGCCACTTTGGGACTTTGAGCACTTCGATGCTTTGGGACTTCAGGCACTTCGAGCGCTTCCTGTGCATACCATAGACTTGGACGACCTACTGCCCTTGACAACTATATGTGATAACATTTGGCTCCACAGGGGATGGCATGCTTCCTGCGAGTTTCCAAGAACAAGTAGTTCCAGTCTCCTTCTGCATTGGGCTATGGAGTCAAGATCAAAACACCCTACTGAGGAATACCGACCAATAAGTAAAAAAAAGAAAAAAAACATACATGGGCACCATAAGAGCTTATTTATATACAGTCCTAGATTAATTGATTTTTACATGGTGCTAGGTGAAAGAAAATTTCCACTATAGCCATTCAAGTAACTTCATGACTGTAAGTTCTTTTACTTTGTCAACGATTGATAACAGACGATGCAACCATGATAGTAGAACAATTACATCCTTCAGCGTTCCTCTGAAGGCTGAAGTTGAGATAAATCTAGGTGGATCCAAGGCATGAAAGAAATGCAACTCCATGTACTTGATGACATGCTCATAGAACGAGTGGAAAACTCTAGAAAATGTGTAACAAACAACTCGATCTGCTCCACAGCTGCTCACACATGGATGGATATCTCTGGTAAGCATAGGTGGATGAGAAGCTAATGCAGGCTGAATGATCCCAGGTGGTGGCTGCTCACTTACAGGCTCTGAACAGGCTATAAATGGCACCTATGGCTTCTCCTCTTCTTCTTCATGGCTCCCCCAAGGATCACATTCATAATAATCATACACAAGAACCATGAAAAAACTCTTCTCTTCATCACCTTCGTTGGAATATTCATCAAATATGGGTTTCTCTCGGTCAGTATCCGCATGTAACGACCCTGCTTAAATAGGTGTATATGATTATTAATTATAATTAATTTAATAATATAACTGTCCTAAAAGATTTTCTAAACCATAATTATTTCTTAAAATAACATTAACTCATTAATTATTATTAATTAGTTATTCATGATTTTCAATGATTAATTTAAGTATTAATTAACTCATTAATTAATAAGGTAAATAAATAAAAGGAGGATAATAAATTATATTATTAAATTAAGTTACGTACCCAAAAAGGGATAACATATTAACTACAAGGGATAAGATATTAAATAAAGGGGATAAGGGGCATTAACGGGAAAGGATAAGAAGGTAATAAATGGGTTAGGTAGGGGGTAAATGAGGCGGGGGAGTCAGTGAAGGAGGAATATGGAGGGGAAGGAGGTTGACAGGAGGTCATTCGACGGGGGGATGAGCGATTGATTTTTTGGGGTCTTGATTTGCAGAGAGAAGGGAAATTTTGGAGTGGGATTGTATCAGTCAGGCACCAGGGTTGTTGGAGGTTTTGGGCACGGGGGCCAGGATATCCATATGATATCCTGGAGCTACGAAGTTACCTAGTTGGCAGGGAGGAACTAGGTTTTGGGCAGTGTTTTACAGTGCAGCAGTGGTCAAGAAGGCATTTGGACAAACGAAGGGTTATTAGCATCAGGTTTAGGTATTTATTTAAAATTATGCATTGCTTTTTTTTATTATGTTTAATTAATTTTATTATTATTGATAAATTTGAATGCGAATGTGCTAAATGAAGGAAACTCTTGAATTTTACTGCTATGTTTAAAATAAATGGTTGTTTAATTTATTCGGCCCCTACATTTGGTATCAGTGCGTCTTAGTTTGAAATCTGGGCCTAAGGGCCAAAACTCCAAGCTCTAACTCCAACCACGCTTAACCTGCAAACAAAACACAGAAATTTTAACACAAATATAAAAAACAAATTTACTAAAGTAAAACAAGCTACGTAGGCGAGTTAAGTACAGTCGTTTATTTAAAAAAAGTAGATATGGAACAAATGAAGAGCATAATTGAAGATGAACAGATTGAAGAACATCAATGACCACTGTAATACACCTATATATATATATATATATATATATATATATAT
>JZKD02S1975365.1:893269-913078 GCA_000966675.3 Picea glauca | reverse complement strand
GGAGGGGAAGGAGGTTGACGGGAGGTCATTCGACGGGGGAATGAGCGATTGATTTTAGGGGGGTATGGATTTGCAGAGAGAAGGGGAATTTTGGAGTGGGATTGTATCAGTCAGGCACCGGTGTTGCTGGAGATTTTGGGCACGGGGGCCAGGATATCCATATGATATCCTGGAGCTAGGAAGTTACCTAGTTGGTAGGGAGGAACTAGGTTTTGGGCAGTGTTTTGCAGTGCAACAACGGTTAAGAAGGCATTTGGACAAACAGAGGGTTATTAGCATTAGGTTCAGGTATTTATTTAAAATTATGCATTGTTTTTTTTTTATTATGTTTAATTAATTTTATTATTATTGATAAATTTGAATGCGAATGTGCTAAATGAAGGAAACTCTTGAATTTTACTGCTATGTTTAAAATAAATGGTTGTTTAATTTATTCGACCCCTACACCGCAACAACTTATTCCTTGCAAGCAGGGTTTCTCAAAACATCTGATTAAGGGACAGAGATATCCTCCACATTTTCCTTATAAGAACAACAAAAAACATCTTCCCCAATCCCATATACAAGAGAAATATCTACTGCAGAAAAAATTTGCTCATAGACATCAAAATTTTCAAAAGAGACATGTTGGTCTTCATGAACATCTAAAAGAACAAATACATCTAAAATGATGCCAAATGTTTCTGCACTACAACCATCATAATGAATATCATCCTACACCTCTAGAGCTTCATAGCAAATGCTTTCCTCCACAGTAAAAACTTCATCACAAATATGGTTTTCATGGCTAGCAGAATCTTCATGAAACAAGGAAAACTCATCACAACAGTTTTCATAAAGACACTCAACTGGAAAGTAATATTTACAAAACGAATTGAAAGATGCATGAAAATTGTGCAAAGTTTCGATGCTTGTAATGAGAAGAGATCGACACCAATCAAGAAAATCTCCTTTCAATGAATATCTGAAAAGATTGATCTGAACATATTTATGCATGATATGAAGCTGATGAATAAAATCATGAAAAAGGAGCAAGTGTTGAGCTGGTACCTCCCCCTCCTTTCCTTGAAACTTGGGAAGGCTACATTCCCATTCCTCTCTACTAGGTAGTGGGTTAGGGGAACTAACTATCTTTGAAAAATCACAGAACGAAAACCTCTGAGCCAAGATTTTGTCCATTTTAAACCAGTGGAGTCGCCAATCGATTCTTCAACCATGGAGTCACCACGTGAATGATGTGATGAATGAGTGTGTCTAGTATTTGTTAACCAACAAAGACTAGATCTGATCATTGTGTTCTCCCAGGGAGTGTAGTGTCCCCAAGGCCGAGCCCCGTTACAGATCATGTTACACGCAAAGAATTGTAAATATGTTCTATAGGCTGGTGAGCCAAGTTTTGTATAAGTTGTAGGCTTATGAGTTTTGTTAGGCTAGGGAGCCTAAGTGTTGAAGGCCAGGAGCCTGTTGATGTACTTGTATGTATGCAGGTCAATTAATAAAATATAAATACCGCCAGTGCAGACCGACCACGATGAATGAGTGATGGGGGATTGAGCGTCCACATAATGGGCAAGGGATCAGGGGCTGGAAGGTGGGAAAGGGGCTGAGTGAGGAGCCTAGGGGATAATCCTAGGGGGCTTAGGCCTGGAATAATATTTTATTATTGTTCCTAAAAATCCATGTGCACATTATTTTATCCTAAGTCCTTTTGAAGGACCCGTGATTCCCCAAATGGTGGGAGGAAGGTGTATGAATGTAGTGCATGTAGTTCCCAGGGTGACAAGTGTCAACCCTGGTGCATGCAAATAAAATCCTTGAACTGAACCGTGGGGGGGATGCTCCTCCATTCGGAACCGAACCTCTGTGCGTGGAACCCATACGACCTCTGCCGAATATCCAGATTCATTTGGGAAATCGTTAGCTGTGTTTGCCTGAGGAAAACCATGTAATACCTTGTCTAGAGCTATGAGTCTGTGTCTGTTCTAGGCAACCCAGAAACGCATTCCTGAACCAGAATTCCCTGTGTTGAAATCGAGTGGAAGAATCCCTGGTGGTTCGGGGAAAATTGAGCTAGCTTGTGCGTAAAGCCTGCTCCGAAATCATCGCCGTGAGATCATCCTGTGATTGCCGAGCTAGTTTGGGAAGCCTGGGTCTGGGTTCCCTGTGGATTGACGTGACCACGCAGTACTGGACTGCATGAGGCTTGTTGGCCTGTGAGCGACTCCTCCAGGTGAGAGAGTGCGCAGAGGAAGAAGAGAACTTCTGGAAGGAACCCTGTAGCTTCCATAGAGCCCGGAGAATTTCGGTCCGGTCTGTTCCTGTAACCCAAGGTAAGGGAGACTGGAAGCCGAAGGATTGTCTAGGTGATAGAGAAGGTGCACTCTCCTGGGGTGGAACGGGCATGTGGGGAATGAGGGTCTGTGGGCAGTGAGCGTGGGAGATTCCTGGGAGAGCTTCTTCCTGATGAATGTGTATGTATTATCTTCCCTGTAACCTCAACCTGAGTCTAGATTCCTTGCCCTGGGGTGGAGCTCGGTCCCAGCTCGGGGGTGGCCTACTGTTGAGATGATGAATAATGTGGTCTAAGGCTGGGAGGTTCATGGAAGGCCTGCACTTGGTTGGTGATTTCTCCAGCTGATACAAGATAAGTATTCTGAATTATGTTTTAACACTTTTAGCAGGACTGTGTTGTTCATGTATCATGTATTCCGCTGTGTAAATGAATTAATGATGAGTGCTATGAAACATTTAATTATAACAGTACCCAGTTATGTTTCACTCTGTATTTTAAGTGTGTTTAATTCTGTTTAAATGCATTTGTTTATAATTCGATGTAAGGAATGGTAAACTGAGAGGTTGGGAAACCTGGGTAGTGAAGGGTACACTACAGGGAGCTTCAGGTGTAGCTAGAAGTAGCCACACTGAAATAGTGGAGTCGCCACAGTGGAGTCACCAAGTGCAAGCACAATCTTCAAAGGTTCTGATATCTGATGCACCTTCAGAATCAAAAGTTTGTTATTGTTCTACCCAGGGAAAGGTTTTCAATTCTTTCCCCGAAAACAACGTCATAAATTTTAGCACTAGAAGTCACCGCCAGATTGCGTTGGAGGTAAGGCCAGTACCCAACAAATTTTTATGTCACAGGTTGGGTTTAAAGAGGTCAAATGGGCACATAATCAATATGATATCGCTTTAACTTAGAAAAATGGACTGGTATGCACTTGTAGGTGAGTTCTTGATTAAATTCAGTCAGTAAGTTGGAGTAAGGGTGAATATAGGGAATAATTTGGTGAGGAGAGTGTAGAGGTCTGCTGTGGACATCAGGTTTTCCAGCAGCTTAAGGAGGAAAAACTTAAACACAAGATCCTCTTGAATTCAAATCCCAAAGAAACTGAAAGAAATTATAACAACACTATAATCAAACATTCATCATAATATAGTTACAACAATCCATGTGAATCAGTCATTCATGAATTCTCTTAGTATCAGAGACAAATAAGATGGAGTAAGAAAGATGACTTAGATTAATGAGGATGTCTCAAAAACAAATACATAACCATAGAACAAGTGTTCTTCATCAAAAGTTTACAAAATGGGAGCACTGCTCAACCATCGACTATAACAAAATATCAAAATAAATCCTATATACTCAGAAAAATTTGCCACTGCCAACAGAGGCAAGCCCGAGTCGTTGCATTCAAGGATTTACGTCTACATGTTCTCTGGCAGACTATACATGCAGTCTTCTGTCAGATGCGATCTTCTATCAGACGCAAACATGTTTCAGTAGGAACCTGCAGAAGAACCGAATTGCTGATAGTCTGACCTGGCTTTCCATTTATGTTGTGAGATGAGGTTTCAACCACCTCTCTCACTTTCATTAACTGCCTGCATCGGGATTGAAATGCGGTTTAATGCCCATGGGGCGGCCACACGCTGCTCTCGGATATGACACTATATAAACATTTGATTGCGAGGCCTCTCAAAGGTGGTTTGGGTTCACACTACTTTTGAGCCCGCAATCCACCACCTTTTTCCACATAGTCCCTTTGCCAAACCACGGTTTCAATTGAGGAACTACTCAAGAAAATTATCGCCCGAGCACATCACTTCCACGCAATGGACTGTGGCCGTCGATCTTGTGATCTTGGGTGAGGATTTATGATCAACAGATCAAATCTGACCTTTTCAGATCAATGGATAAGATCTTCTCTTTTCAAATCGACGATCGAGATCTGCTTCACGATTCAGGGTTCAGACTTTTCAAACTTCAAAATTTATTTTCCCTAAGAAAATCCTTTAGAGCTAGGGATCCAATGACGCATGGCTCTTAGATTTGGATGACCGAGATCCACTTTGGGTCTTCGAGACTTCGGCCACTTTAGGACTTCGAGCACTTCGATGCTTTAGGACTTCGGGCACTTCCTATGCAGACCACGGACTTGGATGACCTACTTCCCTTGACAACTATATGTGATAACAATACCCATTTATAATATAGGAATCAACATCCCTTAAGTTATCCAACTGTTGAGAAAACACAATAATCTTATAAAGGAGTTAAAAGTGGCATGCAACCAATAGTTTGAAAGAGAACAAAATGTTCTTTTCAACGCCTCACACAAGATATAAAATGGAGACTTCATCAAAGAATTAAGGAAAAAATTATGCCAATGACCTTCAAAATACAATGAATTGGCAAAAAAATGCCAATGACCTCCAAAATGCACCAAATCTATGGAAAACAACAACTTCTATATCTGATGATTAATTACAAAGGAGAGTACTCAATTTATAGGATTGAGGAGGCCCAACAAATATCCAAGTTTAGTTGGGAGGTTGAGATAATCTACGTGAGCTTAGTCACACAATTGTCATGTGTTTGTGAATAGACACAATCTAAACAAACACACCAACAACCCCCCATAAGAGAAACACATGGAGGAATAAAGAACAAATATGGGTCCCAAAAATAAGGCTTGATAAGGTACCCATGTACAAACTCTCATAACTGGAGAAAACGAGAAAAAATCGTAAGAAAAATCTCCTCTCCAAAAGAGAGAAAAATGCCAATGTTGAAAATGGCATTGGATTTGAAAATCAGGAAGATCCCACAAAGATGCATTGGAGAAAAAAAGCTTGAGGCCAACGAAGGTTGAAAGATCTAGTCAGGGAGTATGACCAAACTTTGAAGAAGAGGGCCAAGTAACCTCAAAGAATCATGGTTGAATTCTGAAGCAGAAGAGGATTGGCTGTAGAGGTGCGAGAATGACAAACACTAACAATCATCACATAAGTGCTTGAAAAAATAGGTGTTGGTGAAGAACCAAAATAAAGGCTTCAAATGGAAGAAAACACTCTCAACCATAAAAAGATCAGTGAGGCCTATGGAGGCTGAAAAATCCAAATAGGAAGTATGGAAAAAACTCTAAAGAGGGTTGGTTACCCCATGTTGTCAACGCCATCAAATATCCATGTAGAAATCCAAGTTTCAAACTTCTCAAGCAAAGAGATTGATCCTATGAAATGAATCCCGAATCAGAAGCCAAATGAGATACTCATGTATAGTTAACAAAAACATCATAAGATGAGTGTCCTTATGGATGCCAATCCATCTCACTGGAGTGCATGGGTCATTATCCACTGCAACCGCTGAGTCAAAATAGGAATGGTTCTTGATATGAGGCTCACTCTAAAATATAGTTGATGTCAAACAAATTGTGAAGCATGAAGAATCACTCGAGGAAGCATTGTACAACATCCCCCCACAATGTTGAACTAAGTGGAAAATATGATGGAAATGGATGTCACAACTGATGACTAAAGTATGGAGTACGAGTTAAAGGTGGAAAAGATGCAAAACAAACTAAGAAAGAAACCCTCCTAAGTGACAAAGCTCCAAGACACTGCAAAACAAGGCACTACATGGAGACAAATGCTTGGTTACACTCCTAAAACTATTTGTAAGAGTGGCACATAATCCACTACTCAAAGGTGCAGAATGAGAGTTACCAAAATAGACATCATGGACAACAATCCTTGATATGGGTCCTGGAAAACAAGACCATGTTAAGTACCCATTTATAATAGAGGAATCAACATCCCTTAATTTATCCAACCCATGAAAGAAAACAAGAGTCTTACAAAGGAATTAAATGTGACATGCAACCAATAGTTGGAAAGAGAACAACATGTTCTTTTCAACGCCTCACACAAGATATAAAATGGAGACTTCATCAAAGAGTTAAGGCAAAAAAGTATGCCAATGACCTTCAAAATACAATGAATCGGCGAAAAAAATGCCAATGAACTCCAAAATGCATAAACTCTATGGAAAATGTTGAACTCAGCCACAGTGGCATTGAGAAAACTATGGAGCGTTGTCACCTACAACTCATTTCATGTAATGATAGGAGAATCTGAACTCTTATGTTGATCTACCATGAGCTCTGTCGGAACTCCTATTGCCTCTGATTGTGTTGCACAATTTTCTTTATATTCGCACTCGTTACAATCATCGCCATTTCCTGTGACGTTATATATTTGGTCTTCAATCGGAGGATCCACTAATACTCTGTCAGTCACGAACTTCAAAATAAACACGGACATTTTTGTTTTCACTACTGGTGGTGAGGCCTGATGTCTTTCCCTGGTCCCAACTTCCATCATCGTTGGTGTGCTCGATTTGTTATAGCAAGATAAATTAATCTTGAGTGGGCTCCTGCACAGTCTGTCGTTCGAGGATATTTAGTTTCCATTTGTTGATGGAATAGACATCTGGCAGGAACATGACCAAAGATTGTTATCTTAGGTCTGTGTTGGCTTGAATATGCTATAGATCTGTGCTCAGTTTTCTCTACAACATTGGTCGACGATTTCCTATACAGTGGGTCCTCTGACAATGACATTCGAGTATGGGAAATCCTGATCTCAGTGAGCACTACAAGTTTTGCCACGAGCATGGAGTTTTCAAGTGTATTCTGGTCTCTTCTGACAAGATATAAAATTCTCATCAAGATTTATTTGTGGTAATATCAATTCCCAACACTCTGTGTGTTACCAGGAATCCTTGCACGTGGGATTATGGAAATGATGAAGGGAAACTTAATACCGAGGACTATGCAAACTTGAGGGTTTAGTTTTTCTATGAACAACATAATGGCGATGCAAAAAATGGCTTTTTTCTTCCAATATCAGTAAGATCACATCCATTAATTGCTCGGAAATTGTTCTTACGCCCTCACTACTCGAGCTCGTGATGTGGAATGACTAGGTGGAGAGATCCTATGTCATACATCACACCTCTACTCATCATGGCAACAAAAGACATGGTAGAATTCACCCACTGGGCATTCTTGGATCTGGGCGAGCATTATTTCTGGGGTAGATATCAGTTCTAATTCTCCAAATGGGGGAAATAGGCATTTGTTGGCGTCACGTATTGTTTAGATCTCTTCAAAAGTTTTCTATTGACAGCCAAATTTCCAAAGGACACATCAACATTCCTGTTGAGGTCACACAGAAGGATGAGTCGTGTTTCCTTGTGCCAAGCCACAGGAAAGATGAGTCGTGTTTTGTGATATCAACTCTTAGGTTCAAGTTGTTAGTGGACGTGAGATGTCATGGAAACTTTATTTTCAAATATTATTATTGTTGTACTTTTATTCTCACTACTTTGCAAGTGGTGCAACACATATTGGGGAAATGTTCACTACTTTTCAAGTGCTCTCGGTACCCCACCTCTCTTTGGGGAAATGGTTCTTTCTTTCCTTACAAATATTATGGGAGGCCTTACACATTATGGTATTGGATCAACATCTGTTTTCTATGGAGATAACTAACGCTGGGATGATGTGCATCTTCTCGGTGGCAACTTCTCCCAACACCACCAGTTTAGGTATCTCGATGGATGAGTTCAACATTTTCCATAGAGTTTGTGCATTTTGGAGGTCATTGGCATTTTTTTCCAATTCATTGTATTTTGAAGGTCATTGGTAGAATTTTTTCCTTAACTCTTCGATGAAGTATCCATTTTATATATTGTGTGATGCGTTTGCATGCCGCATTTAATTCCTTTGCGATATTCTTGTTTTTTCTCATGGGTTGGATAAACTAAGGGATGTTTATTCCTCTATTATAAATGGGTACCTAACATGGCCTTGTTTTCCAAGACCCATATCAAGGATTGTTTTCCATGATGTTTATTCTGGTAACTCTTGTTCTGCACCTTTGAGTAATGGATTATGTGCCACTCATGCATATAGTTTTAGGAGTGTAACCAAACATTTGTCTCCATGTAGTGCCTTGTTTTGCAGTGTCTTGGAGCTTTGTCACTTTGGAGTATTTCTTGCTTAGGGTTTTTGGCATCTTTGCCACCTTTATCTCGTACTCCATACTTTAGTCATTAGTTGTGACATCCATTTCCATCATCTTTTCCACTTAGTTCAACATTGTGGGGGGATGTTGTGCAATGCTTCCTTGAGTGATTCTTCATGCGTCACCGTTTGTTCGACATAGACTATATTTTAGAGTGAGACTCGTATCAAGCACCATTCATGTTTTGACTGAGTGGTTGCAGCGGATAATGACCCATGCACTTTGGTGAGATGGATTGGCGTCCATAAGGACACTCATCTTATGATGTTTTTGTCAATTGTACATGAGTATCTCATTTGGCTTTTGATTCAGGACTCATTTAAGAGGATAAATCTCTTTGCTTGAGAAGTTTGAAACTTGGATTTATACATGGATCTTTGATGGCGTTGACAACATGGGGTAACCAACCCTCTTTAGAGATTTTTCCATACATCCTTTTTGTTATTTTCAACCTCCATAGGCCTCAATGATCTTTTGATGGTTGATGATGTTTTCTTCGATTTGAAGCCTTTGTTTTGTTTCTTCACCAACACCTATTTTTTCAAGCACTTATATGATGGTTGTTAGTGTTTGTCATTCTCGTGCCTCTACAACCGTCTTCTGCTTCAGAATTCAACCATGATTCTTTGAGGTTACTTGATTCTCTTCTTCAAAGTTTGTTCATACTTCTTGATTGAAGCTTTCAACCTTCACAGGCCTCGAGATTTTGATTTCCAATGCATATTTTTGGGATCTTCTTGAGTTTCAAATCCAATGCCATTTTCAACATTGGCATTTTTATTTCTTTTGGAGAGGAACTTTTTCCTACGAATTTTTCTCCTTTTCTCCAGTTATGAGAGTTTGTACATGGGTACCTTATCAAGCCTTGTTTTTGGGACCCATCGTTGTTCTTTGTTCCTCCCTACGTTTCTCTTATGGGGGAGTGTTGGTGTGTTTTTTTAGATTGTGTCTATTTACAAACACATGACCATTGTGTGACTAAGCTCACGTAGATTGTCTCAACCGCCCAACTAAACTTAGCTATTTTTTGGGCCTCCTCAATCCTATAAATTGAGGAATCTCCTTTGTAATTAATCATGAGATATACAAGCTATTTGATGCAGGAGCATCTCTCCACGTTAGTCAACCAGCCAGCCA
Source organism: Picea glauca (assembly GCA_000966675.3). Taxonomy (NCBI): domain Eukaryota; kingdom Viridiplantae; phylum Streptophyta; class Pinopsida; order Pinales; family Pinaceae; genus Picea; species Picea glauca. Next base: position 903,565 of record JZKD02S1975365.1, on the reverse strand, counting down.
ACCACGTCAGCGTATTCAAAAATGCGCATTCATGGAGAAGAGGCGTAGCCCTCGTTTTCAAATTTCAAATTTGAATGTGATAAATGTTGTAGGCTGTTGAGCCATGAGGCCGTGCTTTGCACAGGCTGTAGTGTAGGTATTCCTTTAATGTTTGAAGGTTGCGATCTAGATCCGATTCTGGACTAGACAACCCATTCAATGTAATTGAATAGGGTAGGTGAGATTGGAGGGAAGAGCTCGAAGAGCCCCCTCATGTAAAAGAGATTTTTGATCTCTTTTGTAGGTAGTAGCAAGATAGGATAGAGAAGAGATAGAGCATAGGAGAGAAAGAGAAGGAGCCGAGACCCTGTCAAAGTCTGAGCTCAGAAACACCCTGTAAAAAGAGACATTTGAGATTAATACAAACATCAGTTTTTCCTGCATGATTTCTGTGTTGTGTGAATGTCTTTTGTGTGTTCTGTTTATGCTGTAGATGTATGCTGTAGGTTTGCATTTGCAGGGAGTTGTTTTATTTTCAGGCTTGAGAGGTTCTTTGTGGTTTCATGCCAGGAGGGCGTGACAGAGTGCTATGGACTCTGAATACAGTGCACATAAGCACTTCTGAACTCTGCAGAGTCAGACAAAGATGTGCTGGGGCACAAAAGATGAAAATCATCAACTCGGGGAAGACCTTGGAGGTTGCTGAACACCTTAGGAGGCAAGGCTGTGGAAGAGAACATAGTTGCAGATAGAAACTCTTGTGAGTTCTGTAAATCTCTGCTAGGTGGGCATTGAGCCAGTGCAAAGGAGTGCACAGAGGAAGAACTCTGCTGTGAGTTCAACAGAAGTCAGAATCACTGAGGATTCTAGACACTCTGCCAGGTGGGCATTGAACAGGTGCAAGAGTGCACAAAGGAAGAACTCTGCTATGAGTTTAGAAGAAGACAAAAGCTCTGAGGAGTTTTGTACAACTCTACCAGGAGGGCATTGAGTCAGTGTACAGACAAGCACAGGAAGAGGACTCTGTTAAGTTCTGTAAATTTGAAGAAGAATCAATTGAAGGATATTCACAGGGTTACTGAACACCCTGGAGACTCATCAATAGGTTGCTTGAGCAGACAGAGTGCCAGGAGGGCATCCGATTCTCCATCTGCAGGAGAAGGAAGAAGGGTAAAAATCCCTTAAGAGATCTGAGTATCAGGAAAGCTCAGAAGGAGTAACACTTTGTGTGCAAAGACTCTGGAGAGGCGCAGAAGTCACAAAATCCTTTGAGGATTCGAGAGTAAGCTTAGGAGGAGTAGTGCTTTCAGTGCACAGAGCCATAACTGCAAGGAGTGCAGAGGCCAGAGAAATCTTTGAAGAGTTAGAGTTCCCAAAGCTCAGGAGGGATAGCGTTTTCATACGCATAGGCGAGAATTCAAAGTCGTGGAGTTAGCAGAGGAACGGAGCAAAGGTTGAGACTTTTGGACACTTGGAATTCTTCCAAGTACAGGGAGAAAGTGCCAAAGCTCAAGAGGAGTACAACTACCATCGGATCGAGTCAGAAGATCTAGACAGTTGGAGTTTTCCTACGTCCAGGAAGTAGCCGGAGAAGTGCACAGGAAGACAAGGTCTGAGCCATCAGATCTTGGTTTAAATACCCGTCAGACATTGGATCTGGCAGGAGTTGCGAAGGGGTTAAGTTCTTGCAAGTAGAGGCGAAAGTCCCGAAGATGTATTGTATCAAGATATCGACATTCGGGAGTTAGGGAATCCAAAGGACGAAAGTCCGGGTACTCGACATCAGAAGTCCCGAAAAGGCGAGATCAGATATGAGCTGTCCATCTGAGGAGGACAAGTGGCAGTGACCGAAGGATCGATGGAAGTGCCGAAGAAGTCTGAGTGCAGGCTTCACGAACTCAGAAGTTTGCAAGGTGAGAGCCCAAAGGTTGGGTGCTCCAAGTTGCGAAGTTGTGAAATCGCGAGGAGCAAGGATAGTCATTGGATCCAGGTCGAGGGAGGACCATTGGATCAGAGCCTCATCGCACATCGCCCGTTCGGAGGTACGGAGGTTGAGAACACTTCTTCTCGACATTAGAAGTCACGAAGGGCCGAAATTTGGGCATGAGAGACACGTGGCAGAACCACAAGGTGGGCCCGGGTGATAGACAGGTGGACATGTGTTTCCTAATGAAAGGAGTCAACACCCCATTGACCTCTCGCGTCTCAAGGATTCATGAGATAAGGGAGCGAGAGTTCAACCCTTCAACTTGCGAAGTGGCAAGTTGCGACAAGCGCCTTCTCGATTAGGCCTTGGTCATAGTGTTGTGGTTGCACGAAGAAGGTGGAGCTCGCACCTAGTGCTGTTCGCACAGGGGAGCTTCCGAAAGGACCTGTGGATCGATAGGAAGGAGATTCTAGTAAGGAATCGAAAGAGATGATCCAACTCAAAGGAGATATTAGAATGATCCTGTGTAGTGGACCTTGACCCGAGGGCCAATAGAGTGTGTCTGCATCATTTCTGGTATCAGAGCTTGAATCTTGTCTGTAGATTTTAGGCAAGAGAAGCGAGGAGAAGGAAAAGGAAGACAGAGTGCTGGAGACTCTGTGACGATTGTTTGCAGGTAGGCAACAATTAAGAAGACGGCCAGGAGGACTGTAGGAAGAGGTTGGAGACACTCAGGGTCAGAGTGACAGTAGCAGATTTGTTAGCAGGGAAGACAAGAACAACAAGATGGCTACCAAATGCTATACGAGTGCTGGAAGGAAATACCCAGAGTTGATGAGCAAAGATGAATGGGATGAAGAACTTTCCGAGATGAGGGAAATAATGGATGAAATTTCATTTGAGAGGTAGCAGAACGCCAAGTCGAGATGGGTATATGAATGGCCCATGGGGAAGCCGAAGGTAAAATGGCCAGTCAAGGAGTTGATGGTGAGAAGACAGCATAGACTGTTGAGAGGATCGTTGAGGCATGCTGAAAACCTCAACGGACCTAAGGAGATGGTTCAGATATGTGAACCAGAGACTGGGAGAAGCCTCAGTAGTGAGGATGAATTGGGATCAGATGAAAATCTCAAGGACTGCCAGGAGGGCAGCCCAGAAATTCCCAATTGCCAGGAGGGGAAGGAATTGAGATTACTGTGGGATATCATAGACTATCATGAGGACAGCCGGGGAATTTCACATTGCCAGGAGGGAAATGATATGAGGTCACTGCGGGATCTCATGGACTGCCAGGAGGGCAACATATAGTTTCCAATTTGCCAGGTGGGCATGGGGACAGAAACAATACTATCTGAGAGTCTCATGGACTCAGAGGTGGATTCAAGTCAGCAAGGAATGCTGATGAAGATGGCATCGATTGATCTCATAGTCTGCCAGGGAAGCAACAAAGAAGTCCCAATTTGCCAGGTGGGTAGGGATAAGAAGATGAGGCTATTTGAGGGTCTCATAAACTCAGAGGTGAGTTCGAATCAACCCGAGGAGCTAACAGAGGAGGAAGGTTCATATGGTTCTGCTAGCCATGTGAATGAATATGATGACAAGTTAAAAACTTGCACCATCCGAGAGGAATGTCAGACGAATCTTCTAATGATTGGGGGAATTGGGATATTCCTACCATTTGCCCAAGAGGAGGCAAAAATCTGTGTTGCAGATGTTAAAACAACAACATCAGAAGAAGGAAATCCAACTGATACTGTCAAGGAAGAATTAGAGAAGACATTAGAGACTTCCCAAGCAGGGGAAGAATATGAGCATTCTGAGGAGTGGCTCAATATTTTCAGCCAGGAAGCTGAAAAGACTGCAACGTTGGAGATTACATAAGCTGAAGAAGAAGATGCAGACAACATGATATTTGCTGATCTGTGTGAAAAGATTGAAGCCCTGGAGAGAAGGGTGATAGTGCAGAGCTTGCACATCCAATAGGTGAGGTTGGAAGTAGATGAGGATGACATGGGAGATCATGATGATCTGCCCATCTGCAAAAATAAAATGTAGCTGAGGAGACTGCAAAAATAGAGCCAACCACTGGAGCAGTTGGATGAGGTGATCAACCAGATTAGGGAGTTGATGATTAGGTCAGCAAGAACTATCAGCGAGGAAAGGATGAGCAGCGCAGAGGCAACAACAACGGTATTATAGTGGCAACAACAAAAAGGAAGTGGAGCAAGGAGACTCCAGACAGTTGTTTGGGATCCAGGGGGATTTCCAAAACTGAGAGTGGAAGCTCATGAATTTTGCAGCTGAGGAGTATGATGCAGGAGCATCTCTCCACGTCAGTCAACCATCCAGCCAGCCACGTTAGCGTATTCAAAAATGTGCATTCATGGAGAAGAGGCGCAACCCTCGTTTTCAAATTTGAAATTTGAATGTAGTAAATGTTATAGGTTGTTGAGCCATGAGGCCGTTCTTTGCACAGTCTGTAGTGTAGGTAGGCCTTTAATGTTTGAAGGCTGAGATCTAGATCCGATTCTGGACTAGACAACCCATTCAATGTAATTGAATAGGGTAGGTGAGATTGGAGGGAAGAGCTCGAAGAGCCCCCTCATGTAAAAGAGATTTTTGATCTCTTTTGTAGGTAGTAGCAAGATAGGATAGAGAAGAGATAGAGAATAGGAGAGCAAGAGAAGGAGCCGAGACCCTGTCAAAGTCTGAGCTCAGGAACACCCTGTAAAAAGAGACATTTGAGATTAATACAAACATCGGTTTTTCCTGCATGATTTCTGTGTTGTGTGAATCTCTTTTGTGTGTTCTGTTTACGCTGTAGATGTATGCTGTAGGTTGGCATTTGCAGGGAGTTGTTTTATTTTCAGGCTTGAGAGGTTCTTTGTGGTTTCATGCCAGGAGGGTGTGACAGAGTGTTGCGGACTCTGAATACCAGTGCACAAAAGCATTTCTGAACTCTGCGAAGTCATACAAAGACGTTCCGGGGCATAGAAGCTGAAAATCATAAACTCGGGGAAGACCTTGGAGGTTGTTGAACACTTCAGGAGGCAAGGTTGTGGAGGAGAACACAATTGCAAACAGAAACTCTTGTGAGTTCTGTAAAGCTCTGCCAGGTGGGCATTGAGCCAATGCAAAGGAGTGCACAGAGGAAGAACTTTGTTGTGAGTTCAACAGAAGTCAGAATCACTGAGGATTCTAGACACTCTTCCAGGTGGGCATTGAGTAGGTGCAAGAGTGCACAGAGGAAGAAATCTGTTGTGAGTTCAAAAGAAGACAGAAGATCTAAGGAGTTATGTACAACTCTGCCAGGAGGGCATTGAGTCAATATGCAGACAGGAACATGAAGAGGACTCTATTGAGTTTTGTAAATTTGAAGAAGAATCCACTGAAGGATATTCACAGGATTACTGAACACCCTGGAGACTCAGCAATAGGTTGCTTGAGCAGACAGAGTGCCAAGAGGGAATCAAATTCTTCATCTGTAGGAGAAGGAATAAGGGTAAAACTCCCTTAAGAGATCTGAGTATCAGGAAAGCTCAGAAGGAGTAACACTTTGTGTGCAAAGACTCTAGAGAGGCGCAGAAGTCGCAGAATCCTTTGAGGATTCGAGAGTAAGCTCAGGAGGAGTAGTGCTTTCAGTGCACGGAGCCATAGCTGTAAGGAGTGTAGAGACTAGAGAACTCTTTGAAGAGTTAGAGTTCCCAAAGCTGAGGAGGGAGAGTGTTTTCATACGCACAGGCGAGAATTCAAAGTCGTGGAGTTCGCAGAGGAACGAAGCAAAGGTTGAAATTTTTGGACACTTGGAATTCTTCCAAGTGAAGAAAGAAAGCGCAAAATCTCAGGAGGAGTACAACTACCGTCGGATCCAGTCAGAAGATCTGGATAGTTGGAGTTTTCCTATGTCTAGGAAGCATCCGGAGAAGCGCACGGAAAGACGAGGTCTGAGCGGTCAGATCTTGGTTTAAATACCCGTCAGATGTTGGATCTGGAAGGAGTTGCGAAGGGGTTAAGTCTTTGCAAGCAGAGGCGAAAGTCCCAAAGAAGTATTGTATCAGGATATCGGCATTCGGAAGTTCGGGAATCCGTAGGACAAAAGTCTGGGCACTCGACATCAAAAGTCCCGAAAAGACGAGATTAGATCTGAGCCGTCCATCTGAGGAGGACAGGTGGCAGTGATCGAAGGATCGGTGGAAGTGCCAAAGAATTCTTAGTGCAGGCTTCGCAAACTCGGAAGTTTGCAAGGTGAGAGCCCAAAGGTTGGGTGCTCCAAGTCGCAAAGTTGCGAAATCATGAGGAGCAAGGATAGTCATTGGATCCAAGTCAAGGGAGGACCATTGGATCAGAGCCTCATCACACATCGCGCGTTCAGAGGTCTGGAGGTTGAGAAGACCTCTTCTCAACATCAGAAGTCATGAAGGGTCGGAAGCTGGGCACGAGAGACACGTGGCAGAACCATAATGTGGGCCCGGGTGATAGACAGGTGGACACGTGTCGCCTAATGAAAGGAGTCAACACCCCGTTGACCTCTCGTGTCTCGGGGATTCATGAGATAAGGGAACGAGAGTTCAACCCTTCGACTTGAGAAGTGGCAAGTTGTGACAAGCGCCTTCTGGATTAGGCCTTGGTCATAGCACTGTGGTTGCACGAAGAAGGTGGAGCTCGCACCTAGTGTTGTTCGCATAGGGGAGCTTCCGAAAGGACCTGTGGATTGATAGGAAGGAGATTCCAGTAAGGAATCAAAAGAGCCAATCCGGCTCAAAGGAGAGATAAGAATGATCCTGTGTAGTGGACCTTGACCCGAGGGCCTATAGAGTGTCTCTCCGTCAATATTGTTTTTTTGTAACTGGTCATGTATGGAGGCTAAGCTTGTGTATGATCATGGTTAAGCTAGATTCACAATAAATTGTTCTGTAATGGTTGTGAGAACAAGAAGGAATTTTGTTTCAGAATTTATTGGATATTAACATGTGTGGATAATAACAGTGCTCGACAAAAATTGACAAGTGGTTTCTCTTCGTATTCCTGTAGTTTCCAAGTGTGATATCCATGTTGTCCACATTTTTAATTTGGCATAGTTTTTATATCTTCTCCTCTTGCATAAAATCACAAGTCTTTCCTGCTATGCCATTATTTTCATAAGAAAGTAATTTTCAGTTTTAAAAGTTGTGGGAATTATTTTTTACGTGTGATTAAGATGGCTAACCCTTTGGTGGAATCCTATCTAAACAAATAAATAAAGTTAGCTGGCCCAAATTATATGAATTGGAAATTCAAAATGCAGACATTAATTGAAGGGTATAATGTCTAGGAAATAACATGCAGTGATGAAGCTAAGCTAGATGTGGTTGCAGGAGCTACAATTGCGTCAATTGAGGATTGGGAGAAATGAGAGACTAAGGAAAATGTGTTTCTAATAATGTCTGTAAAAGACAATATCATACCCCATATTGGAGACTGCAGTATATTAAGGAGACATGGACAACACTCAAATATTTGTATGATTTGAAGAACACAAATCTAGTCCTTTATTTGAAGAGTAAGATTCTTTATATCAAGAGGGAGGATAATGAAAGTATCAATGATTTTTCATTTCAAGGATCAAATATATTAAAGATAAAATTGGTAATATATGTGAAAAAGTATCTAGTATTGATTTAGTCACTATAACTTTAAATTGTATGCTAGAACAATACCAAATGTTTATCACAGGTCTTGCAACAAGGGAGAAGGATCCTACTTTTGAAGAATTGGTAGGTATACACAGGGGGAAAAATGTTAGGGACCTAACCTCTGTAACCCCTCACGTAGGTAGAATAATATATTTTTCCATGTAATAAAGGACAATATGAATAAGACATAGTAATAAGAGAGAATAAGTCAAATGTAAGAAGACCTAATAGAAGCTTCCGCTTCTAGAACATCTTCCTCTATATTGTTCTTTTGGTAGATAGATTTAGTATAAATAGGAGTCGAGGGAATGAGAAGTCTTGTATTGAGAATCATTGTAATAGAGAAATACTCTATTGGAGGTTTCCCCCTCGAAGAGGCAAGCAAACATTATTTCCTATCAATAAAGATATTATTTTGGTGTTGTGGTCTCATACATAGTGTTGTTCAATTGTTATTCTCTATAGTATTTTTGTTTTTCTATTATTATAATAGATCCAGTACCTTACAAGTGGTATCAGAGCACTTTCCTTGGCATAAAATTGTAGGATATTTTTTTCCACAGTAGAGACGTATTCCAATGTATTAAAGATACAAATATATGTCTTTCAATGCATAAATCTGTGGTCGGGGAAGCATACACACAGGAATTACCAGTGGTACTTAAGCACACATTGTTGGCCACCTTTGTAACCCATGTTGGTACCTATTTGAGTGGTAGTGCTTCAAACAACACTTGTATACATATCGACCTAGATATCCTGAAGCCCTCCATAGATAAACTAATCAACTACCCAACTGCTATAGTGCCACCAAGAACAACACTCATGAAGATAGTCTCTAGTACTTAGGTAGTTGGGTAGTATGACTAAGGTAACGACCTAGCCTCCTTAGTTGGTTCCCTGAGATATTGGGCCAAGTACTACTATTGGACCCTACACACATATAAGAGAGATATAGCATAAGGAAAAACCTTCTATGTATAAACCCTGAATACCCTAACCCTTGATATGGAAACAAAAACATAACAAACAAGATCTACTACCATGCAAATTTACCTCCTCAATTATGGTTGCGAAATCACTTCACATTTTTCCCTGTTAGTAATTTGGGCTTTTCAACACAACAATATTATTTAGATCAGAGTATGATTTCAGGGCCTATCCTCACTCTGTTGGATTACTGAGGGGGGGGGGGGTGAATCAGTAATAGAGAAATTTAATTCTTTTTAACCATATAATCCAAGTGTTATATCAATGAAGAATTATCATCCAATAACTCTAGAGTAAATAAGAAATGAACAAATGAACAAACATGCACTTACACAATACACCAGTGTTTTACGTGGAAACCCAAATCGGGAGAAAACCACATAATGCTTTTTCTTATATGTCTTAAAGAATTACATTCATTGGAAGCACCAACTTCTTTTGTTTTCCAGCTGCAACTGGAAGGAGGATCCAACCCCCTAGTTTCTTAGGCTACAACCTGAGGGAAACTCCAACTCCCCAATTTTCTAGCTACAACCAGAAGGAGGCTACAACCCCCTATGTTCTCCAGCTACAACCGTAAGGTGGCTACAACCACCTGTCCTTGCCCCGTCCTGCCACCCTGAAGTAGAAGTAGAATGATGGAACCACTGTCAACCTGTCACTATGAGATATACCGCTGTAAACCTGTATCAATAAATCTAAACCATGCATCAACCATGCATCAACCTGTACCTCAACCTGTACCATAAACAAGTGCATCAACCATGCACCAACCTGTACCAAATAACCTATAATCAACCTGTACCACAAATAAGTGCATCCAACCATGTACCAAGTATGTATCAATCGTGTGTCAAATACTCATCAAATATGACTCATCAATATGTACCAACATCATCAACTATACACCTCATGTATGTGCCAACTCATCAACTACTTGTCTCAACCATGTACTCAACATGTACATCAACCAAAATCCCTCATCAATTTCATCATCCAAATATGATTTGTAGCTCTGTAATAGTTCTGGTGTATATGATCACATTCCTGCAAACCTTCCTTAACTTTAACAACAAGAGACTATCATTTTCATCAAACATTTCTTTAGTCTCACATGCCTAGTTTTGGATTAGTCAACAACCCTAACTTGAAGTAATCATAACTTTGTACCTATAATGTATAGAGATCTAAAATTTATAAACAATGTTATTCAATTTTTTTTATGCAATTCCTCCAGGTGTCACTACTTGGAACCTCTCAGAAAATGAGTTATAGCAAAAATGACATACCTTGCTGAATTCTGGCTTATTTTAGAGAGCAACCTTGTAGAGTGTTCCCCACACAGAATATTTGTTGAATTGATCCGAAACTATTATAAAAAATACTACAGACTGTACCCTAACTAACACATTTGGTTTCACTGAATTTGGATCTGTTATGAAGAAGTTATGACACTTTTACCCGTAACACCTGTTTTTGACTAGTTTCAGGACTAGCCACAAACCCTATTTTCCACAGAGTGTAACTCCAAAATTACAATGATCCACAAGATACACATTTTACCATAGATACTTGGTTATGTTTCCTCAATGTCATAGAAATTTCACGATCTGAATCATTATAGAAAAAAAATTATAGCGAAAATGGTGAGATGACCTGTAAATAACATACCTTAGAAAGCACCATCAAAAGAATTTATCCTTCCTTTCATTTTGGCCTTCTTTTCTT
>JZKD02S1975365.1:865610-890758 GCA_000966675.3 Picea glauca | reverse complement strand
TCTTTGTTTGCTTTCCTTGTTGACAATGCTTGCATAAAGTGTTGGTTGGTTTCATGATCTGGGGAATTTCTCTGACTACTTCTCTTTTGCTGACTTTGACAAGGTTATCAAAATGCATGTGAACCATTCTTCTATGCCATAGCCAACTTTCATCTTCCTTTCCTAGACAAAACTTTTCATTTCCAATTTCACTTAACACATATATGTTGTTTGAAGTTCTTGCAGCTGTACTGACAAATTTCCCTAAACCTTCTTTTTTTATCTCACACTTTTCTGAATAGAAAGTAAGTTTATGACCTTGGTCACACATTTGACTCACACTTAGAAGATTATGTTTCATATCTTCTACCAGTAGAACATTTTGTGCCTTTTCATTCTTGTTCCCAATTTGGATTATGCCTTCTCCAATGATTTTGGATGAATTATCATTTCCGAAGGAGACTGATCCATTTTTTTCTTTTCGTAATGAAGAAATTTGTCTTTATCACCTGTCATGTGTTTTGAACATCCACTATTAACATACCAACCATGTTTCTTTTGCTTAGCTTGTAGAGTGACTGTTCATTTTTCATTATTATAATGATCTTTCTTTCTTATCCATGTTGTTTTCTGAGGTTCTTGTCTGTGACTATTGTTATTCTGTTGAGGTTCTTTAGGAGGGACTTCCATTCTGCAATCCTTGGCCATGTGTCCAAAATTGTTACATTTGTAACATTCCACTTTAGTGCTCAAAGATTCAAACATGTTGTAAATTCTTCTTTGTGTGTCACTAGGTCTCCTTGAATAATCCCTTTGTGTATAACTCTCAAAGTTGTTACTGTTCCTGTTGTTAGCTCTACAATTCATATCTTTATGTCCAAAATTATTACATGCATAACATAAACCGAAAAATATAGTTTGATACTTGGGAGTTGAAGATCTTCTGAAAGGAGGTTCTTTTATGAATCCTTCTTCTTCTTGAGGCCTATCTGTCTATTGTTGATTATGAAATCTGGATCTTCTTGGTGGAGGAATGTCCTTGTAATCTTCCTTGTATATATTCCTATCCTCTTTGATTGTTTCTTCATAGCTCTTTGGATTTGTTTCTTGCTCTGTTGTTTTGGAGCTTGATCCTTTTTCTGTCTTATTGTATCTAAGTCCGGACTTGTCAAGATGAGATTTTTGACTGCTGATAATGTCATCTAGAACTTTTGAGCTATTCTGCATATTTTTCTTTTGAATATCATTTCTTAGTGTGACAACCTCTGCTTCCAAGTTTCCAATGATCTTGTCCTTTTCTTATAGTTTTTCTTTGAGTGCTTCTTCAATTCTTTTATCTTCTTCTATTTGAACCTTCAATTTTGTGATCATTTGTTCTAGTTCTCGAGTGTCCTTTTTCTTGTCTAGTTCTGCTTGTAGTTTCTTATTTTTCTTATTTTCTCTTCTGATAACTTCTATGGCACACATTAATTCTTCTCGATAGTCAACTTATGCCTACTCAATTTCTTCTTTGACTTCTTCACATTCTTCTTCGGTTTCTTCATATTCTTCTTCGGAGTCTTCTTTGTCAGAGTCTTTTACTGCCATGAATAGAACGCTTCATGTCTCATTGTCACTGACTTCATCTTCATCTGATGATGAGATGTCTTATTTGGTGTATAAGCTTTTCTTGAAAACTTTCTTTGTAGTTCTTTTGCCTTTATATGTGTGTTTTCCTTTTGAGTAACCTTCATCATTTCTCTTTTTCTTATGAGGACATTTGTTAGCAAAATGACAAATACCATCACAATTAAAACAAATTGAAGGGAGCTTACCTCTATACCTACCGTTGGTTCCCTTGTTCAGTCTTTTGATGAAGTTGGCCACTTCTTCATCATCTTCGGAGGCGTCACTTCTGCTCCTATATTCTTCTTGTTCCTTTTTCTTTGTTTTGATATTTTGGATGCCTTGAAGGCTGCTTCTTTTACATCTAGATTTTCCTTCTTAGTTCTCATTTCATATGCTGTGAAGATTCAATGCAGTTCATCCATACTTATTGAGTCCAAATCCGATCTTTCTTCTAGTGCTGATATCTTAGGGTTGAATATCATAGGAAGAGATCTTAGTATCTTTTGAACAATTACAGATTCTTCAATTTCTTCTCCGAATCCTACGATTGCATTCATTGTTTCATCAACTCGTAAGAAGTAGGTTGTGGTATCTTCATCTTCCTTCATTTTTAGTTTTTCGAACTAACCTCTGTAAGTCTGAAGCTTTGCTGCTTTGAATTTTTTTATCTCCTTCATAAATATTTTGAATCTTGTCCCAAATCTATTTAGCAGATTTATAGTGTGCAACTTTGGTGAATACCGTATCACTAAGACAATTCAAAAGGGAATTTGTGTCTTTTCAATTATTCTCACCAAGTTTTACTGCTTTGTCAATTGTTGGTGGAACTGCTGGTGCTGTGTATCCATCTACAATTGATTGCCAAACTTGAAATCCCTGTGCCTGTATATATGTCCTCATCCTTATGCTACAAAAAGCATACTTCTGTCCATCAAACTATGGTATTGCATTTTTATATGAGTTGTTACTCTCCATGATCTACCTTTCAGTGGTTAAACTGATTTCTGAAGGAACCTGCTCTGATACCAATTGTTGGATTACTGAGAGGGGGGGGTGAATCCGTAATATAGAAATTTAATCATTTTTAACCATATAATTCAAGTGTTATATCAATGAAGCATTATCATCCAATAAATGCAAAGTAAATAAGCAATTAACAAATGAACAAACATACACATAGACAGTACACCAGTGTTTTACGTGGAAACCCAATTCGGGAGAAAACCAGAGAATGTTTTTTCTTATATGTCTTGAAGAATTACATTCATTGGAAGCACCAACTTGCTTTGTTTTCCAGCTGCAACTAGAAGGAGGCTCCAACCCCCTAGTTTCTCATACTACAACCTGAGGGAAAATCCAACTCCCTAATTCTTTGGCTACAACCCCCTATGTTCTCTAGCTACAACCAGAAGGTGGCTACAACCACCTGTCCTTGCCCCGTCCTGCCACCCTGAAGTAGAAGTAGAATGATGGAACCACTGTCAACCTATCACTGTGAGATATACCACTGCAAACCTGTACAAATAAATCTGAACCATGCATCAACCATGCATCAACCTGTACGTCAACCTGTACCATAAACAAGTGCATCAACCATGCACCAACTTGTACCAAATAACCTGTAATCAACCTGTACAATAAACAAATGCATCCAACCATGTACCAAGTATGTACCAATCATGTGTCAACTAATCATCAAATATCACTCATCAATATGTACCAACATCATCAACTATACACCTCATGTATGTGCCAACTCATCAACTACTTGTCTCAACCATGTACTCAACATGTACCTCAACCAAAAGCCCTCATCAATTTCATCATCCAAATTTGATTTGTAGCTATGTAATAGACTTGGTGTATATGATCACATTCCTACAAACCTTCCTTAACTTCAACAACAAGAGACTAGCATTTTCATTAAACTTTTCTTTAGTCTCACATGCCTAGTTTTGGATTAGTCAACAACCCTAACTTGAAGTAATCATAACTTTGTACCTGTAATATATAAAGATATGAAACTGATACAAAATGTTCTTCAATGTGTTTTATGTAATTCCTCCAGGTTTCACTACTTGGAACCTTTCAGAAAAGGATTTATAGCAAAAATGGCATACCTTGCTGAATTCTGGATTATTCTAGAGAGCGACCTTGTAAAGCATGCCCCACAGAGGATATTTGTTGAATTGATTGGAAAATATTACAAAGAATAATATAGAATGTACCCTAACCAACACATTTGGTTTCACTAAATTTTGATCTGTTATGAAGAATTTATGACGTTTTCACCCGAAACACCTGTTTTTGACTAGTTTCAGGACTAGCCACAAACCCTATTTTCCACGGAGTGTAACTCCAAAAATACAATGACCCACAAGATGATTTTTTTACCAAAAATACTTTGATATGTTGTCTCAATGGAATATCAATTTCACAGTCTGAATCATTATAGAAAAAATGTTATAGAGAAAATGGTGAGATGACCTGTAAATAACATACCTTAGAAAGCACCATCAAAAGAATTTATCCTTCCTTGCATTTTGGCCTTCTTTTCTTCAACTTCCCTCAGAATTTCGGATTAGATATCCTTGTTTACCTCAGACACCTATAGATATTCAATATGCTCAAGTTTGATTAAAATGAGAGAGCCTTGCCTCTTATTTTTACTCTCCAAGTAGCTTCCTTAAAAACATCTTAAACCACTTTGACTACTTTGACCTTTTGGGGCTTCTAGATGACATATGAGGGTCCTCCAAGTTTGTAAGGCCATAAATCTCAAACCATGAGGAGTTATGTGACGTTCCACATACCACTAGAAATGGAATCAGATGTAATATCCATATAGAATAGTATTATCTGAAAATATATCATAACTCATAACGTTATCCATCAAACAAACTTGGGTCCATTACCCAAACTTGGGGTCTCCAACTTCTCATTGCCATAACTCTCTAACCATGAGGAGTTATGTGATGTTACACATACCACCGGAAATGGAATGAAAAGAACTATCCATCTAGGATAGTTTACCTGATAAATTCATTGTCCTTCATCTCATTATTCCACAATTAAGCATGGGTTCTCTTACTCCGCAAAGTGTCTTCCCGTGAGGGATTTCACCATAAGGGTACCACTTTGGATTTCATCCATATTTACTTCTTATCAACCATGAAAAGACAATAATGAGTCATATTTACATCAAACAATATTGGGTCCATTACCCAAACCTTTGTGYTGCGGGGCTTTCTTCAAGGGTTGACATCAATGACAACCAACCTTAATCAACACACTCTTATTTAATACCTAGCCCATTTTATTCCTCTTTTCATCTCAATTGCAATGATAACTATCATTTTTTAGTATTTGTTTTCCTATGGCCCCACTCCCCTTCTTCCCCCCTTATTAGGGACCTGTCTCATTGCATTCCCCTTTTCACCCTAATCATTTTCAACTCTTTCTTTGACCTCGTAGACCCACCCATATTTCCCTCATGGTTCCCACCTGCCAAGAAGAAACCAATTAGAAATTGAGTACTGATCTGGCTATCGTTTAGGATAGAGTAAACAAGGAAATTGTGACCATTCATGAAAAAATATACATCATCCAATAACAACTCCATAACACCATTGGTGAAGTCAAATACTAGCTAGGTGTCCAAATTATTGTAGTCGATTCCACGCTCCACCAATTCATGACCAAATTCCAAGATCCATCCTCCTCTGACCCCCTTATCTATACTGAAGGTTTTGACTCTAATAAACCTCTCCCCTCTCATTCCAACTACCCACCTCATCACCCCCATCTTCCCATATTTGAGGTAAACAAATTTGATGGATCAAATCCACAAGACTGGGTTACTCAAATGGAACATTTTTTCTCCTTACATGGTATCATTAATGAATTAACAAACCTTCTTTATGTAATTCTCTATTTGGATTTGGAAAGATGGAAATGGTGGAAACGACGTCACAATGCATGCCAAGGGTATGTTGCTTGGTTACAGTTTTTTGTTGGGTTGTATGAATGCTTTGACATGGAAACCCACCATTTAGGACATCTGAACAAGATGAAATAGTTTGACACAACAAAATATTTTATTGCTGCCTTTGAGCACTTGGAATTTTTAACATTGGGCATGACAAGCGATTTATTCAGGGAATCGTTTATTAGTGGCCTCAAGGATGAAATTAATGCCTAGGTCATCATGGCTCCCCCCCCAACTTGGCTGGAAGCCATTAAGTGTGCCAAGGAGTCACAACATGTCATTTTGGCCAAGATCAGAAAACCCAATTTTGTTCCCCTCCCTAAACCCAACACACCTATCCCTTAGGCCACTCCTCTCAAGGTCCAAAAGTTAACACGAGCATAAATGATTGAACACCAACTCAAAGTATTTTCTATAATTGTGATGACAAAAATTTTCCCGGGCACAAGTGTAAGGAAAAAAAGTTTTTTATGGACATTTTAGAGGATGTTGCTGAAGAGGAAGATGAAGTTCCCCATGTTGAAGAGATGACCCTTCCCGATGCTACTACTCAGCCTGCTGACCCACCAAAATTTGAACCACTGATTTCATTACATGCCCTCATGAGATTATCTTCTCCTCAAACCCTCAAGATCATTGACTATATTGAGCATAGGAAAGTCATCATCCTTGTTGATAGTGGAAGCACCCATAATTTTATTCATCCCTGCATTGCCTAGGAAATCATTTTTTTGTATTGATGTCATCAACATTTTTCAAATCATGATATCTAATGGTGATTCCATGAAATGTAGTTGGCATTGTGAAAATGTACATCTTGAAATTGGGAAGTAACACCTGAATTCTCATATATTTTCCATTGATATGGGTGATTGTGACATTCTTCTAGGTGTTGAATGGTTACACACTTTGGGCCCCATTCTAATGGATTTTAACGAATTAACCATGCAATTCCAATAGGAGGGACAACAATATCGCTTCCAAGGAATCAGAGTAGGTTCCCTTAAGATCATCGGTTCCCATCACATGTAAAATATTCTCAAAAAAGGTCATTCAATATTATCTCCCAACTCCATTCTATTCAAGCAGTTGAGACACTGTCTGTGCATCATAACCTCCAATCTCTCATATCCAAACACCAAGTTGTTTTTTCCACTCCCCAGAGACTTCCCCCTTCCCGTGGTGTTCATGATCATTTCATTCCACTTATCCCACACAATATCCCTCCCAATTTTCACCATTATCAACATCCCTTTTCCTAGAAGAATGGAATTGAGAAAACCATGCAAGAATTGCTTGAAGCGGGTGTTATCCATCCTAGTACCAAACCCTATTCTTCTCCTATGGTTATGGTACTCAATAAAGAAGGTACTTGGTGTATGTGTCAAGACTTTTGTTCCATCAATAAACTCACCATCAAATAAAAATTTCCCATTCCTATCATAGATGACCTCTTGGATGAATGGAGCGGTGCCCGATACTTTACTAAACTTGATCTCTGATATGGATACCACTAGATCTGTATGCAAGAAAATAAATTCCCAAGATTTTCCTTTAGAACTCATGAGGGTCACTATGAGTTCTTGGTCATTCCATTTGGAAATTTTAATTGCATATCAACCTTCCAAAGCCTCATGAATCATGTCTTCTGTCCTTTTCTCCATAATTTTGTCTTAGTTTTCTTTGATGATATTCTCATCTATATTAAAACTTGGACAACCCATCTTGCCCATGTGGATCAAGTTCTACATCTCCTCTCTCATCACAAACTTTTTCTTAAACAATATAAATGTTCCTTTGGAGCCTTAGAAGTGGAGTACATGGGTCATATTCTTGGCAAGGATGGTGTAAGGGTGCATCCTAAGAAAATTGAAGCTATGCATGATTGGCCTTTCCCTAAAACTCTTAAGAGATTGTGTGGATTTCTATCTTTAACAGTTTATTATCACAAGTTTGTTAGGAATTATGGAAAAATTACATCACTTCTCACATATCCTTAAAAATAATGTCTTCCATTGGACTCCAATAACTGATCAATCCATCCATGTATTGAAAGCGTCTATGTGCAGGACATCAGTCCTGTATCTGCCAATCCTCGCCAAGACCTTTGTATTGGAATGTGATGCTCCTATAAAATGAATTGGGCTAGTCCTCATTCAAGAGGGTAGGAATTTCGTCTTCACCAAAAAACAAATTTTAGACAGACATTTGAGCCAATCAATCTATGAAAAATAAATGTTGGCTATTCTACATGCCATGGATATTTGGCATCCTTATCTATTGGGGAAACATTTCCATATTAAAATTAATCACTAGAGCCTCAAGTATTTTATGGAACAAAGAATTTCCTCCCCAAGGAAACAAAAATGGGTAACCAAGCTATTCAACTACAATTATGAGATCATTTAGAATAAGGACAAAGAAAATGTGGTTGTTGACTCTCTTTCCGAAAAATATGAAGAAGAAGGGTCCATGTTTTCCCTCTCTTTTGTTGTACCAGATTGGCTACAAGCTGCTCGCCAGGAATGGTTGCAAGATACCAAAATCTCTCGCCTCATCCAGTAATTTCAAGAAAATTCTCCAACTTCTCTAGGGTACTCTTGGAACAATAATGAGCTTCTCTACAAACACCCTCTCTATTGAAGCAACTAGTTGCAACTTAAATCCATATTTCTTTCTGAGCTTCATGCTTCACCTACAAGTGGACATTTAGGGTTTACCAAAACTTATGAAAGGGTCAAACGTTATTTTTTATGGTGTGATATGAAGTAGGAAATCTGCACTTTTATGGTTGAATGTAATGTATGCCAATGCCAAAAAGGAGAAACAATCAAAGCCAGAGGAACACTCCAATCCCTTCCAATTTCCCCTTCTATCTCATGAGCTATTTCCATGGATTTCATTGTGGGACTACCTAAATATGGAAATAAGACATTCATCATGGTGGTGGTTGATTGTCTTTCCAAATATGCTCATTTTTGTGCTCTACAACATCCCTTCATCGCATTGACAGTGGATCAAGTTTTCATGGATAATATATTCAACCTTCATGGCATGCCTCATTCTATTAATCTGACTGAGATCCCACTTTCACCAGCATTTTTTTAGAAATAATTGTTCATGCTAGAGGGAACCCATTTGCATCTAAGAACAACCTATCATCCCCATACTGATGGACAAATTGAAGTTGTCAACAAGTGTTTGGAAACATATTTGAGATGTTTTGCATCTGAGAGGAAAAATCGGTGGGTTCAATGGTTACCCCTAGTTGAATGGTCGCAATACACTTTTTACGATACAACCACTCGCTTGACTCATTTTGAAGCAATATATGGACAAAATACACCTTCAGTTATCTCATACATTCCTGGTGTCTTGAAGGTCCAGGTCATTGACCAATCTCTTATAGTTCAAGAGGATATTCTCCGTACCCTCAAAGATAATTTGGTCATGGATCAAAATAACATGAAGCAAAAAGAAGATCAAGGTCGCTCAGAACATCAATTTGCTGAAGGGGACTAGGTGTTTCTTCGAATGCAACCTTATAAGAATAATTCACTCAAGGTTGACCATTGCACCCAAATGTTATGGTCCTTATATAGTTCTTAAGAGAGTGGGATAGGTGGCTTATCGGTTAGCCTTTCCTAGTCATTCTAAGCTCCATATTGTTTTTCATGTCTCATTTTTAAAGAAGGTGATTGGAACTAAGTGCCAAACTCAAACCAGTATTCCCGATTTGGATGAAGAAGGTTCCATCTGGTTGCATACACAAGTAGTATTGGACCAACGTGAGTGTTGTCTCTGTCAGTGCACCATAAAGGAAGTGTTAATACAATGGAAAGATACAACTCCAACATATGCCACCTGGGAGCCAGCTAGCATTCTGCAACAATTTCCTCATCTCAATCCTTGATGACAAGGTTTTTTTTAAAGGGGAGGGAATTTTAGGGACCTAAACTCCCTAACCCCTCACGTAGGTAGAATAATATATTTTTACATGTAGTAAAGGCCAATATTAATAAGGCCTACTAATAAGGAAGACTACATCAAATGTAAGAAGACCTAATAGAATCTTCTACTTCTAGAAGATATTCCTATCTCTTTCTACTTCTACTTCTAGAGATAATCTTTATTTATCTGATAACCTATGGCAATGCTGAAGGTTATCTTTTTGAGGGATAACCTATTTGCTGAAGGTTTCATATACTATGTTGTTTCGTTGTTATTTTTTGATGTATTTATGTTTTTTTGTTATTATAATAGATCTGGTACCTTACAAATAAAGGTGAAAGAATCATGATAAAAGGTCTCAAATTTCTGATCTAATGTTGATGGTGAAAGGGAAACTTCCCTCTAGAGGAAAGCCATAGGAAATAAATAAGGGAAGTAAACCACCATATGGAAATTCACCATACAAAAATCCACCATATGCAAAGCCACAACAATGTATGACACCTCCAAAGTTTGATGCTATTGTTAAAAGGAATGATGCATGTTCTTACTGTGGCATGTTTGGGCACAATTCTAGAGATTTCTTTAAAAGGAAATATCATGAATCCAAACATAGAAACATAAGGCATACTGGTCATTTTGTTGTTGGAGAAGAAACAATAAATGTTGAGTTCAAAAATATCATATTATTTATTTCATATGATTCCTTGTCTACTGAAATAGATGACTTGAATGTATGGTTTGTTGATTCTAGTGCCTCCATACATATGTCTTGTAGGAAGGGCTAGTTTGAAAGTTATCATGAAACAAATAATGGTGCAAATAAATATCTTGGGGATGATCACTCACATCGAATTAAATGATATGGTGATGTATATTTTACATTACAAAATAGTTGTGTTAAATAGATTCAAAATTTGATATATGTGCCTGGTATAAAGAAAAACGTAATCTCAGTTTCTACCATAATAGATCAAGATTTCAAAGTAGAATTTTTAAAGTCACATTCTGTGGTAAAAGATATGCAGGATCATTACAAGATTATTGGAAAAAGAATAATATTCGAAGGTTTATACAAGCTTGGTGTGAATAAAAAGCGTCATCAAACACTAGCATCCACAACCACGACAACAAAATTTTTATGGCACCAAAGGTATGACCACCTTAACTACCATGATTTGTTACTACCTCAAAAACAAGGAATGGTGGAAGGATTTCCATTTCTTACGAATGAATATTTTTCATGTGAAGGGTGTGCATTAGGGAATATGCATTTTGAATAATTACCTATTCATACAAATAAAAGAAAAATAGATATTCATGAACTTGTGTATACATATGTGTGTGGTCCTATGCAGACAATATCACTTGGTGGAGAATACTATTTCTTGATATTTATTGATGATTGCAAAAAATATACTTGGATTTATTTTTTGAGAAAGAAAAGTGATGTCTTTGAATACTTTAAAGAGTTTAAAAATATGGTTAGGAAGCAAACAAGAAAATACATCCACATCCTCCGACCATATTAAGGGGTAGAGTATACATCAAGTGTATTCGTCAAGATCTACAAAACCCATAGGATTTTCCAACAGTATATGGTGCCACATACTCCACAACATAATGGAGTAGCTAAGAAAAAGAAAATAACCTTAATGGAATGTGCACAAATCATGATAAAAGTTTAAAATATTACAAATGGGTTTTGGGATGAAGCTATTACTATCATTTGTTTATTTGAAAAATAGAATTCAAACTAAAATTGTAGACCATACACTCCTTTTTAATCTCTTTATGGTTATAAACCAACAATAAGCCATTTAAGAATATTTGGAAGAAAAGTTTTTTCTCATGTTCCTAAAGTGGATAGGAGAAAAATGGATGTGATTTAAGCTATCAAGTGCATTTTTATTGGTTATTGTTATGATAAAAAAGCATATACGATGTTTTATCCTTGCACACATGAATTTTTTGCAAGTAAAGATGTGTTGTTTCATGAGCATGCATATGAAGGCCGTAAGGTGGAAATTTATGATGCATGACATATTCTTTATGATCATGATGTCAAAGAAGAAGAAAATCATGAACATGAACATAAACAGGAGGAAGAACTCAACAATATGGGCACTACAAGAAACCAAAGTACACCAAGAGGAGGAGAAGATTCACCACAAAGCAGCAAAAGAGGTGAAAGCAGTGAAGCACCAATGAGGTCACCATTAAAAAACACAACTACCTGGCTGTGTGAAAGCTAATTATGGTCTCTCATGATGCGTTATTGGCAATGCAAATATGAAAAAACAACAATATGTTAACTTGAATGGATTATTCAAGGTACTTTTACAATGAATCTGAATATGGTGTAAGAAGATGAAACATAGGAAATGGAATTAGCTTTCCAAATATAACAATTATTCATGGAAATTGTGAATAACTATGTCAAATTTGATTTTTTCTAACAATGGTATGTTATTTTTCCAACAAAATATAAGGTATATGTCTTTGTTCGTGCAGGTGTTGAGTAACATAATGATGAAATTTCATTCCAAAAACTTGTAGAAAACCCATTTTTATAGTGGTGTATTTTTTGGAAATTTATAATATTAATTATATATTTTTTTAAATTATCAAAGTCAATATATCCTTGAAATTACAATTCTTTTTTTTCGCGTAGGCTAAGAGGGTATTAACATGATCAAATGATTTTTTTTTTTTTAGATCGTAGATATTGAACTCCTCCAGTGCACCATATAAATCATTTGAGAAATGGTTAATCTGACAAAATGTTATAGAAGAAATAAGAGAGTTATGTGTTCTAGGATTTTGATATATGCGAAGACAAATATAGATTAAAAATTGTAAAAATATTAACTAAAAAAAAATTGTATATTTGGAATCTTTATAGATGACTTTATCTATGTCTATAGTTTCTTCTACAACTGAATTTTTTATCCTATAGAAAAATAACGTCAAAGACAGATATAGAAAGGTATTCACAAAAATGGACATTTTGATGAATTTTCAGATCGAACCACTAACTTTGTCATCCTCAACCTAAATATGAGGAAACTAAGTCAACATACACGTTGTCAATCCTACCCCAAAAAAAATGAATTCAAAAGAATGTGGACGTGCTATAGGAATGTGCACACGTTCCTAATAGTGCACATGGTCTATAGGAACGTGCACCTATTCCTAAGAGCACATACATGCTCCTATAAGATATTTTTTATTTTCCATTACCCCCTCCATCCTTCTCTCTCTCTCTCTCCTACATCCACTCCTCTCTCCTAAATCTAATCCTGTCTTTTCCTCCCTCACACTCTCCCTCTCTACCCCCCTTGTATGTCTGCCTCTCTCTCCCTCTCACAGTCCTATACATGGTAATGCCTAGAATTGGCAAGGCGTAGACATCACAAGGCATGGGACATAGAACTAGACCTTGATTTGACATTCCTCATACTCTCACACCCATTCCATATATATCCTCCCCTACCTCTCTCTCTCTCTCTCTTTGTCTACCCCTTTTTCCCTCCCTCCGCTATTACACCCCCCTCTCTCTTCCACCTCTCTCCCACCCTTTATCTCTCTCCTCATTGTTAGTCTCAGTCTCAATCTCTCTCTCTCTCTTTCCCTCTTTTTCTCTCTATTGCCCCTCGTTTCCTCCCTTTGTATTCCACCCTTCCACTCACTCTCTCTCTCTACTTCCCCCCCTTATATGTCTCCCTCTCTTCTTCCCTTCCTCTCACTATCCTTCTCTCTACCCCCATCTCTCTCTCCATCTCCCTCCCTCTCACACACTCTCTCTACCCTTCCTCTTTGTCTTTCTTTGTCCCCCTCTCACACCCTCAAACACACACTCTCTCTCTCCCCCTCCTCCCTCTATCTCTCCCCCTCCCTCCCACTATCTCTCCTCTATCTCTCCTACATCTACCCCTCTCTCCAACACTTACCTCTCTCCCTCTCTTCCTCTCTCTCCCTCTCACACACTCACACACTATCACTACTTCCCTTCTATTCCTTTCTCTCTCTCCCACCCACAATCACACACACACTCATTCTATACACTCTCTATGTCTTCCTCTCTCTCCCTCCCAAAATATAACACACTCACCCTCTACCTCCCCTGTTTGTCTTCCTCTCTCTTCCTCTCACACTCTCACACACTAGAAGTTTTGGTACATTGTGAGGAAAGGCATGATAAGGAAATAAATGGCCTTGACCTAGACATGGTGAGGAATGCCAAGAACTATACCTAGACTTAGACCATGACCTATACCTATTACTTTCCTCACAATAACTAACACTCTCACACCCACTCCCTCTCTATCTCCCTCCTATTCAAATATTTCCACATCTCTCTCTCTCTCTCTCTCTCTCTCTCTCTCTCTCTCTCTCTCCCTCCGTCTATTTCTCTCCCTCCTCCCTTCCTCTCTCTGTCTCCTTCTTAGCCCCCTTCTCCCCACACCTCTCTATCCCCCTCCTTCCCTCCTTATCTCTCTTTGTCTTTCTCCCCCTCCCTCTTCCCTTTGTCTCTCCATCCCCCTATACCCTACCACCTCTCTCTCTCTCTCTCTCTCTCTCTCTCTCTCTCTCTCTCTCTCTCTCTGTGTGTGTGTGTGTGTGTGTGTGTGTCCCTCTTTCTCTCTTTCTCATTCTATCTCCCTATCGATCTCTCTCCATATCAATTTCAACCTATATTCTTCTCTTGCTGGTTCTATCCCCCCCTCCCCTTCTCTACCTCCTCCCTCTCTCTCTACCCTATCATTATATCTCTTCATCTCCCTCTCAATATCTCTTCTACTCATGTTGGTTGTTTCCCTCAATCTCCCCACCCTCTCACTTTCATTTACTCCTCTCTCCCCTTTAATTTTTATCCCCCTCCATTTATCTCTCATTGTATCCCCCTCCAGATCTCTCCTCCACTCTCCCCCCATTCCTTTATTTATATCTCTCTACCTTCCCTTCCCTCTATCTCCCACGCTACTCTCACACTTTGTATCACTCTCTCTCTACCTTGTCCTCCCTCTGTCTCTGTTTCCCTCCCTACCACTATCTCTCCTCTCTCTCTCATACATCTACCCCTTTCTCCCCCTCACTTTGTATCCCACTTCCTATGTCTTCCCCACTCTTCTCCCCTTTCTCTCTTTACCTATGTCTACCCCCCTTCCTCTCACTCTCTCTCTCTACAACCTCTCTTTGTATCCCTCTCCATCTCTCCCACACACTCCTCAAACCCTCCCTTGTTGGAAAACTGAGAGAGGGGGGGGGGTGAATCACTTGTTACCGTGTTTAAACAATTATTCTTATTTTAAACTCTTTACACAACATTTAATGACAGTCACAATAATGCAGGGAAGTAAGCAATAGAACATTCAGCATCAGTCACACATATGAGATACACATAGACAGATATTTCCTGAGGAAACCCATACAGGGTAAAAACCTCTTCTTCTTTATATGATAAGTAATGTTTACATTCTTTACATTATCATACATATGAGCACCAACTCATAATGAGGCTACAACCTCCGTTTTGCAAGCATCTACTTGATGAGAGCACCAACTCTCTGGTTTCTCTAGCACCAACTAGAAGGAAGCACCAACTCCCTCGTTTCTCTAGAACCAACTAGAAGGAAGCTACAACTCCCTGTGTTCAAGAACCCACTTGACCCTCTGAGGACAACAATCCTCCCTAGCACCTCCCTACCACCCAGAAATATAAATCTTTGCTATTAAGACTTATTATAGCAATATAAATTTCTTCAATTGCTTACCGATCTCATCACTTTTCTGCTACACTGCGCTACTGTGTCTGCATAAATGTCTTATATACACTCCTTGCGCTTTCTGTTCTTTTGCCTTTTATGCTCTCTGCGCCATTTCCCTTCAATGCACCATTCCCCTTCTGTGCATTTCTGCTGCTGCGCTCTGCCTTCTTTTTCACACATCAATCACACCCAACAACAACTCTGCCGATCTCTTCTGTTTTCTTCATTCTTATTGTCTCTGTGATCCTTGTGCATGCAATATGCACCAAGCACTTGCATGCTCTCACCCTACCACTGTTCTCCACATCGGGGTGTTTACTCGCACTTCCCTCTACCACAACTTTCCTGCCTCAAGCCTCAACTCCCCTCTCCGTTCTTCATGTGCTCCTCATGTCAAGTACTCTACCTAATCATCATTGCAACTCTTCAGCTTCGCTGGTAGGTCCACCCATAGGTCCAGCATGAATGGGTGTTATGCTAAGATTTATCAGCCTATCTAGTAGTTGAGACTCTTCGTCTTCTCTATCATAGTTGAGCTAATCCTCTCTGTTGCAGTTACATGCTTTAACGCTCATCCATTCGTCAACCACCTCTAAGAATAGTCTTAAATCACTAGAAGATGCCTCGAGCCTCTTCATCTTCTCTGGCGATCATACTGAGGCCTCTTCAAATAAACCATCAGTCGTTTCTAGCAGTTACACTGTGAAGTGAAACAATAGCCCTCTGATCATATTCAAGTTCACCTGCACTGTTGGATGGAGTTCGTAGGGTCTTGTGTTTAATTCGTTGTTTCACATTTCAACATTTCGAGATTCCTGTGGTTAAGGTTTCTTTATGCTTCACGTACTGATCCTCGAAACTATGAAATTGAGCTTGGTTGCAATAGCTCCTTCCTCCATCTTCTGCCAATGTGACCAATGGTTGTGACCACAAGCTGAGCCAAAATGTGTTTTTCATTTCTACAATCCTGTTGTGAGGCATCTTGACTCTCCAAGTCGTGATCTTTGAAACTCCGAAAAAGGAGCTTAGCTGGACTAGCTTCAATCATTTCGACATTTCGTATTTCGACATTTCATAATTTCGCATGTCGCGAATTCCTGTTGCGAGGCATCTCGACTCTCCAAGTCGCGATCTCCGATATATCCTCCATGTCGCAATTTCGCATTTCGGCTTTTCGTGATTTTCGCATATCGCGAGTTCGAGAGGTTAGGGAACCTTGTTCCTTGACTTTCCATTCAGTGAAATGATGATCTGTCACCATGTATCCTATGGACCCAACGGTCCAGATCTTGTCATGATTTTGACACTTCACGGGTCTTCATCATGTCTGATCAACGGTCCAGATCAATCCTCGATCTGAAGGCTAGGGTTATTTTGCGATTTCGCATATCGCAACTTCAAAGGTTAAAGTTCCTGTGTTCTTTGATTTCCCGGTCTATGAAATCTCGGTATCTGAAACTCCGAAATGGAGTTGGACCAACATATTTCAACGTTTCACATTTCACCACTTCAAGACTCTTGTTGTGAGGGTCCTTGACATCTCCAACTCCCGATCTATGAAATCCCAGTATCCGAAACTCCGAAATGGAGTCGGACCAACATATTTCAACGTTTCTCATTTCGCCGCTTCGTGACTCCTATTGCGAGGGTCCTTGACATCTCCAACTCCTGGTCTGCAAAATCTCGGTATCCGAAACTCTGAAATGGAGTCAGACCAACATATTTTTGCGTTTCACATTTCGCCACTTCAAGACTCTTGTCGTTAGGGTCCTTGACATCTCCACCTCCCAGTATCCGAAACTCCGAAATGGAGTTTATACTTCAGATCTTTCCATGCCATCATCGCTGCGTTGCTGATCTTCCTTGCCTGCCTATTTTCCATCATATAAACAAGCACACTCTTGCACTATCTTTTCTGATCTTACGTTGTCCCTGTTTTTCCATCACTACATACTCTGATCTTTCCATCAATGACAAGCAAACCTGCCTGTAAACATACCAACAATATCCCCCTTTGGCATTGATGGAAACCTTGAACATCTGTGCTAATACGTTTGGACCTCCAACTGTAGCATCTAGTTCGAACCACTCCTCTTTCTCCCCCTTTGACATCAATGTCAAAGAAAACATGCTCCCCCTGAGCTGTTGCAGTATTTTTAGGAGGTATCAGATATTCAATCATTACAAAACTCACCCTAACAGGATGGAATCTCTTAGGTGTGAGACGGGATGACACCCAGCTTCTGTCGGAGATATTCAAATGGTGTCTTGGCTAGGGGTTTAGTAAAGATGTCTGCAATTTGTTCTGTGGTTGGAATGTAATGGACCTGAACGACCTGATTGGTGACTTGCTCTCTCAAGAAAATGGTATTTTATGGGAATATGCTTGGTCTTGGAGTGGAATACAGGATTCTTAGACACACTGATGGCACTAGTGTTATCACAATGAATTGGGATCGGTGTAGCGTATTTTACCTCCAAGTCTGCAAGTGTCTGAATCATCCATAATACCTAAGTGCAACAGGTAGCAACAACAATGTACTCTACCTCTGTAGTTGATAAAGAAATGGAACTTTGCTTTTTACTCAACCATGCTACTAGAGAATCTCCTAAGAAGAATGGACCTCCACTCGTGATTTTCCTTTCATCCATGTAGTTAGCCCAATTAGCATCTGAGTAGGTTGATAATTGAAAATTCTGATTCTTAGGATACCATAGGCCATAGTTCATTGTTTCTTTCAAATATCTTAATATCCTTTTGATAGCTAGAAAATGACTCTGTTTAGGTGCAGACTGATATCTTCCTACCATTCCAACATCATGCATTATGTCTAGGAAAGATGTTGTAATGTACAGTAGGCTACCGATCATTGATCTATATGAACTTTGATCAACATCAGGTGAGTCATCATCCTTACTTAATTTGCATCCAGTAACCATCGATGTGCTCACAGGTTTAGAGTCTTCCATATGAAACCTTTTCAACATTTCTCTTAGATATTTTTCTTGAGAAATGAACATCCCTTCAGACCTCTGATTAATTTGCAAACCAAGAAAAAATGATAGTTCACCTATCATAGACATTTAAAACTTAGACTCCATGGCAGAAGCAAACCATTGTACCAATGAATCCTTATTACATTCGAAGATGATGTCATCTACATAGACCAATACGATGAGAAGATTATTATCCTCTATTTTGATATACAAATTATTGTCAATTGTTCCTCTCTCGAACCCTTTGTCTTTGAGATACGTATCCAGTCTGTGATACCAGGCTTGAGGGGCTTGTTTTAACCCATATAAATATTTCTTCAGCTTGCATACTAAGTCAGGGTTATCAGACAGTTCAAAACCCTCTGGTTGTTCCATATAGACTTCTTCACTTAAATCTCCTTTTAGAAAAGATGACTTGACATCCATTTGATAGACTTTAAGCTTTTTATGACAAGCACAGGAAAGAAACATTCTGATAGCTTCTAATCTTGCTACGGGCGCAAATGTTTCATCAAAATCCAGTCCTTCTATTTGAGCATATCCTTTATAGACCAATCTTGCTTTGTTCTTGACAACTTGTCCCTTCTCATTCAACTTATTCTTAAAGATCCATTTTGAGCTAATGATATTTTTACCTTCAGGTCTATAAACCATCTCCCACGTATTGTTTTTCTCAATATGATCAAGTTCATCATTCATTGCTTTAACCCAATGGTCATCTTTGCTAGATTCATTAAAATTCTTGGGTTCTAGCATGGATATGAAATCTATATGTGATTGTTCGGTGTTATTGATTATCTTTCTCCTGGTTTGTACACCTTTGTCTTTTTCACCAATGATCTGACTTGCAGGATGATTCTTTTGAGTGATTATGGAGGAGGAATTTGAAGTTGTCAGCTGATTTGAGTCTGTCTGAGTATCTGTGACTTCATCTGATTTAGAGTCTTCATTTTATGATTCTTGGACCTGTTCATCTTCATCTTTAGCTATGTCCTCTGTAGAAAACTCATTACTGTACACCTCTCTTGCTGGGATTCCTTCATAAAATTTTACATCAATACAATCAACCATTTTATGCAGCCTCTTATTATAGCATCTGTAACCTTTACTGTTTGTAGAGTACCCTAAGAGGATACCTTCATCAGCCCTGTCATCATATTTGCCAAGGTTCTCATCATTATTCTTTATGTAACATTTACTCCCGAAGACTTTGAAGTGTTTGATTGAGGCAAGTCTCCCATACCACAGTTCATAAGGTGTCTTGTCACTTTGTGGTCTGAGGTGGGCTTTGTTAAGAATGTGGACTACTGTGTGTATTTCTTCTACCCGGTAGGTTTGACCAATGTTCTTCTCATTCATCATTGACCTGACCATTTCCTTCACTGTTCTGTTTTTCCTCTCAACTACTCAATTTTTTTGTGGAGTTCTTGGGATTGTGTATTCTCTATTGATCCCATGCTTATCACAGAATTCCTTGAAATCACTTGACATAAACTCTCCTCCTTGGTATAATCTTACTGCCTTTAACCTCTTGCCTGTTTGAGTCTCAGTTAAAGCCTTAAATATTTTAAACTTCTCAAATGCTTCAACTTTTTCCTTGAGAAAGGCAACCCAAGTAAGTCTGGAGTAATCATCAATAATCAACATGAAGTAGTTTTCTTTCATTGTGCCTTCCTGTCTTGATGGTCCACATAAATCCATATGAAGTAGTTGGAGTGGTTTCTCTGTTGAAGTAAAACTCTTGGACTTAAACTGTGTCCTGGTTAGCTTTCCTGCTTGGTAGGTTTTACACATTGAATCTTGGGGCTTTGATATTCTCAGAAGATCTTTTACTGCCTCGAGATTTTTGAGTTTGATTAAGTGGTCAAATTTTAGATGTCCAAGTCTCCTATGCCATAAACAACTTTCATCATGGTTTCTTAGATGACACTCTTCTCTATTTTCTTTCAGTACCTATACGTTATTTTTTGTCCTTATGCCTTTGGCCACCACTTGTCCTAAGTTTACAGACTTTATTTTGCAGTCCTTGGACGTGAACACCATTTCACATCCTCTGTCACACATTTGAATTACACTGAGAAGATTATGTTTCAGCCCATCTACAAGTAGAACATCTTGGGATTTTCCTTTTCCATTACTTAAACTCACCATCCCTTTACCCTTTATTTTTCCTGGAGCATCTTTTCCAAAGGTTACGTTTCCTGATTTGCTTTCACTTAGAGATAGAAACTTACCTTTGTCTCCCATCATATGTTTGGAGCATCCACTGTCTATATACCAAGGGTTCATTTTTCTTTGACCTGACAACACTAATCCACACTTGTCACTTTCTTTCTTCTTCCAAACCTTGACATTTTCAGCAGGGGAATTCAAATCTGGTTCATAGTTCCTTAATCGATAATCAATAGATTTATGTCCATAGTTATGACAGATGTAGCATTCAATCTCATTGTTCAATAGGTCAAAATTATTGTTGTAGCATTGTCTACTCATTGACTGCTGATTATTTCTTGACCTCCTTAGTTCCCTGTCTCTAGACTTAATTTGGCAGTTTGCAATCTGTGAAGGTTAGTTACTTGGCTGTATCATTCTTTGTTGTGGCAAGTATTTATTTCTTTGAAATCTTAATTTCTCATGTATAAGTCTTAAGGAACAATTTACAACTTTGTGACCAAAGTTAGAACAGTAGAAACAATAGCCATATAACAATTCTTTGTACCTGGAAAATGGTTGTCTTCTTTGAGAAAATCGATTTCTTCCATGCTGATGACATCTTTCAACAAGGAGCACAGTATTTCTTTGTTCTATAGATTCAGTCCTGGCACCTTTTTCTTTACTCGTCCTGGGCCGCTGATTGTCTTCCTTTGTTTCTGCAGGGTTGTTGTTGTCATTGGTTGTAGATTTGACAAACTTGATGGGTTCTTCGTTTCTTTGCTTACCACTACTTGATCCCTCTTCATAAGCCATACCAGTTTTAAGCTTTGGATTCCTTTGTTGATTCAGAATGGTGGCTAATCCTTCTGAGGCTTTGATACTTGACAGATTCTGATTATACAAGGCTTGAAACTTCTCCATCTCTTTCCTAGTTTTCACTACTTCTTGTTCTAAGGCTTCACATATTGCCTTCTTTTCTGATAACTGTCATTTCAGAATGTCTTCTATTTTCTTTGCCTCTTCTAATTCCACTTTTAGTAGGACAAGGTCTTCATCAGGTTCTTTACTATCTTTCTCGAACTATATCATCAATTGTCTTTTCTTTCTGTTCTTAATTCTTAGTCTGTCAATCTCTTCTAGTGCACTGATCAGTTCTTCTTTCATTTCAACCACAACTTCTTCTTCAATAGCATCACTTCCTGTGATTTTATTATCATAATCCTATTTAGCCATAAGTATGAAGTCATTTAGTTTATCTTCAATAGAGGAGTCATTGTCTTCATCATCTGAAGGATCATCATCATTGTTTACGCAAAGACTTTTCTTCTTAAAGTTATTCTCTTTAAAGAAATTTCTTTGTTTGTGCTTCTCCTCATCATCACATGTCTGATCCTTTATTTTTTGGGGACATTTATTTGCAAAATGACCTATCCTACCACAGTTGAAACATTTGAAAGGCAGTTTACCTTTGTATTTTCCTGATCCCTTCTTTAGTCTCTTCACAAATTTTGCTTCAATTTCATCGGGCTCATAATCCTCATTCTTGTATTCTTTAAATGATGCTTCTCTGGAGGTGGGTTTATCTTTAACTATTCTCATTTCATATGCAGTCAATGGTCCTAGAACTTGATCAAACTCCAAGGTTTTTAGATCATTAAGTTCTTCTATAGAAGAGACCTTCGGGTTGAATCTATCTGGGAGAGATCTCAAGATTTTCTGAACTAAAGAAGGTTCCTCAATTTTTTCACCAAGTGCTTTCATTGCATTTGCCATTTCTTCTACTCTCATAAAGTATTTTCCAACAGTTTCATCTTCCTTCATCTTTAGCTATTCAAACTGTATTCTGTAGGTTTGAATCTTGGCATCCTTTACCTTCTCATTACCTTCATAACTGCTAATGAGTTTGTCTCACATTTCTTTGGCAGTTCCTAGGTGCATAACTTTTACTAATTCTGCTTCTGCAAGCCCACTCAAGATAGCATTCATAGCCTTAGAGTTGAAGCTAAATTCTAGCTTGTCATCCTTATTAGCTAGTACAACTGGCTTTACATAACTAGTATCTACCACATCCCAGACATTTGCACCTAAAGCCATTATGTAGGTTCTCATTCTAACTTTCCAGAAGGCAAAGTTTGTTCCATTGAACAGAGGGGCCTTATTGGTTGAATTTCCTTCATGGATTGACATGTTTAAGCTCTAGGATCTACCCTTAGATAAAAGGGGCCGACTCTGATACCAATTGTTACTATGCTTAAACAATTTTTCTTATTTTAAACTCTTTACACAACATTTAATGGCATTCACAATAATGCAGGGAAGTAAGCAATAGAACATTCAACATCAGTCACACATATGAGATACACATAGACAGATATTTCCTGAGGAAACCCATACAGGGTAAAAACCTCTTCTTCTTTATATGATAAGTAATGTTTACATTCTTTACATTATCATACATATGAGCACCAACTCATAATGAGGGTACAACCTCTGTTTTGCAAGCAACTACTTGTTGAGAGCACCAACTCTCTGGTTTCTCTAGCACCAACTAGAAGGAAGCACCAACTCCCTGGTTTCTCTAGCACCAACTAGAAGGAAGCGACAACTCCCTGTGTTCAAGCACCCACTTGAACCTATGAGGAAAACAGTCCTCCCTAGCACCTCCCTACCACCCTGAAATATAAATATTTGCTATTAAGACTTATTACAGTGATATACAGTTCTTCAATGAATTACTGGTCTCATCACTGTTCTGCTACACTGCACTGCTCTGTCTGCATGAATGTCTTCTGTACACTCCTTGTGCTTTCTGTTCTTTGTCCTTTTATGCTCTCTGCGCCATGTCCCTTCAATGCACCATTCCCTTTTTGTGCATTTTTGCTGCTGCGCTCTGCCTCCGTCTTCACACCTCAATCACACCCAACAACAAATATGTCGATCTCTTCTGTGTTCTTTATTATTATCGTCTCTGTGCTCCTTGTGCATGCAATATGCGCCAAGCACCTACATGCTCTCACCCTGCCCCTGTTCTCCACATCGGGGTGTTTACTCGCACTTCCCTCTATCACAACTTTCCTACCTCAAGCCTCAACTCCCCTCTCTGTTCTACATGTGCTCCTCATGTCGAGTACTCTACCTGATCATCATTGCAACTCTTCAGGTTCTCTGGTGGTTCCACCCACGCATCCAACATGAATGGGTGTTATGATGAGATTTCTCAGCCTATCTGGCAGTTGAGACTCTTCGTCTTCTCTACCATAGTCGAGCTAATCCTCTTTGTTGCAATTACAGGCTTTAACACTCATCCATTCATCAATCACCTCTAGGAATAGTCTTAAATCACTGGAAGATGCCTTGAGACTCTTCAACTTCTCTGGCAATCATACTGAGGCCTCTTCAATTCCTCTAGCAGAAACCATCAGTCATTTCTAGCAGTTACACTGTGAAGTGCAACAGTAGCCCTCTGATCATATTCAAGTTCACCTACACCGTTGGATGGAGTTCATAGGGTCTTGCGTTTAATTCTCCGTTTCACATTTCGACATTTTAGGATTCCTGTGGTTAAGGTTTCTTTACGCTTCACATACTGATCCTCGAAACTCCGAAATTGAGCTTAGTTGCACTAGCTCCTTCCTCCATCTTCCACCGATGTGACCAATGGCTGTGACCACAGACTGAGCCAAAACGTGTTTCTCATTTTGGCATTTTGGCAATCCTATTGTGAGGCATCCCAACTCTCTAAGTCGCGATCTTCGAAACTCTGAAAAAGGAGCTTAGTTGGACTAGCTTCAATCATTTCGACATTTCGTATTTCAACATTTCGTGATTTCGCATGTCACAAATTCCTGTTGTGAGGCATCTCGACTCTCCAAGTCGCGATCTCCGATATATCCTCCATGTAGCAATTTCGCATTTCCGCTTTTCGCGATTTTGACATATTGTGAGTTTGAGAGGTTATTGAACCCCGTTCCTTGACTTTCCAGTCAATGAAATGACGATTTTTTGCCACATATCCTATGGACCCAATGGTCCAGATCTTGTTGTGATTTTGACACTTCACAGGCCTTCGTCATGTCTGATCAACAGTCCAGATCAATCGTTGATCCGACGGCTAGGATTATTTCACGATTTCTCATATCGCGACTTCAAAGGTTAAAGTTCCTTTGTTCTTTGATTTCCCAGTTTGTGAAATCCTGGTATCTGAAACTTCAAAATGGAGTCGGACCAACATATTTTAGCATTTCGCATTTATCCTCTTCGGGATTCTTGTTGTGAGGGTCCTTGACATATCCAACTCCCGGTCTATGAAATCCCGGTATCGAAAACTCCGAAATGGACTCGGACCAACATATTTTGGCGTTTCGCATTTCGCCGCTTTGGGACTCCTGTCGTGAGGGTCCTTGACATCTCCACCTCCCGGTATCCGAAATTCCGGTATCCGAAACTCCGAAATGGAGTTTATACTTCAGATCCTTCCATTCCATCATTGTTGCACTGTTGATCTTCCTTTCTTGCCTATTTTCCATCAAATAAACAAGCACACTCTTGCACTCTTCGTGCACCTCTGCACTATCTCTTCTGAGCTTACGTTGTCCTTGTTTTTCCATCACTGCATACTCTGATCTTGCCATCAATGACAAGCACACCTGCCTGTAAACATGCCAACATCCCTATCCATTCCCCCTCTCTTTCTTACTCTC
>JZKD02S1975365.1:810468-856984 GCA_000966675.3 Picea glauca | reverse complement strand
ATACCTTTACCGTGTAGTGTTCGAAGGCCCTTTTCTCCAATATGCCCCAGTCTTTGATGCCACAACATGGTCTTCTTTTTTGGGATAGTATTGGTCTTGTCTCCTTCATTTTTCTGCTCAAGGACAAAAAAACTGTTACACCCATTAGTATAAGTGCTTCCCAACAACTTGTACAGAGTTCCACAACGAACTCCCCTCATCAACACCATTGCTCCTCGTACCATCTTGCAAGTGTTCTTTTCAAATACAGTTTTCACTCTTGCATCACTCAACTTGCTACAAATATTAGGCTCCTGGCTAGTTTTGGAATGTGTAGAACCCAGGAAGAGTTCTAATCCTTCCATCGTTTAGCAACAACTTAACCCTTCCACGTCCCAATATTTTTGCTGTCGAGTCATCTCCTAGGAATACATCACCACCATCATATTTTTCATATTTAGAGAACCAGTCCCTGTGAGGAGTCATATGGTATGATGCACCTGAGTCGATTGTTAGAAACAGTTGTTGTATCTTACATTCCCCCACACACACACATGAAAAGAATATAACACATACCCAACAAAACCCACTCAGACAACTTTTTCTCCTAATGGAGACAAATGAGAAAAATATAAAAATAAGAATACTAACAAACATTGCACCTTTTCTGATAAAGATGGTCATGATGAGTCCAAATGTTTCAAGAAGATGGCATCTTTAGAAGCAACGATGAAGAAGCACAACATCAATATTGATTCTACTACTTCTTGTTCTTCTCATGGACATGCACTTTCTGCTTCTGGTTTCTCCTTCAATACAAATTCTACTTCTACTTCTACTTTTGATGAGTGGATTATTGATTCTAGAGCATCCTATCATATGGATAAGGATAAAATGATATTTTCTACTCTAAATGAATGTAACACTAAGAAAATATTTGATGGTGATGATAGATCTCTTAGTGTTGAAGGATCTAGAACAGTTCAAGTAGAAAATGGTCATTTCAATGATGTATTATGTGTTACAAGTCTTTCTTGTAACCTTCTATCAATATATCTAATCACTCATTCAGGTGAAGGTAAAACCGTAGAGTTTTCACCTCACCAAGTTGTAATCAAGGATCTAAAAGATCCTAAGCATGTTCTTGCAACTGGAATTGTTGACGATATTACCAAGTTGTACAAATTTGACAACTTTGGGTCATCATCTTTTTCATTAGTTTTTGTTGCTCATAGCGATACTTGAGAAAAATTTGGCATGAGTGGTTTGGTCATCTAAACTATTGCTCATTGAAGCAACTATGCAATCAATAGATGGTGACTGGTCTTCCTCTTGTTTCATGTTGAGATGGTGTTTGTGCCGGTTGTGTTCTCGACAAACATCATCGAGACAATTTTGACAAACGTGCCTCTTGGCACGCCTCGGGTCCTTTGCAGCTTGTTCACAGTGATTTGTGTGGTCCACTTTCTTCTCCTTCTTTTTCTGGGTGCAAGTATTTCTTAACTTTCATTGATGACTTTTCCAGACGTACTTGGGTTTACTTCTTAAAATTTAAGAGGAAAGTTTTTGACAATTTTTTGGCCTACAAGGCCCTTGTAGAAAAACAATCTGGACATCATATTCAAAAGTTAAGAACAAATAATGGAGGAGAATATGTGAACAATAATTTTACAAGTTACTGCACTACATAGGGAATCCAAATGCAACACACTGTTCCATATACACCACAACAAAATGGTGTTGCTGAGAGAAAGAACCACACATTAAAATAAATGGCTAATTGTATGATCCAATCTAAGGGATTAAGTCTAAAGTATTGGGTGGAAGCCTTCAACTGTGAAAATTACATAGTAAATCGCACTCCCACAAAGGCTCTTAAAAATATAACACAGGAAGAAGCTTGGACTAAAATTAAACTAGATGTAAGTCACTTCCGTGTATTTGGCAGTATAGCATGGGCTCACATTCCTGATGAGAAAATGAAAGAATTGCAGCCTAAAAGTGAGAAGTGTATATTTTTTGGTTATTCTGAAGATTTCAAAAGTTACAGATTTCTTCAATCACATTGTAATGAAATTATTATTAGAAGAGATGTTAAATTTGATGAAAATCTCTTGGCCTGTGAGCCTAATTCGGTGTTTGTGCCTTCTTTGGCCCGCGATCCTAATTCGGCGATTGTGCCTTCTTCGGCCTGTGAGCCATATTCGATGTTTGTGCCTTCTTCTGATCTGGTTTCTTCTTCAAATGATGATAGTGAGGATGAAAATACACCTCCACTTGCTCACCCTCCTCTAGATGAGTCCTTTTAACCTGAACCAACACCAACTCCATCGCTTCCTAGATGGGTCCATTCAACATGATAATAAGCCGGTGATCTTATTGGTGATCCTTCAGATCAACGTCTGACACATTCACAGTTCCAGTGAGCCTCTTCTATTTTGGCTCAAGTTTCAGAAACTCATGATCCAGAGACATTTGCAGAAGCTTCAAGTCATCCAGATTGGGATACAACATTGAATGAAGAGTATCATTCCTTAATGGAAAACGATACTTGGGATCTTGTACCTCTTCCAAAAGGAAGAAAACTTGTTATATGAAAATGGGTCTA
The DNA here is from genome assembly GCA_000966675.3 of Picea glauca. Classification (NCBI taxonomy): domain Eukaryota; kingdom Viridiplantae; phylum Streptophyta; class Pinopsida; order Pinales; family Pinaceae; genus Picea; species Picea glauca. The sequence continues at coordinate 854,397 of JZKD02S1975365.1, read as the reverse complement.
TAGAACTAAGTATGCATCAGATGGAAGTGTTGAAAGACATAAGGCTTGATTAGTTGCCAAAGGATTTTCCCAAGTTGAAGGAATTGACTATAATGAAACCTTTTCCCTTGTAGAAAAAATGAATTCCATCTGCCTTGTTCTTGCCCTTGCTTCCTCACATAAATGGGAGGTCCATTAGATGGATGTTAAATCCACCTTATTTCATAGAGATTTGCAAGAAGAAATATACATGGAAAAACCTCCTGGCTATGTCTAGAATGACTTTAGCCTTGTTTGTCGCCTCAAGAAATCTCTTTATGGTCTCAAGCAAGCTCCCTGAGCTTGGTATGCCAAAATGGACATCTTTCTTATTGCCATTGGATTCTCTAGATGCCATTCTGATCTTAATGTCTATACCAAGAAAGCAGGAAGCGATCTCATAATCCTTGTCCTTTATGTTGATGACCTTATCCTTACTAGTAGTGACTCAAAGCTTTTAAACCATGTGAAAAACAGCCTTAAGAAGAAATTTGAAATGAAAGACTTAGGATTTTTGCACTATTTCCTTGGCCTCCAAGTTTTGCAAACCAATGAAGGAATTTTTATTTCTTAGTATAAGTATGTCTGTGACCTTTCGTCGCTTTCACATGGACGATTGTAAAGAAACCCCTTCTCCCTTCCAGTTTGGAGTCAAGATTACTTCCACCTGTAATTCTCCTGAAGTTGATGCCACCCTATACCATCAGTTAGTTGGTAGCCTCTTATACTTGATTCATACACGTCCTGATCTTTCCTTTGTTGTTGGTATTGTTGCCCGGTATATGCAAACGCCCCATGAAATCCATTGGAAAGTAGATAAAAGGATACTTCTCTATGTTCGTGGTACAATTCAGTTTGGGATACATTACAGTTTAGGGGGGACTCCTTTATTGGTTGGTTTCACTGATTCAGATTGGGCAGGTGACCCTGATGATCAGAAGTCTACTGCAGGTTATGTTTTCATCCTTGGTTCATGACCTTTCACTTGGGCCTATAAGAAACAATAGACTGTTTCACTTTCTTCAGTAGAAGTAGAGTACTGAGCATCGGTAAATGTAAGTCAAGAAGCCCAGTGGCTTCGACAAATCCTTTCAGAGTTTGGATTCCAGCACTAGCATTCAACCAGCCTTTGGAGTGACAATCAGAGTGCCATCAAGATCGCCAAATACCCAGTTCAACATCATCATAGAAAACATATCATAGGTTTAATTATTTGAAAGCGGTCCAATAAGAATACCACGGTTTTGACTCAGGACCACGTGGTGCCACTAGATGCATATCAGGGCGAAAAGAAGTCTACCCCAAACTGTGTTTCCTCGTCCCCAAAATATCCAAAATACAAGCACTACAGAGATTGCTGCAAAATGGATAGAAAAAGTAAGTTTGATATTATACCATTGTTAGGTTGGACCATTTTCAGACGAATTCGATCAGTTGCACGCACATCAGTTTTCAAGCCTCAGTTTCCATGAATTCAAGAAATTTTGACTAGTCATCTTCCAAGCTGAATTTCAGGAAAACTAGAGCACATTTTGAGGATAAGAAAGAGGTTTATACTCATCATGATCCATAGAAAAATAACCTCCCCCATATTTCTCATAGCTGTTACATACTGGGAGAATCGAAGACATCTTGGAACCTTATATTACTAGATTCAAGATTTTTTCTGTTAGAGACATATTTTTCAAATGTAGATCTCGGACATATGGAGGAAAATTTCACAAAACTGAGAGAGGGTTTTATTCAAGACAAGATGATGTAAAAAAATCTCTCTCATATGTTACACAGGTTTCACGGATTGGGATATTTGAAGAATTCTTTGAACCCTATTTTTCAGTTTTCATATTTTCCTGTTCGAGACATTTTTTTGTGGCACGTGTTTCGGCTAGTTGGAGATGGATTTGGAGAAACTGAGAAAGGTTTTTCTTCATAATGATATTATCTACAAAAAAATTTCTCAGATTTTACACAGCTATTACGGTTTGATATTTACAGGTGGCGTTTTGAATCCTAGTTTTTTGTGTAAACGGTTTCCAAACGAAACATTTCTTTATTTGTAGCCGATTTGGAAACGAAAGGACTCACTATTTGTATATAATGTGAAGAGATATGTATGTATCAGGGTTGGAATAAGTGAAAGGGAACCTTCTTAGTTGTTTTTAACTATATTGTAATTTTCTGGAGCTGAATTGAATACATATGCAGAATCTTTTGAAGTCTCTATGAAAATATTCTAATGGTGGTGATATGAGCTTTGTCTTCTCTCATCGTATGTATTTCCTATGTTATTTATTTCTATTTTCATCATCTTATGTTTAAATTGGATATTTAAAATATCAGAATTCATATTGTGATGCTCTCATCTTAAGCAATTTAAACTGTGTGAATTTCCTCTTAACTAATTCAGAATTCATTTTAGTAATTCTTTGATGCAATTATTTGTTTTTTCTTTCTTCTTACACACTTCTTAAACTCAATTAACAAATCAGATTCATTGCCTCATTTATCCTTTATCCTTTGGATATTTCTACCGACCAGTCATTATTTTCCTTCACTTTCATAATTTTGACTCCATAGCCCTAAGATTCCCTCCCCTTCTTTGCCAACAAACTTTATAAAAACCCCCAAAACAAACCAAACCTAGCCACTGATTCCCAAAATATATCAAGTGACATGAGAGAGCCCTTTCTGAGTTGAGCAAGCTAGTGCCCATCTCTAAATTAGGTTGAAAAAGTTACCTCTGACATTTGTCTATCAGTTGGACAAAATTTACAGAGTGCTAACACCACCCTTCTTTATTTACCTTTTTCTAACCCCCTTCCCTCTCTCTCCTCCATTATTCTCACTCTCTCTCTTTCACGCTCCTCTTTCTCTCCCTCTCCCTCCCTCTCACACTCTATGTCTACTTCCCTCCCCCCCCACCCCCCCTCTCTCTCTCTCTCTCTCTTGTACATCTACCACCTATTTCCCACCTCTCTCCCTCTAACACCCTCAAACACTCCTTGTCTCTCTCCCACTCCCTCCCACTATCTCTCCTCTCTCTCTCTATTTGCTACATCTACCACCTATATTCCACCTCTCTCCTTCTCACACTCTCAAACAATCCCTCTCTCTCCCCCCTCCCTCCCACTACCTCTCCTCTCTGTCTCTCTCTATCTCTCCTCTACATCTACACCTCTCCCCCTCACTTTGTATCCCCCTCCATCGCTACCCCCATTTATCTCTTTAACTCTTTACCCCCCTTCACTCTCTCTCCCTCCTTCCTCACACTCTCTCTCTAACCCCCCTCTTGGTCTCCCTCTCCCTCCCTCCCTCTCACACTCTCAAACAATCCCTCTCTACCTCCCTTCTCTATTTACCTCTTACATATAACCCTCCCTCTCTCTTCCCCACTCTACCCCATTCCTTTCTTTTCCTCTATCTACCCCCCTTCCCTCTCTTCCCCATTTACTCTATCTCTCTCTCTCTCTCTCTCTACCCCCGCTCTTTGTCTCCCTCTCCCTCACTCTAAAATTCTCTCTTTGTCTTCCTCTCTTCCCCTCTCACACTCTTTTTATTTCTCTCTATATTCCTCTCTATCAATGTCACACTCTCGTATACTCTCTATCTACCCCCCTCTATGTATTCCTCTCTCTCCCTCTCATACTCTCACACACTATAGAAATTTTGTTACATCTCAAGGAAAGGAATGTCATTGACCTAGACATGTCAATACCTAGACCAAAACCTATACCATAGACCATGACCTAGACCTATACGATGACCATGACATATTCCATGACATAGACCTAGAGTTAGACCTAGACCATGAACTACACCACGAAATAGAACTAGAGATATATCTAGAACATTACCTAGACCTATAATATCACAAAGAACATAACCATGACCTAGACCATGACCTAGAGCTTGAACTAGACCATGACCTAGACCCTCGTAGATCCATCTAAGCCTAGGCATAACCTAAAATTGACTCTTAACATCCTCCACACTTGAGCCCTAAGTGAACTATGCATATACCTCTTGTTAAAGGCCCCACAACCCTTGCACCCACATATTGGTGCTATAACCATTTATCTATTCTTTAAAACACATTCAATCCTAAGCTCGTAGGTTGGGCACTCATCCTTGTGTAGTAAGAATGAGTTACCATTCCTAGAACGCACAGGTGTTATATGAATACATACGCATTTTTGATGGGAATTTTTATGTACCAAGAACACTCCTCAACCTCTTCTATCTCAAAGGGAAGGCATGGAATGGCATGGAAAGTCAAGGAAAGGCAAGGTATGGAAGGGCAAGACATGGAATGGCATGACATGGAAAGGCAAGGAAAGGAAAGGCATGGTAAGGCATGGCATGGGATGTCAAGGCATGTCATGGCATGGAATGGAAAGGAAAGCCATGGAATTACATGTAAAGGCATGGAATTTCATGGCATGGAGGGGTAAGGCATGCCATGGCAAGGAAATGCAAGGCATGGAAAGGTGTTCGGTGAAAATGAATATAATAGAGATTGAATACCAAAAAACGATTCATCTACTAATGGTGTTGTTTTCATTATGATTCACTGGGGAACATTTTTGTTGAAAACCATGGTAGTGAAAGGATGAATATGGAAAATCAAAGTTCATGCCAACGATGTTTTAAAAATAAAAAAATGGGAGGGATGGGACTTAGGGCATGGGATGAATCTTTTTTTTCTTAAAATAAAATGAAATTAAATTGAAGTCCGATGAGTGGGTGACAAAAGGAATTAAAATAACATAGGACATATCATAGAGAAGCAAACTACAAAACACAGAGGAGATAATAACATTGGTTGTCTGGTATGGAACAAAGAGAGGAGAAATATAGCCAAGCAGAGTGGAGGATAGAGAGTTGGTTCTCTAGCCTCGGAGAAGAGAGGGGAGTCTGGATTTTGAAGTGTGTTTTTTATTAATTTGTGTTAATCATGGCCATGCTTGTATGTGTTTTCAATGTTACTTGTGTCACTTTGATTTGTGTTCATATGTTTTTCATGTTGGAAATACTGAGAGGGGGGTGAATTAGTATTTAAAACAACTAGTATTTTTGAACTTGTACTTGAATCAAAAAATGTATTAAATTTATATCAAATCCAAAATGAATAATATTTAATGAACACTGAATAATAGTATAAGAGATACACCAATACACCATACACAATATATAAGAAGTAATCATGCATTATTGTTCAAAGGAATTAATGACTTCTAAAGGTAGCTATAACTTCCAAATATAAAGGGACGGATAAACATCAAAAAGGAAGATACAATCCTCCAATATCAAGAGAGGTTTTACCTCTCCATCCATGCCCCTTCCTTCCACCCAAGAATATATGAGAGATAATAAAAATTTACTAAATTATCACCATCAACCAACCATCACATAGAACCTGACAATCCTTCATGAGACTTCTTCAACTTATGCAATTATTCACTTCTTGGAATACTCTGATAATGTATATAATATTAATCAATGTATTCTCTGAAAATCCTCCAAGTTTCACTCCTTGAATCCTCCCAGAAAAGGAGTTAAAGAGAAAATGGTAGACCTTATTCAATTCTGGTTCATTCAGGAGAGAGAACTTGTACAGAATGCCCCACGCTCAATATTTAACATCGGATTATGAAATTCATACAAAGGACACTACAACCCGTATTGTTTCCAATGCAATTGGTCTCAATTCATTTGGATTCTCTATGAATACTTTATTACTATTTTACTCGGAACACATGTTTATGACTAGCTTGAAGACTAGTCAAAAACCCTATCTTCCACAGAGTGTAGCTCCAAAATTATAGCGAATAAAGAGATGAAAGTTTTACCACAGGTACCTAGATATGTCTTCTCAATATCCTATGAAATTCACCATATGAATCATTATATAAACAAAGTTATAGAGAAAATTGTAAGATGACCTGTAAATAACATACCTTAGAACACATCACCAAAAGACTTCATCCTCCCTTGATATTCATCCTTCTTTACTTCATATTTCCTCAGAAATTCGACTTATGTCTCCTTTTTCATTAATAAACTTGTGTGTGTTGAAAAATGAATGTATAATGAGATGTATTTATACCCTTTATGTCACTTCTTTTAAACATTAGGGCCGACATGTAGTTTCTGCTTCAATTCACATTGTCATCTTCAAAAATTCATTTCTCCTCAATCGTGAGGATCCACCTGACGTGTCACATACCACCAGAAGAGGAATGACTTATACTATCCATCCATGGGTGTTTTATCTGCATGTGTAATTTCCTTCATGTCTATCTACTTCGATCAATTGTGGGGTCCAAAATCTAATGGCTAGGGTTGACATCAATGACAACAACCAATCTTCCAACAATCTCCCCCTTTGTCATGGATGGAAACACTCATTCTCCCCCTATCATCATGATCCCAATTTCTCTCCCCCTTTTACATCAGTGGAAAAGGGTGGGGATTCTCCCCCTGAGTTCAATGGCATAAGGTGACCTTCTTCTTTGGGGATGCTCCTGCTAGACATGTGGCACTCAATAATACTTCATCCTTATTTTTGGTCTTTGGGACTTTCTCTTCCTTCTAATAATTTTGTGTGGCTTATGTCTTCTCTCTCTTATTCATGTCTAGGATGTATATGTTGTTCGGTCTTCTTGATGCAGTTGCAACCAATCTTCCTGAGTTATTTTCTTTGATTTTACATTTTCGGGAGTCAAACGTAAGAGTGTATCCTTGATCACATATTTTGCTGACATTGAGGAGATTATGCTTCATATCTTCAACCAATAGGATTTTTCCTACTTTTACATTTTCAATTCCAAGATTTACATTTCCTTTTCCAAGTATTTTGGTAGATGAGTCATCTTCAAATGCAAAATTTCCACCCTTTTTCTTTAAGCTGACAAATTTTCTTTGATCTCCGCTCATATGAGATGAGCACCCACTATATATGAGCCATTCATATTATTCTTTGCATTATTTAGAGACCAATGTTATTTGACAATTTTCATTCTATGGAATTTCTTTCCTTTTCCATGTTGTAGTTGGTATAGGGACATTTGGCATAGGATTATCTTCCTTCATCTCTCTACAATCTCATGCTTTCTGACCAAGATTATTGAACTTGTAGCATACAATATTTTGATCCATTAATGGGTCAAATGGATTATAATTTATGTTTATAGGTCTACGAACATTTCCATATCTACTATTTGCACCATTCATGTAGCTTGCATAGTTATTCCTTTCATTGATTCTACAATTGATTTCCATGTGTCCAAAATTTCCACAAGTACAACAATGTCCAAGAAAAAAAATTTGATACCTGGGAGTAAGTGATCTTCTTTGTGGTGTGGTCCATTTGAGTTCACAATCTATTCTTTTGTAGTTTTCTTCATAATGATTTCTTTCATACCTAATGGGAGAGGATCTTCTTGATGTTTCATCCCTTCTAAATTCTAGTCTTCTATCTTGTTGTTCAACTTGCTATGGAGTGTTGGTTTCATAATTTTCATCTTCTCTTGTTTTGTTGTCTTCAAAATGTCATTATATCCTAGTCATGTCTTGTCGTTTGGAGATATTTGAATGCTAAGGATCTCATCTAATTTTTCAGTGGTTTTTTTGAACTTCTTCAACTTTTCTATTGTGAACAGTAGCTCCCCTTTTGTGTGATCCAATTCTTCTTTCAATTTCTCATAATCTTCTAATTGTTCCTTCAAGCTACCAATGGTATTTTCAAGCTTGTAATTCTCTTCTTCACAACTACTCAATTAACCTTTTGGTATTATGTTTGTGTTTCTAAGCTTTCTATTTTCAGTTTCAATATGCTTCAACTTTTTAATCTTCTCATCTTCTTGTTCACTCTCTACATTGTCTTTGTATCCCCAAAAGGAATCAAGGTTGGTTTCTTCATCTGAATCTTCTTCATAAATGATTTCTTCTTCTTTAGAACTCGTGTGATCATCATCCTAGGTTTCTTGGGTTATGAAGAGGACTTCTCCTCCATCATTATCTTCTTCATCACTCTCATCTGAGGAGATGTCATCATCCTTGGAGTAGAAGATCTTTTTATTGTTGAGACTTCTCTTTTTGTAGTAGCATTTTTCATCAATATGTCCTATTATACCACAATTAAAGCATTTGAGAGGAGACTTACCTTTGTATATGTCAGATCCCTTCTGGATCCTTCTTATGAAAGTTTTTATTTCTTCACCAAGGTTATTATCCTTGTATTTTGTCTTATTTATGGCTTTAAAGGCTGCTTCATTGTTTGGCTGGTCAATTTCTGCACTTGTTCTGATTTCATATGTTATAAGATACCCATGTAATTCATCCATTGTCATTTTGGTTAATTCCGTAGTTTCTTCAATGGCAGAGACCTTAGCATCATACTTCAAGAGAAGTGATATCAACACTTTTTGTGCAACCAAGGATTCATTGAGATCTTCACCTAATCCTTTGATAGAATTAACAACTTCATCAACTCTAAGAAAATAGGTTGCAATATCTTCCTTTTCATCCATATTCAAATTTTCAAATTCCTCTCTATGTCATTGAAGCTTGACCTGCTTAACTTTTGGATCAGCTTCATAGATACTCTTGAGTTTGTCCCATACATATTTAGCAGTGCTAAAACTTATCATTTTTCTAGCAATGGTTGGTGCCAATGATCCTAGAATAACGTGTCTAGATTTTTAATTATAAATCATAATATTCTTCTCATTTGGATTGGTTGGAGCATTCATTGGGATTACATAGTCATTTACAACTGAGTACCAAATGTCTACTCCCAAAGTTGTTAGGTAATTTTTTAATCTATCACTCCAGTATGCATAATTTATTCCATCAAATCATTGAATCCCATTTGGAAGTTTCTCATGGTCATCCATCTATGCTCAGAATTTTCCTTCCAGTGGTTAAACTATTCTGAAGGAAACCTGCTCTGATACAACTTGCTGAAAATACTGAGAAGGGGGTGAATTAATATTTAGAGAAATTAGTATTTTTGAACTTATACTTGAATAAGATCATGTATTCAATTTATATCCAATCAACAATGAATACTATCCAATTACCAATGAAGAATAGTATAAGAGATACACCAATACACCATGCACAATATATAAGAAGTAATCATGTATTATTGTTCAAAGGAAGTAATGACTTCCAAAGGTAGCTACAAATTCCAAATATAAAGAAAGGGATAAACCTACAAAATGAAGATACAATCCTCCAATATCAAGAGAGGGTTGACATATCCATCATTTCCCCTTCCTTCCACCCAAGAATATATGAGAGATAATAAAACTTTACATTAAATTATGACCATCAACCAACCATCACATAGAACCTAATAATGCTTCCTGAAACTTCTTCAATGTCTGCAATTATTCACTTCTTGGAATACTTTGATCCTGTAGACAATATAACTCAATGTATTCTTTGAAATGCCTCCAAGTTTCCTTGAATCCTCCCGGAAAATGAGTTATAGAGAAAATGGTAGACCTTATTCAATTTTGGACTTTTATTCAGGAGAGAGAACTTGTACATAATGCACCACGCTCAATATTTAACATCAGATTCTGAAATTCATACATAGGAAACTAAAACCCATAATATTTCCATTTAAATTTGTCTCACTTCATTTGGATTATCTATGAATACAGTATGGCTATTTTACCCAGAACACATGTTTATTACTAGCTTCAAGACTATTAAAAAACCATATCTTCCACATAGTTTATCTCCAAAATTATAGAGAATAAAGAGTTGAAATGTTTACCACATGTACCTATATATGTCTTCTCAATAGCCTCCAAATTTCACCATATGAATCATTCTAGAAACAAAGTTATAGAAATAATGGTAAGCTAACCTGTAAATAACATACCTTAGAACACATCACCAAAATACTTCATCCTCCCTTGAAATTCGACCTTCTTTACTTAATATTTCCTTAGAAATTAGAATTATATCTCCTTTTTCATTAATAAACTTGTGTGTGTTGAAAAATGAATGTATAATGCGATGTATTTATACCCTTTATTTCACTTCCTTTTAACATTAGGGTCGACATGTAGTTTCTGCTTCAATTCACATTGTCATCTTTAAAAATTCATTTCTCCTCAATCGTGAGGATCCATGTGATGTGCCACATACCACTGGAAGTGGCATGACTTATACTATCCATCCATGGGTGTTGTATCTTCATGTGTAATTTCCTTCATGTCTATCTACTTTGATCAACTGTGGGGTCCAAAAGCCAATGGCTAGGGTTGACATCAATGACAACAACCAATCTTCCAACATTTCATTAACTTTGTTTTTTTGGGGGGGATTTGGTTTGTCAGAATGAGAGGGAAGGAGATATATTTTTATAAAAAAAACCTATCAAAAAATTGTATGGCTGATGGAGTCATGGATGGAAAACCAAGGTGGTGGAGGTAGGTAGGTATCATATTTTTTTTTATTTCTTGATAAATCTTTTACCAAAAATATGAGTGAGTTCTATTTTATTATTTCATTCGTAGACGTTGCAGAAATCCTAACATATTTTAAAGGTGAGGTAGGGCTTACAGTTAATAAAGGATATTTTCAACAGAGAGATGTATCCTCGCCTATAATATGAGTGTTAATTTTTTCTTCTTCTTTCAATGGAGTACTTATATGCGTACTTATATGAACATGACCATGACCTAGATCATGAACTAGATCTAGACCATGACCTAGAGCTTGAGCTAGATCCCCATAGCTCCATCTAATCCTAGGAATAACCTATAATATACCCTTAACCCCCTCCACACCCAATCCCTAAGTGATCTATGACTATACCTCTTGTTTAATAATGATATTTTATGGATATGACCGTTCACCTATAGTTTAATAATCATTTCACATGGTTTAATGATGATTATGGTACATTGATTCTTATTTTAATTTTAATATAAGCATAATATTTTAGTGGATTTGATATTATTTATATGGAATATTTATCCTTCTTTTATTTTTTTTCTTAATTCGTTTTTAAATCATTTTATCTTTCACATTACTTACCTTTTTGGTGATTTGATTTGATTTCATTGTCAGGTTTTCTCATGTCTCTATAGGATTTCCCATTGTTTGATTTTATATTATAAAAAATCCATGATTTATATTTTATATTATGATGTTGGCATATGTTATGTTTTGTTGGAACACTTATCTATTTGTAAGTTATTCAATATCATACTATTGTTGTTGGCCATTTACAACCTAGTAACAAGCGTAAAAGGTTAAATTTCTTTGAGTTTGTATTGTTCACAATCAATGTTCGACATGCCCTATATTATGTATGACAAAAAAATTATCTATATGTACTATCACACACTCTCTCTACCTCCATCCTATCTCCCTCCCACTATCTCTCCCATCTCTCTCCTACATCTACCATCTCTCTCCCAACTCTCTCTCTCTACCCTCCCTCTTGGTCTTAGTCTCCCACCCTATCACACTCCCAAACAATCCATATCTACTCCCTTCTATCTTTACCTATTGCATATAACCCTCACTCTCTCACTCACTGTATCCTTGTCCCTCTCTCTCCCCCACTCTCCACACCTTTATATCTTTTCTTCTATCTAACCCCCCTTCTCTCTCTCCGCCCCCTTCCTCTGACTCCATCTCTCTCTTTATCCCCCCTCTCTGCCTCCATCTACCTCACTCTCACACACTCTCTTTATATTCTCCTCTACCCCTCTCACACTCTCTTTATTCCTCTCTCTACACCCCCCTCTCTTTACATCACAAGGAAATAAATGGCCTTGACCTAGACATGTCAGGACTTAGACTTAGGCCTAGACATATCAAGACCTACACATTGCAATAACTAGACCATGACCTTCACCTATATGATGACCATGAACTAGACCATGACCTATACCTATACAATGACCATGACGTAGACCATGAAATAGACCTATATCTAGACCTAGACAATGACGTTAGACCACGACATAAAGCTAGAGCTATACTTAGACCATGACCTAGACCTATACCATAACCATGACCTAAATATTGACCAATACCATGACCTATACCCCCCTATCTTCACCTAAGCCTAGGCATAACCTATACTCAACCTTGAACCCCCTCCACACTTAAGCCATAAGTGCAATGTGCATATACCTCTTGTTAAATTCCCCACAACCCTTGCACCCACATCTTCGTGCTCTAACCATTTCTCCATATTCAAAATGATTTGAATACTAAGCCCTCAGGTCTTAGTTGTCCCAAAACCCCTATACGTATTTATTCATTGAATTTTTTAGTCTAAAATAAATTCTATATCCATTGCATTAAGAGTGCACACATGAAACGTGCTCATATGACTTGAAAGAATTGAGGAATCATGTGATGTCACTCCTTTTTTTGCAGGGAACATATACGTAGTGGTTTCCCCAAGAGGTAATGCATGGAGAATTGATTCATATCAAGCATGTTTCTTAGAGGGAAAGTAGATGCTTATGTGATAAAAAACAAGCTCCGAAGGCATTGAATTTCTAATTGGGTTGATGGTTATTAAAGGAAAATATTTGACATGGGATGGAATAACAAGGAAGAAAGGTGGTTATATATTTCAATATTATAGACCAGGTGAAGTTGTATACCACTTTATGAAATTGGTTGTTGATACAAAATTCCAACTAGAAACAATTCCAAGTAATAACTCATCAAAGGTATGATACTTATTTCCTTATTCTAAGCACGAGAATTTAATGGAGACCATCAATATTAGAAGTGATCTTGATGATCTACTTGAATGACCATAGGTATGTAAAAGGAATAATTGAACACATATTTTATATTTATAATGATTGAAATTTTGGCTTCATTTTTTGGTTTCTATGGTATTCTTGTATTTTGTGGTTATTTTTTGTTGTTACAGAACTATGTTTATCCTTCCCTTCCATTTCATTTCCTAGATTTCCCTTCCTTTCCTTGCTTTCCTTTCCTTGTCTTTCTTTCCTAGCCTTTCCTTACCTTTCCTTTCCATGCCATGCCATGCCTTGAATTTCCATGCCATGCCATGCATTTCCTTGACATGCCATGCCATGCCATGCTTTGCCTTGTCATGACATTCCATGCCATGCCATTCCATGCCTTGCCTTGACATGTATTCCATTCATTTACTTTCCATGCTATACCTTTTCTTTCCTTCACTTTCCATGCCATTCCTTTACATTCCATGCAATGTGATGCATTTCCTTGCCATGTGATTCCTTGACACACCTTTCCTTGTCATTTCATGCCATGCCATGTCTTTCCTTTCCTTTCATTTCTATGCCATGCCTTTCCTTTCCATGCCATGCCATGCTTTTCCTTCCCATGCCATGCCATGCCATGTGTTGTAATCTAGGGAAAAATAGGGAGTGTTACCAGTAGATCCTTACATAGACATCATAGAGATACATGCATACACATAGACATAAGTAGAGACATACAAAAGTAATGGCATCCAAAAGAACAGTCCTTTTATTATTTGATAGAACAATACAACACTATTACATATAACCTCTCACATGAAGCTATCTGAGCCTTCATGTGCTTATTTATTTATACCTCTTTCATGAAATTGTAAATAATTAATTTCCTGGGTCGGTTGGTTAACAAAGATTCAGACTGACTTCTACTTCTAGCTACATGATTTGACCGATAGGTTCTAATTTGATTTTCGAGTCTAGTCAACAGGGTCAACTAACCCCTACAACATCTCTCCCCACCTCAATTCCTTGCTCATCTCGAGAAAGTGAGGGTCATACAAAATGTGTTTTTCATATTTTTATTACAATATTACAATATGGATAATTATAATATGAAGAGAGAATGAAAAACATGTAATAAGAGGAGAAAAAATATTTATATGATCGGTCGACTTAAATTATTATTTCTGACTTCTCTGTTGTGCCTGGATCCGTTGCTGGTCGAATCAACTACGTCATTTGTTCCTGGTGTTCATGTGTTTTACTGGGTTGAATATGTCCTTTTCTTGTGAGAAGGATGATTCCTCTGTACCATTATAAACTTTTTATTAACTAATACCCTATTTTGGCATCACCCTTGGTTTGGTTTCTCAGTCATTTCTTCTCGTGTTGGAATGTTTCTTGGAAGGTTTTTTCCAAATTTTCTTTCTGCATCCAACGAAAGAAACACTGACTGTTGTTACCCTCACCAATGGGTTTTGGAAACCCTAGAGGAGCCCCATGTTCCTTTATGTTAAGGGAAAATTCCTCTTCTCACATCTAGACCAAGATGGCTGACCTTCCTTTGAATTCTAGAAAACTGATCCGGGAGGGTCGTCATCTGCTAACTTTGTCCAACCCATGGTTTCTGCTCTAGTAATTAGGTTTCTGCAAAGTGAATTTTCTCCTTAATTAGATTTGGTATATAGTGTTTAGGTTCATGATATTGGAGCTAGTACAAAACAGTAGTAGAATTTCCCTGCACGTGGCTCGATCTCCTCATATTTCGAAGTATAGGAAAGGAGGTAGTTGTTGATTCGAATCATGTTGTTATGAGTGAAATTACTTCGAGGTACAATATAATATATGGTTTATTGTAATTGGGTAGTTCCTGAATGTGCATGGTTCCTTTTTCAAGTGAATATCCCAACGATTGTTGAATAAATTATCATGGAAAATCCCTCGTGCGAAAATGCTGGAATTTTTTCCTTGAAAGTTGTGCGTGTTAAGATAATTTGTTGGTGGTTGTGGAATACTTTTTGTCATTGCGTTGACTATTCTTAATTATGTTCTCCTTATCCATATTTTCCTGTCATGGATTGAATGTGATTACTTTGTTGAAATCAACATCTCTTCAACCAACTTTTTCCTAGGTTCGACCTACAAAGACTCCTCTGTTGATACGTGGTCGATACGTGAACCAATTGACGAAATTTCTTGAGCCATATTTATTACTGGATTGACTTAGTCAATGTTGGTGATGGCTTGCTTGTTCATTCTTTTTTCTAATTTTTACTATGTTTGAATGGTGTTGTCTTTTGTTATGCCAATTTAAATCATGTTCTCTTGGTTTCTTCTCATATGATCTTCGCTCACCTAATCTACGCTCACTTGAACCACACCCACTTGCTCCCAGACTGATCCTTTCTATTGATTATTTTCTTATGAGTATTTGTCTTAAGTTGGTCGATGGTGTGGAACGTCGAGAATATCTTTTTCTACTTTGTCTTAGGCTTGACCAAGCACTGATTTCTCTCTCCATTTTACTTTATTGTTTCTTTTCTATAGTGTTATGGATATTCTTTAAATACTTTATATTTTCGGTTTTCTATACCTAAATTTTTCTAACTATTTTTTTGTTTATTAGTTTTAAGCAAGGTTTATTTATTATAAGTATGATTAGTCAGTTTAGTCGGTTCTTGTTGGAAACTCCCTGCTAAATTTTGCCAACAAGGTTCTTTTCTTTTATACCCGATACTTCTTTAAATGGGCACCATTAATTACTTTCTTAAATGGTTTCCCCAATAATGTTCTAAGTTGGACTACTCCAGTTCGTTGAATATATTACACCACATAAGGCCCTATCCATGTTGTTTCCAATTTTCTGGGTTTTCCTTTTATGCAGTTGTCATACAGTAAGACTAAATATCCCTATTTTATATCCTTTTTCTTTATGTGATGATAGTGCCACACTTTTTTTTGATGCTTCTGAACCTCTTGGTTGTGGATCACTATTAACCTCTTTTCATCTATCTTATTTAGTTGGTAAATTCGGTCATTCATGTTTTTTCTCTCATCAAATTTTGCTATAGCTGCGACCCTGCCAGAATTAGTCCAAAATTGTACCGGGATAACAGTTTCTTGGCCATAGACTAGCTTGAATGGAGTTTTACCAGTCTATATTTTGAATGTTGATATATATTCCTAGATTATTGCAGGAATATTATCATCCCAATCATCTTTATTTATGTTTCATATCTTTGTAATTCCCATTGTGTAATGTTTTATTAAAATATTCGACTGCCCCATTTGCTTGTAGGTGATAGGATATTGTTTTTCTATGGTTGATTAAATTTTTTTCCAATAGACATTTGATTGTTTCATTCACAAAGTGAGTTCTCTGGTCGTTGATTAGTTTCATGGGGAAGAAAAAAATTGTAATTATGTTTCCGTAGATGAATTTAGTTGATATCTCTTTGGTATAGGATTTGAATCACTCAACTTCAACCCACTTGGTCACATACTCAACTGCAGTAACGATGTACTTGGCACCGATTATTTTTTCTCTCTATGTAAGTGGCCCGATGAAGTCGATAGACAAGATCTTGAGTTTATTAGAGTTTATTGAACTTAGTGGCATTTCATTTTTTTCCAAAAAGTTCGTCCAAGCCTCTGACAACTATCAAATTTTTTTACTTGATCCCGACAGTATTGATGCAAATTCAGACACCACAAGCCTGCTTGTAGTACCTTCCTGGCTATTGCATCAGCCTTAAAATGCCCTCCAACTACGCCTGCATGGGATTCA
Organism: Picea glauca; assembly: GCA_000966675.3. Classification (NCBI taxonomy): domain Eukaryota; kingdom Viridiplantae; phylum Streptophyta; class Pinopsida; order Pinales; family Pinaceae; genus Picea; species Picea glauca. The sequence continues at coordinate 837,846 of JZKD02S1975365.1, read as the reverse complement.
TTGATGATATCCTCCCGTTCATGTTCTAGCACACATATTCTTAAAACATCGTCCATTCCCATTTTGTATAAGTATCTGTTAATGATTGTGAACGATGAAAGTTTCATGGCTAGAACTTTCTTTTTCTTTGTTGGGAGGTCATCTAGGGCCTTTATTTCTTCTAATAAATTGGAAATATCTTCTAAACATTATGGTGCAAATTCAAAACTGAATAAGTGTGTGTGCATCTGGAAGGTCATCGTCGATGCCTGTAAGATCTTCTCTTGTTTCTAATCATGAAAGGTGATTAGGTTAGACATTCTTTTTCCCTAGTCGTATGATTACATCAAATTAAAATTCCTGAAATAATAGCAACCACCGAAAAATATTTCCTTGATGAACTGGTTTATTGAACAAGTATTTCAATGCTTGATGGTCTGTAAAAAATGTGAAGGGATTTGCAAGTAAATAGTGACAAAACGTTTGTAGAGAGAAAATCATTGATAGGGCTTCCCTTTCCATAGTTGAATAGTTTCTTTATTCTTTATTTAGTTTCTAAATTTCATGCGCATTTGGGTGATCCATTGTGTCTTCGTATGGTTGATCTAAAATCGACCCGACAAGTACATTGGATGCATCAACATGGACATCAATTTTTTTTGACCAGTACGAAAATTTGAGAATAGGTGCTTCGAACAACTTCTTTAAAAAATCAAAGGATTCTTGGTAGTATTGGATCAATTTGAATTCAACATATTTTCATAAAATCTCATTCATTGGGAAGGTGATGTCCAAGTAGTGGTGTATAAACTTCATATAATAGCTGGTATGACCCAGTAGAATTTTGATCTATTTTTTATTCATGGGTGGTTTTAGATCAAGGATAATGTTAATCTTAGACATGTTGACCTTTACCCCATATTTACATACCACATGTCCTAGCAGTATTCCAATAGGTGTGGAAAATATGCATTTTCTGATGTTTAATGATAGTTGAATCTGTTTGCAACGTTCTAGCATAAGTCGAAGAAATTCTATGTGATTTTTGAATAAGCTATAGATTGTCGAGTTGTAAAAGTATACAACCATGTTTTTATAGATATACTCTTGAAATTGTTTGACCACTATTCTTGAAAAAACTGCTAGCACATTATTTATTTCAAATGACATTACTCTCTAGGGAAAAGATCCAAATTCTGAAACAAATTTTGTTTTTTCCTGATCCTCTTTTTCTATTGGCACCTGGTTATATCCTGAGAACCCATTAGTAAATAAATAAAATTCATGACCAATGAATTCATTTATGATTTCATCATCAAAAGAGGTGGGAAATGGATCTATCACAGTCTGTTTGTTGAGTCCCCATAAATCAACACAAATTCTTAATTTCTTTGGATCATGTTTCTTCGGTTGCACAACCATGGGACTTTCCCATTCTACCTTGTTGATAGGATACATAATTCCTTCTTGTAGCATTCCTTCGATATATTTTTGGACGATCATTTTATATTTATGTGCTAACTTGTACGATCATTTTTATTGATTTTTCTCTTGGAATAAGTTCAATCTTCATTTCACCCATTTCCTCTACAGGTCCTTTCAAATCTTTGAGTCATGTGAAAAAACATCTTGATACTCATTTAGTAGATTGAATATGTCATTTTTTTTCTTATCAGACCAATAGTCACCTATTCGTACCATTTTGGGTCGACCATCATTTGATATGTTGAATTCCTTTGTTTTGATTTCATCTTCCATCCATTCTAGTGGTTTTGCTTCATTGAGATGGCATTCTCCTTCTTCAATTTTTGTAAAGATTTTTCAGAAGTTTGGTTGTTCCTGTTCTTCTTTGTGTTCCATGGCTATACTTAACACTGAATTCAAATGATTCTATAGTTTTGGATGATATTTCTTCCACTACAAGCTATGTCCTAGCCATTTTATATTCTCCATGTCGATCCTCCATGAATTCGAGATTTCCTCATTTTCTACCAACACAAAATTGCAAGTTTATGTTGATCCTCCATCAATTGACATCTTTGATTTTTATTTCTGTACAGCTGGTGAAGGAATTTATAGAAATATTTTTATTTGGTTTGCTGCATCTTTCAAGTGTTCCTCTACTATATTAAATTCGAAGTCTTGCGCAAAATTTTCTTTGATTTCAACCCAGTTTGAAGTGTGGTTGTAGGATTCTTCAATCTTATACCATTTTCTTGGTATCTCATCGAATGTACTTGTAAACATATGCGGGAATACCCTTTCATCCTTATATCCTATTATTTTCCATTCACAATCACAACATTGAATATGTTTTGTTGGGTCGTAGCCAATTTTGAATGTGGGAATATTTGCATATTTGGATAATTTCTTGTCTTTGAATCTTTCAACAATGTATGTCGACACAGTCGTCCATGTTTTTAATCAGGGGGAATCTGTTTCCCACCATATTTTATCCTGGACTGTGAAAGTTTCCACAAGGTTCTGTGTCCTTCCTTGTTCTCCTATGGATTTTTACCTCTTCAACATGGGTCGAAGGGGTAAGTTGTTCACTGTATCACAAGGGTTTTCTTATCTGATTGTAGGCCAGAATAAGAGTGGGGATTTTTCAAGTTATTTTTTCATATACTTTTGGTACAACCTAGATTGAGTAGCACATATTAAGATGTTTATTTGAAATAATTTTGATGGACCATAAATCTTTTGCATGTGCTTCATAATTTTGTATTTTCCAGTTGTATAAGGCGGAGTAAGAATTATGTCCATCCAACATGGGGGATTCTCTCAAAATTTCTCCTTCTGCGGTCGATTCTATATAACATTTTTGTTTGTTGTTTATATTATATAGACATATGACTTTTTTATATTCATCCCATGACTCCATCCATGGTTTTCCTTCCTTTGGATCCCGGGGAATAATTACTTTTCTCCCACTTCCTTTCAATTTAATTCTATTTCTTTCTAGGGAGATAGTTTCTTTCATTTGTCGACCCCAAGGCCAATCGAAAAGAGATGCATATGTTGGCATTCCTTCGACAAGTTCGATCACCTTGAAGTTGACGGAAGTCAGTATTCCCATAATTTGAGTGTCGACATTTCTCAATATTTTGATTGGTTCTATTAATATCTAATCATATAACTTAAGATAATTTAGTGTGGGTGCTAGGTTGGGTCAGCCCATTTGTACCCATGTTTCTCATGGTAAAATATTTACTTGTGAACTAAAATCAATGACCACCTAATTGATCATCATTCCCTCAATCTCCAATTTGACTTGTGGATCATAATATTTGTTGTTATAAGAGAGATGATTTGCATCCTTGGTTGGTTTTTAACCATCTTTTTATTCTCACATTATGTTGAGTAGATCCAACAACCTACCTACCGAATTTTTTTCTTTGAGGAGTCGCACAAATTCCCAGATGTTGTCGTCATTTCGACTTCTTGGATTTTTTTAATCTTCTGTGGAATTCCTAAAGAATTTAAGAGCTTCTCTCATTCTTTTCTCTTCTTTATCTGGGTTTGGGAAGTTGTTGGCCTTATTTATTTGATAATTTTGTGGTGGAGTGTGAATATCTCATCCTGCGACCCACCTTGTAACAATATGTAAGTTTTTGGAGTTCCTCACCTATTCATTGGATACTGTGTGTAGTAGATTCACATTTTTTCTTGTTATAATTTTGTCCAGTACTATCGAGTAGTATTCTAAAGAGTGATCTCCAATGCTGCATATGTTGCAAAATTTCAAATCAATTATGTATTTTATAGGACAAACTGCGCCGTCGTGATCATTTTTCCAGAAGTTAAAATACTATGGTCGTCCATGACCTCGACCTTGACCACCAAATCCATGTCGGCCTCATCGACCTCGATCACGACCACCGTAGTAATCATCTCTTCGACCATAGTTTTTTTATTTATCAATGGTTTATGTGTGGTAGATTGTTCGTATATTGTTCTAATTTCAAGCGTTTACATGGAATTATGATGTTTAGTGATCGGAAGCTTCAGAGATGTGGCACCACTTTGTGTTTTTCATATTATGTGGTCATTCTTGTATACTATGATCAATTAGGCATTCACATATATTACAATATTTCTATTCTTGTACTTGGTGGACATCTATTGTTTGTGTTCACTCATTTAGGGGAGAATTATCTTTTGCATGTCCGTCCTTGGTGCATGTGGTGCACCATATTTTATTGCGTCATATAGATATATTTTGATTGTTTGTTGTAAATGTTCTATTTTTTCCTCAATTCTCTCCATCATAGAGGAATTCAACATGCTATTGTCATCCAAATCGACCTGTTGTGCCTTCTGTAGCATGTATTCACTATTGATTATCTCGTATAAATGTAGTGGAGATCAAATTCTTGGCATTAGCCCAACTACATACCATTGGACTAGCAAGTTCTTATTGATCATCGTCGGGATTTGACTTAGGAGATATTTCAATATCTTGTCATATTCCCTTACCGACTCACTTGGTATTTGTTTGATTTCTTTTAAATTTTGGGCTGCCATATGTGTGAAGTACTGAATTTTAAATATTGTTAAAAATCTATTCTTTATTTATTCTTTTGAACGAGTTTTCTTTTCCATGTTGTTCATCAACCATGTTAAGGTGCAGTGGTGCAACGCAACTCCGAATTGAACCATTTTCTTATCCTCATCTATAATATCAACTGCATCCCAAAATTTTTCACATATGAACCAATGGCGTTTTGGGTCCTCCTCGCCTTCGTAAATGGGGATGTGGTTGAATCCCATTTTGATTTTCCTGGTAGTAACGCTCAATTTTCTTGGTATTTGAGATATTATTACTTTTGATTGAGCTCTCAAATCTTCTGGTCGATTTTTTTCTGCGTTTGACAATGGATGATACTCAAGGAATAATTGTTTCTTCTTGAATATAGAAAATGCATCCTCAGTTTGAGAACTTTATCTTTATATTCGAATAACCATCGTTCAAAATCTTGCATCACTTCTAGACTATAGTTAATTTCTTCTCTTGAGATTATATGTGGAAGGGGGTTCAAGTCAGTGAGGTCCTTGATTTGGATGATCATATTGTCGACTTCTTTTCACTCTGGTTCGACAATCAATGCATCCCATAGGTTTCCTTGTGTGTCCGTTCTGTACCATAATCTTGCAGATTGATCATTGATCTTCAACCTTTGTTAGAGAAATTCTATTATCCATGGAATGATTTCTGGTGTGGGAGATGTATGTAAAGTTGGTCCAGAGTCTTCGTAATCCATACTTTCTATTTTTTTTACCGGTTTAGGGATGTTTGATTGTGCGTCGATAATTCTGTCGGGTGTCTTTGTGACTGTTTTTGTTTCCAACTCTAGTCGATATTTGTCTAAATCAGACTGCTCACATGCTTTGTTACGCTGACCATCCCTGCACATCTTTCTATTCCAATTTTTTTATGTTCCATTGGTTACAAATTTATTCTCTCTTATGTTTTCTTTTATCCCCTTCTATTTTATGGATATTCATGGACTTCTTATGGGATTGCTTCCCTCTTGACGACATTTAGCCTTGGGAAACACTACTTATTTTTTTTATGGAATCTCACAATTTCAACCGACCCCCCATTGTTGACTCGACTTACTCTAAGTCAAGATTGTTGGCCATATTTATTTCTTCAAGAAGTAATCCCAGGCTTCTCTTGTATCTTTACACTTTGTGTCAAGAAATGCTTCCCACTTTTCGTCTATTTCTTGGAATTTGTTATTTGGTAAATATTTTCCTAATATTGGTCGGTATTCGACGATGCCACTAAATACCTTATTGAGGAGGAATTTATGAAGAAGTGTTGGAATGATGCAAAAAAATCCATTGTGCAATTCGGTGTAGAATTTCTCTTTTATTTTGTCGAGGGACGACCGATCTTCAATAGCTTGTTCTGAAATATAATAGTTAATAATTATTTCGATCTAGTCGTGCAGGTTTGTTCTTCCTCTGTTCATAAAATTTAGGCCTAGCTTCTTTTCAGGTGTCAACTTACGCATCGCCTGATCTGTTAATATGATGAAACAATGATTTTGGGATAGCTTCAAGGAATCTTTCGTGTGTCTCTGAAAAGAACCGCGACCTTGATTCGACTAGTGAGAGGTTATTCCTTCTTGCATAGTTTCTGATGTAGTTCTCAATTTTTCACTCCCACCACTCACGTATGTATTGTAGAGTTAGAATTTATGTACACTTATACATGCCCAAGTTCAATACTATGGAAAAAAAAACCAATGTTGTAATCTAGGGAAAAGTAGGGAGTGTTACCAGTATATCCTTACATAGACATGATAGAGATACATGCATACACATAGACATAAGTAGATACATACACAAGTAATGAGATCCCAAAGAACATTCCTTTTATTATATGATAGAACAACACAACACTATTACATATAACCTTTCACATGAAGCTATCTGAGCCTTCATGTGCTTATCTATTTATACCTCTTTCACACAGTTGTAACTTCTTAAATTCTTGGGTCGGTTAGCTAATAGAGACTCCAACCGACTTCTACTTCTAGCTACTTTGGTCAACTGAAAATTTCTAAGTAAACCATCGGGTCTAGTTGACAGGGTCGACTAGCCCCTACAAAAATATGACATGCCTTTCATTTCCTTGCCTTTCCATGCCATGCCATCCCATGCCTTTACTTGACTTTCCATGCCATGCTTTTCCATGCCTTTCCTTTCCATGGCATGCCTTGCCTTTCCATGTTATGCCTTTCCATTCCTTGACTTTCGTTGCCTTGCCTTTCCTTGTCATTCCTTTCCTTGCCTTTCCATGCCATGTTATGCCATGCCATGCCTTGACTTTCCATGCCACGCCTTGCATTTCCATGCCATTATATGCCTTGTCTTTCCATTCCATGCCATGCCTTGCCTTTCCTTTCCTTTCCACGTCATGTCATGTCGTGCCTTGACTTGCCATGCTATGCCATACCATGTATTTCCTTGAATTTTCATGCCATGCCTTTCCATGCCATGCCATGCCTTGCCTTTCCATGCCTTTCCTTGCCTTTTCTTTCCATGGCATGCCATGCCATGCCATGCCTTTCCTTTCCTTTCCATTCCATGCCATTGCATGCCTTGCCTTGGTATGCCATGCCTTTCCTTGGTATGACATGCCATGCCTTTCCTTTCCTTTCCATGTCAATTGAAATTCCAAGTGTCCACATAGAATGTTCCCTCCAAGAATGTGCATGCATGAAATCACTCCACATGTGTGAATTCCAAGGTATCCAAGTCCATGGATTAATTTGAAATATGCCAAGTGGATGGGGCATCCACAACAAAGTATGTGATCAATGCCTAGCCTTACCTTTCCTTTCCATGCCTTTCCATGCCATGCAATGCATTTCCTTTCCATGCCATGCCTTTCCTTGCCTTCCCATGCCATTCATTTTTTTGCCTTGCCATGCCATGCATTTCCTTGCCATTCCATTCCATGCCATTTCTTTCCTTTGCTTGCCTTTATTTGACATTCCATGTCATGCCATGCCTTCCCATTCCATTCATTTCCTTTCCATGCCATTCCATGCCATTTCTTTCCTTTCCTTGCCTTTCCTTGACATGCCATATCATGCCATGGCTTCCCATGCCATGCCATTCCATGCCTTGCCTTTCCATGCCATTCCATGCAATGACATTCCTTGCCTTTCCTTTCCTCTCCTTTTCATGCCATTACTTGCCTTTCCTTTCCATGAAATTCCATTCCATGCCTTGCCTTGCGATGCCATGCCTTTCCTGAACTTTCCATGCCATTTCATTCCATTCCTTCCCATGCCATTCCATGTCAGTCCTTTCCTTTCCATCTCATGCTATTCCTTTCCTTTCATTGCCATGGAATTCCTTGCCATGCCATGCCATGTCTAGCCTTACAAGGTGTAAAATTATCAAACATATGTAATAATCACTAAGAAACAACCTAGTCTTGAAGATCCTCTAACAAATGATTTTCCATGAAATAGAATGATAGTAGAGGGGCCGCACTAGATGACACTAGGTTCCCCAGATCTAATGCAACAAAAAAATCATCCATCCGAGGTCTGGTTAGAGTTTTATCATGAGTTGCAAATCGCCTCCTCAAGTCATTTAGGGACATGTTGGCAATTTGGTCTGGGGGCATAAATCCAAACCAATTTTCATAAAGAATTTTTGTAAGATCTCGAACATCTTTTTGTCCAAGGATTACACAACCATGCTACCCACAATCACCCGACACAATTTTCTTGAAGATCGACCTCTTGTTCGGAAATTGCATTATGTCTCATTGAGAAAAAACCTAGTATCGTCGATATTTCAACAAATTATTTTTCGGGAAACAAAATGATAGTGGAGGGGCCCCACTAGATGAAAGTGGGTGCCCAATATCCAATGCAATCGACAATTTTTCCATCTAGGGCCCGATTAGATTTTTATTGCAAGTTGCAACTCTCCTCTGAAAGCCATTCAGGGATATTTTGGCAATTTGGTTCGGGATAAAAAAATCCAAACCGAGCAACATAACAGAGTTATGTAAGCTGTCACATGTCTATTTTTCCAAGGCCCATGTGACCACGCTACTCACAATCACCTGACACAATTTTCTTGAAAATCGACCTCTTGTTTGGAAATTGCATTGTGCGCATTGAGCAAAACCATAGTCCTGAAGATCCTCCAACAAACTCTTTTATGGGCAAGTGAAATGATAATGGATGGGCCCCACTAGTGGAAAATCAATGCCATTGATCCAATACAACCAATGGTTCTTTCATCTGAGGTCCGATTAAAGTTTTATCGCGAGTTTCAACTCGTTTCCTCAAGTCATTCAAGGACATGTTGACAATTTGGTCCCGAGGCATAAAATCCAGACCAAGCAGCATAACGAAGTTCCATGGCATGGAAAATCATGGAATTTCTATTAAAGGCATACCATGGCATGGCATGGAAAGGTATGGCATAACATGGTATTGAAAGTCAAGGCAAGGCAAGGCATGGCATGGAAAGGAAAGGAAAGGAAATGAATGACATGGATAGGCAAGGCATGACATGGAAAGTCAAGGCATGGAAAGGGAAGGAATGATATGGCATGGAAAGAAGAGGCATCACATGTCAAGGCAAGGCAAGGAAAGGAAAGAAAAGGTATGGAAAGGAAAGGAATGGAATGGAAAGGAAAGACATGGCATGGTAAGGAATGGTATGCCATTGCATGGAAAGGAAAGGAATTGGAAGGAATGGCATGTCATGGCATGGAAAGAAATTTCATGGCATGGAACAACATTGCATGGCAAGGAATGCAAAATTTTTCACCTACACTTAAAATGTCATAAACAATTCATTGGATGGAAAGGAAATTTGTGATATAAAGTTAGGTCATCTGTCCCTAGATTTTTTTTTTTAATTTCTTGGGACGAGAAAGGTTCATTTTTTTGTGATTCTTGTGTCATTTCAATCCACATTTTGATTCGAAAATTTCCATTCATAATGTTATGGAAATATATATTTATTGTTTTATATGTTAAAATGGGAAGTTACATGGCAAGACATGCAAGGATGGATTAGTCTATTTTATATCATAGTGGTGTTCTAGGGATTGGTAAATGTAACGACCTATATTTTGGCCTTAGAAGGTTGGAACTTTGATTTTTTCTTATTTCAATGATTCATTACTTGGTATTTGCTGGGTTTAGTTAGAATTATATAGACATTTGTTATGTTTACATCTATACCAATTTATGTGTTTCGGGATATTATTTATATTGTTATATGTTTATGATGATGATAATTATGTGATATGTTTAAACATGGAAATTGAAATGTGGAACTTTGGCATGTGGATACTAGTTCAAAATTGTGTTGTGAATGTATAATAGATGCAAGGTATCATGTAAATAAACACACATTTCTTAATTGAACATTAATACAAATAAGGATTGTCATATGAAATTTGTAATGTATATGCATGGATAAGAGCTATGAAATATCCAAATGAATATAGTGTTGAAGTGACCAAGGCATTTCATGGCATGGTAAGGAAAGGCATGGTAGGACAAGTCAAGGAAAGGCAAGACATGACATGGAAAGGTAAGGCATGGGATGGAAAGGCAAGGAAAGGCATGGTATGGCATGGAAAGGAAAGGCATAGGATGGAAAGAAAAGGAAAGGCATGGAAAGGAATGAAAATTCAAGGCATGACATGGAAAGGAAAGGCATGACATGACAAGGCAAGGCAAGGCAAGGCATGGTATGACATGGCAAAGCAAGACATGGGATGTCAAAGCATGAAAAGGCATGGCATGGGAAGGAAATACATTCCATGTCATGGCATGGCATGACATGGAAAGGAAAGGAAAGTATAGACATGGAGAGGAAAGGAAAGACATGGAAAGTCAAGGAAAGGAAGGGAAATGCAAGGCTAGACATGACAAGGCATAATGGGAATTTTGAGGTAAAAAAAGGGCCTCAAAACAAAAAATGTACCACCAAAATAAACTTTATAAGAACCAATCACAATTAAAAAAATGAAATCATCCCTTGGGGATGAATTGACATTGTTTGAGTTAAATATGGTGAGTTGTCACATTTCAATGGTGGATGGAAACCCATAGTTAACTATGATAGTTCTTTGAAAAAAGTACCCATAATGAAAAAAGACTTACAAATCAATTTTGAATATGATATAAATATCCCCATAAAGTAAAGTACTCTTAAAAACTTTATATATATATATATATATATATATATATATAGGGTTTGTTAGCACAATGATTTTATCAGTTATATTAGTCCTAGATGAGTCGTAGTTACTGCATCAAAGTGTGTGAGGTTAGTTACTGAATAACGAATGGGTCGAAATCAACAAGTAGTAGGTCTGGCCTTTAGAGTTGGGAAGGGGCGTAATGATTAGTCATGTGCAATTTGTAAAGGTCTATTTACTTAAATACCGAGTCCTGTCAAAAAAGGGGAATTTACGTGCCAAAGGTCGTGGCAAGTTGTTGGGATAAAAGTCATTTTGAAAGATATGACAAACATCATAATTTAATCATGAAGTTAGAAAGGTGAAAAATCATGGCACTCCTATCATTTGTACTTTGTTGCTCCCATCATTTGTACTTTGCACACTTCACAGTGTACTCGTCGCACAAGTTTGCTGCGCAAATATTCAACCTTATTTCAAACTTCTCGTCACCATGGATTTATCATCCTCTTCCATAATTTCATTCCTTATCCATTCAAGTATAAATACTGGTTACCCTGCATGCCTCTCCTTTACTTTCCAAATTTGTGCGTAGTCCATGGTTTTTTCTACAAGCTTTGGAGACCTTCGCTGTGTAAAAGATGATTTCCATTGGTATTATTGTAAGTCTGTCGATTTGATTCCGCCGCGTCTCCTCCATTGTTTTTATTCATTGCTTAAATTCTTTAGAGGTCGTTGAAGATTAGCGTTTTGGATGAATTATTTCTTCTCGCAGTCATCCTTTTCCTTTGGAATTTCCTCCTGCCATGCCAACCTTCTCACTACGTCAAAGTTTCTTGTCTCACAACAAGATTCCCAACAAGTTGCTACCATGCCTAGTTCTTCTACTATGCCAAAATTTTTCATTGTAATTCCCTACCATGACAAGTCTCCCATTGTTGTTTTCCACTGCACAAGGTTTCCCCACTGTGTTGAATTTTTTTTTCATGCCTTAGTGTCGCGCCATGAACTCCCGTGGTTGATTTTTTGTTTGTCATGCAAATATTATGTTACTTCCTTTCTTGCAGTATCTGCGAAGTCCATCATTCTTATTTACCGCGCAGATAGGGTGTTACATCTCATTACCACATGTGTGAGATAAATATATACTAGCATCATGGCAGTGTCCCAAAGCATAAGAAGGAAGGCGAGGAGTGATAGGGCTATGAGGTCTAATCCTCAGGACCTAGAGTTAATAAACGAAGACTTGACAATCATGGCGTATTTTGAACAAGTTAGATGTATGCGCTTCTATGAAAAGATCAAAGGGTATAATGTGAAGCTAGATGAGCAGTTCGCCCTCAATTTTACTGGGGTTAGCGCGACCATTGAGGGAATCACCTTTCAAGTGAAGGATAACACTCTATCAACTGCGACGGAGATCCCTCCGCACGGATAAAAATGTTTTAAAGACATGCCCCTACACATTTTGTTCTATAAATACTTCATCAAGCCCTGGTGTCTAAATGGGAAAATTGGAGCCGACATTCCAAGCCAGTACCTTTGGGAGCCTTTCCAAAATATTCTAAAGGTAATTAGAAGATATTTTACCTATGAAGGAAGGCTTGAGAGGGTGTACCCATATCACATCAGGTTGATGATGCACTTCATAGGGAAAAAACCTTTGAATCTTCCTTTCTTCTTGTATCGAAGATTGGAAAAGATGCCAGACAACGTCTAGGCCAAGGATGACCAACCGGGGAACAATTTATCCCATTTTTCATTAATCAAGTTGTTAGTGGTCGAAGGATTGAGACATTTGAACAAGGACTGGGATTCATTTCTAATTTCGGCTGACATCCCCAGAGACCCCAAAGGAGACATTCCTCTATTTGCAAGGGAAAAAATGTTCCATAGCACAGGGGTGAGAAAGGATGATGTCACAGGAAAATGAAAGGGAAAGTAAATAGAGGACTCGTCGTCCCACCAACCAACAACCTGGAAAATAGCCAGGCCAAGGTTGACTAATAAAACTGAGGAGATCCAAGATCCTAGTAAACCGCGCATTGAGTCTGCTGCTAAGAGATTTCTCATGCACGTCGTTTGACTAGAACCTGTTGAAGGTGCAAGCAAGGGAATTGATGAAAGGAAGAGGAAGTCAGGTGATGAAAGCGTGAATGCTCAGGAATTGTCACAACAACTGAAGAGAGAGAAACACGCTATTGCCTAACTTTATTAAGAAAACATAGAGTTAATAAGACATCTAGCAGAAAGGACTATTGAAACGCCAACGTCACAGAGTCGAGAAGGGAATGTAAATTGGCTCAAAAAATAGATCAGAGAGGCATAAGACATAATTATATAGCAACGAGAGGAGCAGAGGGTGTCAAAAGAAATATTCACAAACCATTTCAAGGAGTGAAGACTGATCATTGATAACGCATGCACAACTCTCGCTAGTTCTCAAGAAAAACTGAAACGAAGCGTGGCCTTATGGAGATAGGTGAAGATTCTGAGAAAACGAAATTGGTCTCTTAGAATATCACTCAGATTTTTAAGGTTGTAGGTGAGGATGGAGGCATGAGTAATACAATCCCATCTTGTCTTTTAGGATCGTGGCGTGTAATATTTCTCGGCGCATATCCTGTTTTCTTACGTTAACAAGAAGTATGACGTGGGACCTGCGTAGTGAATATTCACCGCGCAGATGTTGTAAACTTACGTATTAAGGAGGGAAGGTATAAATGAAATGCATGCCAATTTTGGAAGAGATGCATGGTCCCCCAACCATTTCTGCCACCTGGAGTTGCATGAGTGGTCATAAAAATATGTCTACTACACCAACTCGCCACGTGCATGCTACAACCAGTGATCGTGCAACAACAACCAGAGCCCATTTTACAAAGGTGATAGAGTTTCCAACAACACACTCGATTACTCAAACACTCCTTGAAATAAAAATTCTATTTATCACAACCCGATGATCGAATCTTTCTCATGACCGAATGATTGAGATAAATGTGTCGGTTATGTTATGATTGGGTGCAGTTAGGTTTCTATTTTTTGGTAAACTCTATTGAAAAGGTTGTCCGGGGGGAAAGTAACCGAATCCGAGATTCTAGGGGAAGTAGTTCAAGGCATAACATCCCAAGAGGGCATTATTTTTCTATATATTGTATCTTTTCAATGTAATTCGGGGTTGGAAAAGTAGTGTAGACATAGGACTCTTGAATGTAATCCTTGAATCTGATGGAAATAATAATGCAGAGTTCCTGAAGCTTTGACGAAAAGATTCTAATGGTGATGGTTTGATGTATTATGATCCTATATTCGTATGTACTTCCCGTTTCTTGCAAATTCATGTTTGTTCCCTTTGTTTAAATTGGATATATTTAAGCAGTTTAAAATTCATCGCTCAGTGGTTTAAACTCAACCATTTAAACTCTGTGTTTTCTTCCAAGTAAGATAGAATTCATCTTTAATGGTGCTCTGATTTTCTTTATGTTTTCCTTTCTTCTTCCATACATGATGACATTGAAAATGAAAGACCATTTCCTATTTATCGTTTATCGTCTCAAATATTCCCTTACCAATCATTGATTTCTCTCATTTTTAGGGGGTTGACTCCATATCCCAAAGTACTACATTTTCCTTGACAGTGAAACCCGAAAACACTTTCTCAAACATATAAATCTAGCCGTCAATCCAAAGTTATTATCTATCAAAGACTTGGTCTCAAAGAGATCCCTCTCTAGATTGGAAAGGCTAGATTCCAGTATTAAAGTTGGTTTGTAGGTTACCTTGGTAGGTATTTGGTCTTCATCCCAACAATTTACCAAGTGATAACATCTTATTGTCGTTGTCAAGGACAGAATTGAAAAGTTTCTTTGGGAAAACAACTAAAGTTGTAAATTTGATTCCTGAGGGTAATAGTGGATCAAACACCTATATTGGCTAATTTTTTTTTTACGTTGGTGAATACAATGAACACGATCAATAGTGTAGAGTAGTCTGAATATGAAATTCTGGATCCTAAGAAAGTTTGCACTAGGGCGAACCCTGATCCAGAGCCTGCAACATCTATATCTGATCTTGAAAAACTTCTGCACAAAGGAAAGGAAAGGATAACAAACCCTTTATGTTACTTGGATAGGAACCTATATTTACCTAAATACTGGTTAAAAAGCATTGAAAATATTGAATTCGATTTACTATTTGAAAAAAATATACTCATGTCCAGATCATAATCTTATTTGAATGAAATAATTTTTGATGATAAAAAGTTATAATCTTTGATATTGACCAACTCCCCGCTGATTGCTGTAATCCCCACTTAGACTATTCATCCAATTAAAATTCCTCCTATATTCATGGCCACCAGGTTCTCCCCTCTTGCATTGCCGACCCAATTACATGATTTTCCTCATAATTATAATCAGAGAATTAAGTTATACGATGCTGAAGGGAATGCTTTGGCTCAAAAACACTTGGATTGGTTTAATGACTTTGTCTACCTGGAAGAGGTAGATTATGAGGATGGAAAAATGATATTTTTCATGTAAAGTCTCTCATGGGAGGTCGGAAAATGGTTCAAATCTCTTCGAGCAGCGAGTATCCATGATTTTACATCATTTGAAACACTTTTTCTTGCTAGGTGGGGTGATAAAAAGAATCCTCTTCAATTACTAACTTAGTATAATAATATAAAAAGATCACCAAATGAAACAATGCAAGATTTATCGACCATTTTCATAAAAGTTTATAATTCAATTCCAACAAAAGTCAAACCTCCTCCTGGAGCTGCCGAACTTCGATATGTTGATTATTTTGATAGTGACTTTTCCTTGTTGTTAAGAGAAAGAAGATATAATACATTAGATGATATGATGAGCGACACAATTGAAGTAGAATTAAATATGATGGCATCAAGGAAGATCAAACATAATCTTGACAGAAGTGGGAAGAAGGTCCAAGGGGTAGCACATCCCTCTATGTCTCAATCATCAGATGAAAAATTTGACTTGATGATGAAGACTATGGAAATACTCATGGAAAGGATGTTCATGGAGAACAAGCCTGCCACCAGGGATAAAAATGATCTTCAGCCTAGAAATAAAATTTTTAGAAGAGCTCCAGTTCCACAGATTAGGAAAAGAGACCAGAGAGATAAAGGTGATCAACATATAAAACCCTCTTTCCAAAACAACTATGCAAACAAATATTTTGATCAAATAATCCAAGACCAAATGCATTGTTGCGACGATACAGACACATATGTGTTCTTAACAAAAGGAGAGCATGATCAACTTATGGATGCTAATGATGAGTTTATGTAGGAGAATGATGATATGTTTTCATCGGAAACATAAGAGTTTAGGAAAGGATACCACAAATATATTATGCAGTTTCAGAAGTAGTACAACCTCAGAAGTGAAAAGGATCCTGCAGAGCTTCCAAGGGAGAATCCTACAAGGGAATTTTAGACAAATGCCCCTTCTTTAAGCCAACCGAAGAAAGATAATTCAGGAAGGGATGTAATGGAGAAAGGAAAGTCAAAGGAAGAACCCCCAAAGAAATCACCTGAGGCAAGAAAGGAGACAATCATCAAAGAGGTAGAAAAATATTCGTCTCCTTTTAATTTTGAAATCGAAATGGCTAAAATAAAAATATATGTTCCGTTTAATGAATTGATCAAGAATGGAGAATATAGGAATCAAATCATTAAAATTATAAATATGGAATAATACCCTAACACCTTGAACATACAAGACGACCACCCTTCCATATTGTTTGGCCCGCACATGG
This sequence comes from Picea glauca, assembly GCA_000966675.3. Classification (NCBI taxonomy): domain Eukaryota; kingdom Viridiplantae; phylum Streptophyta; class Pinopsida; order Pinales; family Pinaceae; genus Picea; species Picea glauca. The sequence continues at coordinate 821,378 of JZKD02S1975365.1, read as the reverse complement.
AAGAGAGTGGAGATGTTGATGATGTTTATCCTTTCTATGTTAGCCTTAAAATTCATGGCATGACCTTACATAATTCCATGTTAGATTCAGGCGCATCACATAATCTCATGCCCAAGGTGGTCATGGATGAGTTAGGCCTATACATTACAAGACCTTATAAAGATCTTTTATATTTCGACTCAAGGAAGGTGAAATGATTAGGTTTGATCAAATATTTGGTTGTATCATTGTCTCAAATCCCATTGAAAAATATGGTCATGGACATGGTGGTTGCCGACATCCCTCCAAAATTTGGCATTCTATTATCTAGATCTTGGGATGAAAAATTGAAGGGAACTTTGCAAATGGATATGTCATATGCCACCATTCCTTTTTTTACCCAAGAAAGGAGGTTGTACATGGAAGTGCTTCTCAAATATATGGTGAGTAGAAAAACTCAACCAAATAATCATCCTATTTACTCTATTGATATCAAATTTGGTTCCTATGTTTTTTATAATAACTTGAGTTTTGAAGAGGGGAAGCCAACAACTGTCCCGGCTATCAAAGTTAAGACTAGGCATCAAACGAAGAAAATTACATACCAACTAAACAAAATAGAAGATGGAATGTGGAATATGTGTTTTGACGGAGCCACTAATAGGGAAGGGGCTGGAGATGGTGTGTGGATTAACCCTCTCAAGGTGGGTACAAAACTCTGTTCTTAAAAACTCGATTTCGATTGTACCAATAATATGGTAGAATATGAAGCACTGATTTGGGTTTGAATAATTTAAAGGAATTAGGTGCTAGAAGGATAGTTGTACATGGGGATTCCAAACTCATCATTAACCAGGTAAAGGGTATATATTAGTCCATGCATCTTAGATGAAGAGCATATAGAAATTTAGTGCTTGATCTCCTTGAAGAGTTTTCATAATACAATTTGTCAGTGATTCCTAGGGGGGGAATCAAATTGCAGATGCTTTGGCTACTTCAACTTTGGTTTTAGAAATTCCAATTTTTCCAAATAAGAAGTATGAAATTGAATTCAAACATAGGCCAACAATACCTGATAATATTAAATATTGGCAAGTGTTTGAAGACGACAAACAGGTGGAAAGATTCCTTCAAATGAGTGATGAATTTGCTAATGTAAATATTGATGATGAGTGTTGTTGTGAAGTAAATGAAGATGTAGTTGTGTTCAACAATAATGACCTTTTTCAGAATCATATAGCTGGAAGAGATATAGTGCAGATGAAAAATAACATTATTCCCAAAGGCTTGGTCCCATTGGAAAAGCTTTCTAGTGACAATGTTGTAGCTAGAAATCTTAAAATTGTTGCAAATGATGAGGATATAGAAGATTGCAACATTGGAACTCAAGAAGATCCCAAGATTATCGGACTATAAAAAATTCTCAGTCCATAAATCAAAAAGAGGTATACCAAACTTATGAATGACTTTCCTAATGTCTTTGCATGGATTTATGAAGACTTGAAGGTCTGTGACACTAAGGTAATTCAACAAGTAATTCCCATCAAGGATGATAAAAAACCTTTCAAGAAAAAGTTCAGACAAATAAACCCTCTGTTGTTTCCATTGATTGAAAAAGAGGTAAGGAAATTGTTTGATGCCTAGATTATTGTGTCCTCAAGATTTTCCAAGTGGGTAGCTAACCTTGTGCCTGTCAGGAAGAAAAGTGGTGAGATAAGATTATGTGTAGACTTCCAGAATATGAAGAGGGTGTCTCTCAAAGACAATTATCCACTTCCTAAGATGGATTACATCCTGTAGAAGGTGGTTGGATCTGAGAAGATGTCGATTCTTGAGGGTTTTTCTGGATACAACCAGATTATGGTGCACCCAGATGACCATGAGAAGACAACTTTTACAACACCTTGGGGTACTTTCATGTATGCAAAGATGAATTTTGGGCTTATGAATGCTGAAGCGACTTTCCAAATGACCATGGACATAGCCTTTTCCGATGAGAAGGATAAGTTTATTGTGATTTACTTTGATGAAATCATTGTATTTTGATATTCCGATGATCAACATCTTGAACATCTAAGAAAGGTTTCCAGAAATGTAGAAAGTTTGGCATCTCATTAAATCCAAAAAAATCAAACTTTGGAATGCAAGAAGAAAAATTGTTTGGACACATCATTTCAAAAGAAGGCATAAAAATAGACCCCAACAAATCGAAAGGAATTATGAAGATATACACTCCCAGGAGCAAGAAATAGGTACAATATTTCCTAGGAAAGGTGAATTTTCTAAGGAGGTTCATTCCCAACTTGGATGAGATCATAAAGAATATCACACATATTCTTAGGAAAGACAATGAAATAAAATGGACTCCTGAACCCAGGAAATCATTTGAAGATATTAAAATGGCGTTTGATCCAGATTTTATGAGAAGAACAAAATGAATATAGATTATTAACAGGTGCTTAACACAAAATAATAGAGATACAGTAAAAATGGTTTTCTATTCAATAAGGAAATAAGTCGAAACTGTAAAATGCAGCGGAAACAAGCTTGTTGTAATGGTGGTTGCTTATCTATGAGGAGAGATGTGAAGGCTACGCTCATTCACAAGAAGATGATTACAATGAGGCTCTGAAGGCCTTTTTACAATAAACATGAATGACAAAAAACCTAGACATCCAAAAACCTAACCATAGGAGATGAAGCGGAAAATTCATGTGGGCCCTGTTTGGGTAAGTTAGTACATCAACTTCACAGGGTCGTAACTTTTGCATATGATCTCCGTTTTAGGAGCCCATTGGAAAGGTATCGTTGAGGAGATTTATTTTGGAGGAAACATGGAAGGAACTTACATATTGCTCCTTGTTTTCCCAAAAACGTCGTTTAGGGCCTCATAATGGCCCTGGAAGTTAAAAACTGCTAAAAATAGTAAATTACCAAAATTGTCAGAAAACTGTTTTGAGCCAGTTGGAAAAGGTGGCTGGCCATCGATATCGACCTGGGTCATTATTCCCTCCTTAGGAAGCAATGGTATCCATTGCGTTGAATGCCCGAGGGAGAGGAAAAAGCATTTGCTGAATCTAAATCTTGGTGGGCTGCTTACCTTGTTGGAGACGTCGCGCTGCTCAGTTTGTAGAAGTCTGTCATGAACATGTTGAGGCTAAGGTTGTTCAACAAGTTGAGATACACGAGAGGATGATGTGCAGAAGGAATATGTGCTCTTTGTTGCAGCCTTGTCGACCTACTTCTATTGGATAGAAGGTGCTTGGGGCGAGGCTGTAGTGGTTGAAATGTCCTTTTTTTCCCCTTTTGAACATATTGTGAAGAAGCTGAAATTTGCAGTATGAGATACTACACTACGGAACTGTTTAGGTGGAACAATAGTCAGAACTACCTCTGATATTCTGTAGAGATGAACCCCTAGAGAAACAATTATATTGTGGGGTCGAGACTCATAAACAACATGGCGTCTCTACATATATGGCTGGCCCAAGAGAACATCACAGACATCCAGTGGGAAACATCACATAATACCTCATCCTTGAAGGGTTGGATTCCATATGACAATCAACACTACTGGCTGACAAAAAGATCTCATCCTTGGAAAAGCCACCCAATGTTGTATGGATACAGGTGTGGTGTTGTCGACAATCCCAACTGTTTGACAACCTCTGCCGAGATGAGGTTATTTGGCTTCCGCTATCAACAATAAAATGCAGCGGGGTCCCCTTCACCCACATCTATGAATGAAAAAGATGCTCCCCCTCTTCAGGATCTATTGGTTCTTCTGGTTGAATTGTTGCAGTCATGACAATAGCAGTGGGGTCTGCATCAATGATCTGTCCTTTACCAGTATTTTTAGAATCAGATTCTGAATCAGGGTTCGACTCCTTGTCTTTGATCTTGGCCACCAATGATTGTTTTGAGCAACATTCATCGGTGTTGTTCCAGGGGATTTTGTGGAAATCAAACCATTTTCGGTGTCCTTCTTTGTCTTCCCATGAACCTTCTTTTCCTACGGCTTGGACTAGTTTTTAGGACACTGTTTGTTAGGGCCGTCTTTGTCATACTTTGGTTGTTGCGGATTTGCAGACTTTGGTTGTCGCGTGAGAGCTTGTTCAAGCAACAGATTGATAGAATCGTCTGCTCTGTCATTTTTCTTTTCTTCCTACATGGAGGGTTTCTTAGGCGTGCGAGAGTGATTGTCTTCAAGAGAGACAATATTGAGACCCAACTTGCTATACTTGGACCTCGTCGGGGACATTCACTGAAAAAACGATCAAGAGAAACCTGCTCTGATACCACTGATCCTGATTATTTTCGGCACGAAATGAGAGCGGAGATATAATAAAGAAATGCACAGAGATATCATGGATATCCAATAATATAATAGAAATGTATCAGAGATGCAACCATAAACACAAAGATACAATAAGACATGATTTCTATAAATGAAATAAATGTACAGAGACTGTAAAAATATAGAGTGAAAAACTCGCTAGAATGGTGGCAGCTTATCTCTGAGAAGAGATGTGATGGATGCACTCATTCACAAGAAGATGATTACAATGAGGCTTTGAAGGCATTTTTACAATAAACAGGAATGCCAAAAACCCTAGACATCCAAAAACCTAACCCTAGGAGATGAAGCACCAAAAGTCATGTGGGCCCTGTTTGGGTAAGTTAGTACATCAACTTCCCGGGGTCATGACTTCTGCATACGATCTCCATTTTAGGCGCATGATAGCCTGTTGGAAAGGTATCATTGAGGATTTTCATTTTGGAGGAAACATCTAAGGAACTTCCATATTTCTCCTTGTTTTCCCAAAAACGTCATTTAGGGCCTCATAATGGCCCTGAAAGTTAAAAACTGCTAAAAATAATAAATTACCAAAATTGCCAGAAAACTATTTTGAGCCAGTTAGAAAAGGTGGGTGGCCACTGTTATCCACCTGGATCAGCGCTGACCAAATATACAGTGTTAGACAACCCAAATTTTGCAAAGGATTTTATCTTATTTTCCTATGCCTCAGAGCAGACCATTGCTGGCGTTTTGCTACAAAAGGATGAGCCGAACTTTGAAAACCCCATAGCTTATTTTAGCAGTACATTGAGAGAATCCCCACTAAGGTATGACATCATGGAAAAAAAAGCATATTCCATGGTGAAGGCCCTTAAAGAATTTAGAAATTATATACTTCATTCCCATGTCATTGCTTATGTGCCCAACAATTTTGTAAAGGATATTTTGACTCAACCTGATCCTGAAGGGAGAAGGGGAAAATAGGTCACAACAATGTTGGAGTATGACCTCGAAATCAATCCTACAAAGCTAATTAAGGGTCAAGGGATCACAAAATTAATGGCACAATCAAATTGTGATGTTTTGGGAATACATTTTATTGTTGATTTGTCGGAAAATCCACGAGAAGAAACAGTCCCACAGATATCCCAAAAGTTCATTGATTCTCCTTGGTACGTTGACGTTGTTTAAGTGCTAATAAATTTACAAGATCCTCCCAGATTGAGCGAAACAAAAGCCATATTTTTGAAGTTAAAAGGAGCTAAGTTTTGCATTCTAGACAATTCTCTGTATTGGAAATATCCAGGTGGGATCTTACTAAATTGTGTGTTGGAGGAAGAAATGAAAAAGGCTATTAAAGAGTTTCACAAAGGTGACTATGGAGGGCATCATTATTGGAATACCATTGCGCACAAAATATTGAGGGTGAGATTATATTGGCCCAATATTTTTTTCGATGTATACAAGGAATTTTCTAGCTACCATGAATGCCAGATATTCGATGGGAAAAGAAAGTTTCCGCCCCTACCTTTGAAACCTATCTCTATTGAAGAATCATTTAGGCAATGTGATCTTGATTTTATAGGAGAAATTCATCCACCATAGGTGGATACTAACAACCACAAACTACTTCACCAAATGGATTGAAGCGGTCCCCACAAGACAGGCTACTGATACTGTCATCATTCAAATTTTAGAGAGTAATATCTTGTCTAGATTTGGTTGTATGGTCAAGATCATCACTGAAAATGCAACAAAATTCAATTCTAAGAAGATGGAGAAATTATTCAGTGACTATAACATAACTCTGGGCCATTCCACAATTTATTAACCATAAGGTAATGGATTGGTAGAATCGTCTAACAAAAGTTTGACCAGGATCATTAAGAAGATTCTACAGGAAAACAAGAAATCTTGGCACACAAATCTTATCTATGCATTATGGGCCGACATAATCACCACTAAAAATTCCATCTCCAAATCAACTTTCTAGATTGTATATGGTACGAAGGAATTTTTTCCCACCTCATTGGGATTGCTAGTGAGGAGATTGTTGCAAGAGAAAGAAGATGAACCAAACTACGCTCTAAGGAGAATAAACCAATTGGTCCATGTGAAGCAAATGAGAGAACATGTCTTCAACAAATTATAGTTACACCAGGACAAAATGAAAATAATTTTCGATAGACACACCAAAGATAAGGATTTCAAGGTGAATAATTGTGTACTAAAGTGGGACGCGAGAAATGAAGATAGAGGGAGGCATGGGAAGTTTGATCATCTTTGGATGGGGCCATTCAGTATTGTCATGTACCATGGGAACAATGCCTAATTTTTGCAAGAGCTTAATGGAGATATCAATGGCGGGGGGATGTGAATGAAAGGTTTATCAAACATTATCTTGTTTAGAATTTTTTTTTAGTCTTTCATGTCATTGTAAATAACCATTTTTATTTTCAGAGAAAGTGTTTCGAGTTAGTAGTTAGCAGAAAATTGAAGCCTGAAGTGAAGGCCCTGAGTTTATGTAGAGTTTATTCATAGTTGTGTCAAGGAGGTATGGAATGGGGTTGTTTCATCATGTTAGAGTCTTTGAGTCAAATAAAAACCAATGGTTATGCACCTGGTTTGTTGTTTTTTTCCACCTCACTTGGAGGATACCATCCCCATTGGAGCGAGCTGTTATCACCGTGATTTTTGCAGTTAGAGTAGTCCTAGATGAGTGATAGTTCATGCATCAAAGTGTGTGAGTTTATTGACTGAGTAATGAATGGGTCGAAATCAACAAGTAGTAGGTCTGGCCCTTAGAGTCGGGAAGGGGTGTAATTATTACTCATGTGCGATTTGTAAAGGTATCTTTCCCTAAATATCGAGTCCTATCAAAAAAGGGGAATTTACGTGCCAAAGATCAAGGCAAGTAGTTGGGATAAAGGTCACATCGAAATATATGATGAACATCATCATTTAACCATGAAGTCAGAAAGGTGAAAAATCACAACACTCCTATCATTTGTACTTTTTTGCTCCCATCATTTGTACTTTGCACACTTCAAAGTGTACCCGTCTCACGCGTTTGTTGTGCAAATATTAAACCTGATTTCAAACTTCTCATCGCCATGTATTTATCATCCTCTTCCATAATTCCATTCCTTATCCATTCAATTATAAATACTGGTCACCCGGCATGCCTCTCCTTTACTTTCCAAATTTGTGCATTGTCCAAGGTTTTTTTTGCAATCTTTGGAGCCCTTCACTGTGTGAAAGATGATTTCCATTGGTATTATTATAATTCTGTCGATTTAATTTTTCCATGTCTCCTCCATTGTTTTCAATCATTTCTTAAATTCTTTAGAGGTTGCTGAAGATTATCGTTTTGGACGAATAATTTCTTCTTGCAGTTAGCCTTTTCCTTTGGAATTTCCTCCTATCGTGATGACCTTCTCTCTGCGCCAAACTTTCTTGTTTTGCAACAAGTCTGCCAACACATTGCTACCGCGCCCATTTCTTCCACTGCGTCGTAATTTTCCATCGCAATTCCCTAGCGTGACAAGTCTCCCATTATTGTTTTCCATCGCACTGACTTTCCCCACTGTGCCAAAATTTTCCGTCGTGCCTTACTACCATGCCATGAACTCCTGTGGCTGATTTTTTTTTTGTCATGCAAATATTCTGTTACTACCTTTCTTACAGTCTCTGGGAAGTCCATCATTCTTATTTTCTGCGCAGAGAGGGTGTTATAGCTCATTACTGCGTGCATGAGATAAATATATACTAGCATCATGGCAGCATCCCAAAGCATAACAAGGAAGGTGAGGAGTGGAAGGGTCATGAGGTATAAGCCTTAGGATCTAGAGTTAATAAATGGAGACCCAACAATGAGGGCGTCTTTTGAACAATCAAAATGTATGCGCTTCTGCAAAAAGATCAAAGGGTATAATGTGAAGTTGGATAAGCAGTTCGCCCTCAATTTTACTGGGGTTAGTGTGACCATTGTAGGTATCACCTTCCAAGTGATGGAGGAAACTATATCAGCTGTGACAGAGATCCCTCTGCATGAAGAAAAATGGTTTAAAGGAATGCCTTTAGACATTTTGTGCTATAAATACTTCATCAAGACCGACTATCTAAATGGGAAAATTGGAGCTGGCATTCCAATCCAGTACCTTCAGGAGCCTTTCCAAAATATTCTAAAGGTAATCAAAAGATATTTCACCTATGAAGGAAGGTTTGACAGGGTGTATCAATATCACATTAGGTTGCTAATGCACTTCACAAGGAAAAAACCTTTGAATATACCTTTCTTCTTGTATCAAAGCTTGGAAAATATGGTAGGCAACGTCCAAGCCAAGGCTGACCAACTTGGGAATAATTTATCCCATTTATCATTAATCAAGTTGTTAGTGGTCGAAGGATTGAGACATTTGAACAAAGATTGGGATTCATTTCTGATTTCGAATGACATCCCCAGAGACCCCAAAGGTGACATTCCTCTATATGCAAGGGAAACAATGCTCCATAGTGTAGGGGAGAGAAAGGATGATGTCACAGGAAAAGGAAAGGGAAAGGAAATAGAGGAATCGTTGTCCCACCATCCAACACCCCGAAAAAGAGGCAGGCCAAGGTTGACTAATAAAACTGAGGAGATCCAAGCTCCCAGTAAACCACGCACCGAGTCTACTGCCAAGAGATTACTCATGCGTGTCTTTCAACTAGAGCCTGTTGAAGGTGCAAGCAAGGGAGTTGATGAAATGAAGAGGAAGCCAGCTGATGAATGCATGAATGATCATGAATTGTCGCAACAACTGAAGAAAGCACAAAACGCTATGGTCGAACTTTATCAAGAAAACAAAGAGTTAAGAAGACAAATGGAAGAAAGAACTATCGAAACACCAACGTCCCAGAGTCGAGCAAGGAATGTAAATTGGCTCAAAAAAACACTCAGATGGGCACAAGACGTAATTATCCAGCTATGGGAGGAACATGGGGTGTCAGTATAAAGAATCATACAGCATTTCAAGGAGTGAGGATAGGCCATTGATAACGCTTGCACAACTCTTTCTAGTGCTCAAGAAAAGATGAAAGGAAGTGTAGTCTTGTGGAGACAGGTGAAGAGTCTGAGAAAACAAAATTGGTCTCTTAGAAAATCACTCATAGTTTTAAGGTTGCAGGTGAGGCTGGAGGCATGAGTAAAACAACCCCATCTTGTCTTTTAGGATCGTGGAATGGAATATTTCTCCTTGCATATTGTTGGCAGCCAATTCACATTTTTCCATTGTCTTATAAGTTGCCTACACCAATGTTTTGCAAACATCAATTTTTCGTCGCAATTTTCATATAAACAACATTTTTATTTTTGCGACATTTGCACATTTACTTTCGTTTTTGTTTTCACGACTGAAAGCGTGAAAACTTGGTCTTTCGAAGTCGCATTAAAATCATTGTTGAACTGTCGTTATCCTTGTTATCGACGTGCCTATTGAGCTTACTTTTCACTTATCATTACATAGTTGGCAAGATCTTTTGATTTGTATTTATGCTTCGATTGATTGTGACTTTGTCTCACTAAGTTTGTGATGCATTGACAATTGGATTTATATGTTCTTTAATTTGGTTTGATTGACCATTGGTTTCATAAAAATATATAGGTGTTATGGTTAAACCTTTGATGTATTTCATTTGATATCACACCTAGCTCAAAACTGCATTGGCGCATGGGTTAAACTCTTGACATGAATTGTTACAACACATTGCCACATTGTCAAAACATTGGTATTGGTTTCAATTTGTAGGTTGGTGTTTGAAAACTGTGGCATAACGTTGATTGCACACGTTGGTTCTACCATTGATTTCATTGGTTGGGAAAATGACTTGATTGTTGAACTATACAATAGTGGGTCGAACAACTATGAAAGCCGACGGTTGTACCTTGGCAATAATTATTATGCATGGCAGAGATAAACTCCACCACCTTCGCACGATGGCATTTATGCCTATCCCGTATCCCTGTTTTACGTCTGTTAGTTCAGGTAACCCTTCGCGCACTCTTCTCTTGTGTGTGTTATGATCCAAACCCTGGGCTTACCGTGTGCTCGGCTCCATGGCACCAGTGGTGCGAATCGAGCCAAACGGTAGCCAAGCCTTGCTATTATTTGACAATGCCCAGAAAGACTTGGAGGATAATGGATGGCTCACCTTTGTACAACGATTTGAGGGTTTTAATCCAGTTGTGGCACAGTAGTTCGCCCTGAATTTTGATGGCTGTAGAGCTAAGGTGGGCGACATACAGTTGGAAATCAATGAGGAATTTATCAGTTCTGCTACCGGGTTACCATCCTCGGGCCAACGTTGGTTCAAAAATTCTAAGGTCGAGGAGGTTCCATGGCCACTACTATTCCTCTCATGCAAAGTCACATATTGTGATAGAGGTATGCCCATATCCTTTCTTAAACCACGATGGCATGACTTTTTGATAATAGTCAAGCAGTTCGTGACCTGTGAAGGTCGATACAGACTAGTTTTTCTCTACCACCTGCGTTTGTTAATGAATTTTATGGGATACCCCTTGAATATGCCCTTCTACTTCCAGCGTAGCCTATATAAAATGTCAAAAAGGTTTAAAAGGGAGAAGGCTGAC
>JZKD02S1975365.1:771475-800725 GCA_000966675.3 Picea glauca | reverse complement strand
ATTCTGTCCACCTGACTTTGTGGCAACAAACGAAACAGAGTACATCTATCTCTGTAATCAGTTGATTGATTTTGGTCCTGTTTGGGTTTGAATGGTATAACAATTTTAGTTTGAATGATTCATTTTCAAATAGCTATTGGATGTGAGTTAAAATTTAATTCTTTAAAAGATTTGAGTTGATTCCAATGCTGATTCTGTGTCTTATTTAGACCAGCTACAGAATCGCAAGATTCTGTAGCTAGTCTATAGAATTAGATTTTTATCATTTTATTAATAAAGGATCCCTCTAACTTGTCCATTTTTTACCCTTTTCAGGTACATCCGAATTGCATTGGACATAAGGGATAGTCTAGGGGATATTTGTGTGTTTCAGTTTTATTTTAGGTTCTTAGTTTAGTCAGACTTGGGATATCTTCCCAGATTTTTTGTAAACAGTTTGATAACTTCTACAGGGATGTTTTACCCTATAGAAGGTCTTTAAATACTTATTATTTTTTGTAATAAGGATCATCCTCACTTGTGGGAGAACCAGGCTATGGATTTCTAATACAAACAGAGACAAGAATTGATGTTTTGCTATAGCTTTCGCTTTCATAATATCAATCTTTTGTTTCATGTTTATGCTTATCAATTTGCATTTGATTAGTGGCTACTTTAGCTATCATAGTCTTTTGCAGAATGATATGATTTAATTGATGTGATCCATGTCTGATTTCTTTCATTAATCTAAAATACAACAATTACTTTGGTCAGTTAATGAATGACAGATTTCTCTTCTTCATCAATTGAACTATTTTCTATAGATCTTTGGATACAGGTTTATCTAACTATGAAGATTTATAAATTATAAGATTGTTGTTATTTTTATGTTTTGTTTGTCCTGTGATCATACCTTAAGAGCACTGCAACTTATCATTTACGAGAAGCTCCTGGATAATTCAGTGCGGGTTTCCTCCTTCCGATCAGCTAAGAAAATCATCATACGCAGGACAAACCTGGAGCGTTTCTCCAGGTCAGTTTGTGATTTATTTGTTATTTATTTGTTAGTATAATATTAGTAGTTTACTTAGATATATGTTTAGTTAGATGTGTGGTTAGAATTAGCATATTAGTGGTTTAGTTTAGTTAGTTTTTGTTTCATTTCTTGTTCATAAAAATTATAAAATCAAAAAAAATATCTCTTTCTCTGTCTTAGGACAGAATGCAAGCGAGTTTTTTTTCAAGTTTTATCTAAATCTGTAAATTGTAGATATTGTACATTTTGTGAATAAGATTTATTTATGTTAGTAGTTAGATAGTTAATTAATTAGAATTAGTATAGTAGTAGTTAGTATATTGTATATATAAAATAGTTAATTTTGTTTTAGTTTGTTATTTTTGTTAGATTAGTTTAGTAGTTAGTTTTATTTGTTAGTTTTAGTTAGATTAGTTTATTAGTTCGATTATTAGTTAGTTTTTAGTTAGATTAGTTAGTTTAGAGTAGTTTTTTTTTTTTTGTTTTCTTAGGACCTTAGATCGGCTAACGAAGCCGCTAAACCCGTCAGGGTGGTTCATTCCAAACTGCTTGGGTTATTAGACAACCCCGGACTGGTTCCACTCTTCCAATTGACGGACGGTCGATTTCGCCCGTCAACACATATCTTGTTTTATTACGTTAACAAGAAGTCTGATGCGTCACCTGTGCAGTGAATATTCGTCACGCAGATGCTGTAAAATTACCTACTGAGGAGGGAAAGTATAAATGAAATTCATGCCATTTTTGGAAGTGATGCATGGTTCCCCAACCGTTTCTGCCACCTGGAGTTGCATGAGAGGCCACAAATGGACGTCTGCTACACCAACTCACCACATGCATGGTACAACTAGTGATCGTGCAACAACAACCAGAGCCCGTTATACAAAGGTGACAGAGTTTCCAACAATACGCTCGATTAGTCAGGCACCCCTTGAAAGAAAACGTCAATCTATCACAACTTGATGAGCGAATCTTACTCATGATCGAATTATTGTGATAAATGTGTTGGTTATGTTATGATTGGGTGTAGTTGGGTTTCTATTTTATGGTAAACTCTATTGAAAATTTTGTCCAGGGGGGAAGTAACCGAATCTGATATTCTAGGGGAAGTAGTTCGATGCATAGCATCCCAAGAGGGAGTTATCTTTCTATATATTGTATCTTTTCGATGTAAGATAGGCTTGACAAAGTAGTGTAGACAGAAGACTCTTGAATGTAATCTTTGAATCTGATGGAAATAATAATGCAGAGGTCCTGAAGCTTTGACGAAAAGATTCTAATGTTGATGGTTTGATCTATTGTGATCCTATCTTCATATGTACTTCCTATTTTTTTCAAATTCATGTATGTTCCTTTTGTTTAAATTGGATATATTTAATGAGTTTAAAATTCATTGCGCGGTGCTTTAGACTCAACCATTTAAACTATATATTTTCTTCCAAGTATGTTAGAATCCATCTTTATTGGTGCTCTGGTTTGCTTTATGTTTTCCTTTCTTCCACCATACACGATGACATTGAAACTGAAATACCATTTCCTATTTAGCCTTTATCCTCTCAAGGCTCCCCTTACCAGTCATTTATTTCTCTCGTTTCCAGGGGGTTGACTCCATAGCTCAAAGTACTTCATTTTCCTTGCCATAGAAACTGAAAACACTTTCTCAAACATACAAATCTAGCCGTCAATCCAAAGTTATTATCTATCAAAGACTAGGTCTCAGAGAGAGCCCTCTCTAGATTGGAAAGGCTAGTTTCCAGTCTTAAAGTTGGTTTGTAGGTTACCTTGGTAGGTCATTGCTCTTCAACCCAAAAATTTACCAAGTGCTAGCAGGGTTCATATATTAAGTTGAAGTATTTACATTGGGTTTTATATATTATGTTTTATATAACATATTATATAATATGTTATATGTTATAAGTTGGTTTGGTTCAGTGTATTTTATATATATATATATATATATATAATGTAGAATGATTTGCATTGGGTTCTCTATATTATGTTTTATATATAATATTTTATAATATGTTATATATTATATTATATTATATACATTTATATTATATTATATAGTTTATATATATATTCTGTTATATATTTTACATTAGACGTTGTCTAACTGTTTTACAAAGCATAATTTTTTACTGGAATCCGACGATATAAATTTACACGAAATTATTTTTTTGTGTTGTTTAACATCCCTTTTTTAATGCAGAAATGGATTCAACATGTAGAAAAACCCCCAGGGCACTCAGATTATACAAAAATAATCACTCAAACATGCACATATAATATTTTCTTGTCGAATTTCAAGTGAATGTCCCCAAACAATATTGCCCGAAAAGAGTCATTTCGTAGAAAGTTTATACTACGACTTTTACATTATATGATTTAATGTGTATAACATGTTATATGTTATGTATTATGAATTTTATATACATATACAATGTTTTTATTTTATTTTTTTGTAAATAAAAATTGTATTTCCTTAAGAGTTTTCATAACAATACACATGGCGAAGTGTGCCACCAGTTCTTCCATACACATGGAAACTAGAACAGGTGTCCAAAAAAACAAGAAATCAATTTTTTTGTTAACAGTTGAGAAGATCTGGTAAACAAAACTAGTCCTAAACAAAATTGTAACTGTGGCCTCTTTGGACCTTGAATCATAAAAACATAAGATAAAACTAAACAATAGGTGAACCCATATTTCCATCGACGCTGGGAGAGTGTGGCCAAGCATGAGAGAAAATAAAAGGTTGGTAGGAAGTCGAGCACCTTTGCTTGGAAGGCTCGCTTGAGAGAGAATCGAACAAGGCATACATGCGAGGACTGAGGATATCTTGGAAGTGAAGTTGATCGGCCATGTCTCGTCGCATATCGAAGATGAGATGCAGGTGTTCTTTCGAGAACCTGTGAGTGATGGGTGTCTCTAGCTCAAAGACCGAAATGAGTTGAGGTTCATATCACGATGTTTCTTTCCGCAAGCCATGCTAGAGGAGTATCTTCCTCAACCGAAAAACCTACCATTTCTGACATAGAGTCAACACTTTGAGGCAATCATCTAGAGTTGCACACAGGTTCTTGAAGGTCCGAAGCAAAGAGAAGGAAAGAGTATAGAGGGGCTTGTGGGGGAACCAGAGGAATATCTTCCTCAAGATAAGTCATGGAATCTTCTTCGTCAACCTAATTTTGATCAGAAAAGGGAGGACCAACAAGTCTTATGGAAGGGGTGGAAGGAAAAATAAAAGTCGAAGAAGGACTAGGTCGACGATGTCGGGCCACAAAACTATAATAGGCCAACATGTGCTTCGACTTGCCCCGTTCACGGGACATTGGAGAGTTGAGGAGGAGACCAAGATCCAAACTGTGAGGAGAACACTAGAAGGGGGAAAAACTAGGAGAGGAGTGGAGAATGGAAAACCAAACCAGAATGAAATTGAAATAGCCATGCCTTACCTCCATAAAAGAAGATGAATAGAGAGGGAAAAGATCCTTAAAGAACAAAATGATGGCTCTTGATGTTCATGTGCCTTCTCTGTGAGACCTTTATGTTTGTTGTGTGCGATCAATTAAAACCCCCTCCTTATGCAGGTGCACTAACCCCCTTCCTAATTGAATGCTGCACATTCTGAATTGACGGGGAGAAATGGAAAACCAAACCAGAATGAAATTGAAATAGCCATGCCTTATCTCCATAAAAGAAGATGAATAGAGAGGGAAAGGATCCTTAAAGAACAAAATGATGGCTCTTGATGTTCATGTGCCTTCTCTGTGAGAC
Organism: Picea glauca; assembly: GCA_000966675.3. NCBI lineage: Eukaryota > Viridiplantae > Streptophyta > Pinopsida > Pinales > Pinaceae > Picea > Picea glauca. The sequence continues at coordinate 795,930 of JZKD02S1975365.1, read as the reverse complement.
CTTTATGTTTGTTGTGTGCGATCCATTAAAACCCCCTCCTTATGCAGGTGCACTAACCCCCTTCCTAATTGAATGCTACACATTCTGAATTGACGGGGAGAAATGGTGGTGGTGGTGGGGGTTAACAATTTCCGACACATGTGTGCCAAGTGTCACTACATTCGGAGGAGGGAAATCTCATAGTGCAATATTTCTTCATTGAAACAACAACTGCGATGCAGGGTGATGTTGAGATGTCCTCTTCTTGAGAATAGACTCCCTCATTAGCTAGTTTTTCAACAACCTTGTTTCCTTCTCGTCGCACATGAGAGGGGATAAGGGTGAGATAGGGACAAAGAAGATCCCTCAAAGTGTTTAAAGGGTGAAGGAGGCGTCAACTTGGGAATACTTTCTCACGATCAGTCCCATTAATGAATTTGGTGGCAAGCGAGATAATCACTTTGGAGTCCTCTTAAATCATTAAGTGAGTGAGATTTAGTTCATAGGATAATTGTATCCCTCTTATGAGACCCCAAATCTCTGTTGATTTGTTGGAGTCATGGACCATATGTTGAACTATGATGTACTTGATTTTTCCTATTCTATCCCCAAGAACTACAACAAATCTTGTAGGTCCAATATTTCCCTTTGAAGCACCATCAAACTTCATTTTTCATAAACCAAGAGGGGGGGATTGCCAAGTGGAGGGGATATGTGAAAGAGAGTTGGGAAGGGGGTTCGTACTGAGAGTGGTGCTATGCAATTTTATCTCCTAGGAAGAAAGGTTGAGACTTGGGGCTCACTCGGGAGGTATTCTCGGGTCCAAAGCTAGGAACAAATAGTTTCTTGTATGTTTCCAAATATCTTTGACCAGATGTTGGAAGTGGTCGAAGCTTGGGAGTGGCAAATACACTTGTTTCGTTCTTTGAGCCAAATCCTATTTAAGATGGGGATTTTGTAAGCTTATGTTCCCCAATTATTTATGGTGTTTATAATTTTTTTGGTTTCTCTGTTGGTTTTCCTCATAATCTGGGAGGCCTGATCCCAAATCTCCCCACAGCTGAAGCATTGGTTGAATATTTTCTCCATTGATTCTTCATGTTGCTTACATATGCGAAAAATCAAGGGTCCAATGAAGCCTCATTTTATGAGGTTATTCAAAGAAAGGATTCAAGTTTGTACCATGAGCCACAGGAAAGTGGAGACTTTCGACCATAATTTAGATCGCCATATAATATTCCAGATGTGCTCTTTTGGTTGGAAATGAAAGAAATCCTGAAGGAAGTAGGACTCTTTGATTGTGAATGTACCTGATAGGGTATGACCCCGGCATAGAATATCTGGTCCCTCCCTAATACAAATTTTCCTTTGGGAAATAATTATACGCCATGGTTGTAGATCACAATCTGTAGGATTATTGAGTTCATGAGGAAGCTTTCCATCTCCGCTTGGGGGGATGATGTGAGAAATTTAACCAAAGGTCCGAAAATTTGAGGGGATCTGTCTGTTGCATATTTTTTTGGATGGGGCGCAAGCTATCCAAGGATTTCAGTGGAGGTAATTGTTTCCATGAGTCCATCCAAAACATAGTGTTTTGACTATTTTGTATTTCCCAAAATGCATGTGTCTATATGAGAATGCATGTGTCTATATGAGAGGTCAATTCCTCTAGGATGCATTCCAAATGTTAGAGCCTTGGATATGTTCGTTGAACTGAATAAGTTTTTCTTCTGTGGTGTGTGTGGCATATATTTTCTTGTATAGCTTATCCCATAGTTCATTTGTATATTTGACCTAGTGCCACCAAATGTTTTCTCCCATTATGTTGTTGAGTCGTCTAGGGTCCATGACACCAAGTCCACCCATGGACTTTGGATTGCAAAATTTATCCCAGCTAATAAGGGACCATTTTTTTCCTTAATCATGACCATTTCAAAGGAAATTCCTCTGTAGATTTCTTATTGTTTTAATAACTATTTGCATGGCTTCGAGAGATGAGAAGAGATATGAAGGGATAGCTTTAAGGACTTATTTAATGAGAACCAGTCTCATGGACAAATTGAGGGATATAAAATTCCAGGTGCTTAAGAGACTATAAAGGGATTGGAGTAGGGAATACCAAGAGATGTTCCATGTAGCCGAATCAGATAAGGTAATTCCTAGGTAGTTGGATGGAAGGGAGCTCCTAGGAATGCCCAAAATGTGAGAGATGCGACGCTGAACTGCAGGGGGAGAAGATGGGATTTTTACAACTTAAAAGTTTTGCTAGAGGCTTCACTGAAATCTGAGAGGATGGAATTGAGATTGTTGGATTTCTGTGTGGTGGGAGTGCTCACTAACATGGTATCATCCATAAATTGGCTAAGGGAGGCAGCATGTTGCATGTCGTGTAAAGGTATACCTTGGAGGTAACCTTCCATTAGAGAAGAAGTTATATAATGTACCAAAAATTCTACGAGGATGACAACAAGAAAGGCGGAAAGAGGGTCCCCTTGACGAATTCCATGGGAGGGAGAAAAAGGTTGGGAGGGAACACCATTAACCACGATAGAGAAGAAAGAAAAGGATGTGAGTTTAATTATCCAAATGATCCAATCTATGATGAAACCAAAAGTTGAAAGAAGAGAGTGCATATAATTCCAACTAAGGAGATCAAAATACTTGGAGAGAAAAAGATTGATAAGCATAGCTAGAGTACGAGTTGACTTGAGCGAGTGGATCACATTGTGGACCAAGATAACACTATCCATGATTTGGCACCCTTCAACTTAACTTGAATGATCCTTGGAGATGATGAAAGGAAGAATGGGTTTGAGTCAGAGAGAAATGACTTTGGTGATGATATTATAGATGACATTGCAAAGTGAAATGGGTCCAAATTTATTGTTGGTGACTCATTCTTCCTTTGGGATTAGAGTGAGAAAAGTGGCATTGAGGGCCGAAAGCACTTGTCCCAAAGTTCTGGATTCCTCCACTACTTTCCAAACATATTATCTTATCATCAGCCAACAGAAGTGGAATAAGTATGTGGTGAAGCCATCTGCTCCTAGTGCCTTTCCCAAGGGCATTTCCTTGACTTCCTGATCCACTTCTTCCAGCGTAATTGGTCTCATTAGTGCCTTATTTTTCTCAATTGTAATGAGGGATGGAAAGTGTTGGGTTACTCTATTGATGGTTGGAGTTCGATCAATGGGAGGTTCGGATAAAATCTCTTTGTAGTAGTTTAACAACTCTGTTTCTAATCTCCCATGGTCCAGAATTGTGTATCTTGTGCATATTCAAGCTTTGTGATGTAATTGATGTATCATCTATGTACTATGGATCGATGAAAGAATTTTGTGTCCCTTTCACCTTCCTTGAGCCATTGCACTCTGGATTTATGCTTCCAAAGGATTTACTCTTACTTTTGTATTTCCTCCCAACACTTAGAATCCACCAAGAATCTCAGAGCATATCTCTCAAGCATATCACCTTCTTTCTCAAAGCATATCTTTCGATCCTCATGGGAAAATGCAAAAATCTCACATGGTTCCAGAATGTACAGATTCCAAGAGAGACTAAATCCAACGCTTTTGTCTTATAATTCCCCTAGATAGGAGAGGTTGTTGAGGAATAGATCTTTCTCTTGATTATTTTTTGCAACATAAGCATTTGTGAGCACACCCTCGTTGTTGGATCCAATGGCTCGATGGTGAGCTAATAATGTTTCGATGATAGAGAAGGGTTGATGAACAATAAATGAGGTAGGGTTCCAGAGAATTTCCAATTACCGTGTTGCACCTTTTGAGTCATTGTAGATGAAATTGCAGTGCCTCTAGAATCTACGAAACACTTCTTCTGCGACTTCTCTTGCACATTTTGTTTCATTTAGAAAAAGAATATCCAAATCCTCTGCAATTATGATGTTAGAAGAATCCTCTCTTTATATCTTCCATTTAGACCTCTTATATTCCATGTGATTATCTTCATCGTGAGGAGTTGGGTGGGGGAGAGAAAAATCCCTGGGTGAGATGCTGGATCTGTCCCGACTTAATCATAAAGTGACCTACTTCTTTAATAAGTTGTTGTGCTGATTTATGTCCTAGTCGCTTACTCTATTCAGGGATCCTTCTGGGTCCGGATCAGATCTAAACTTTTTCCTAGTCTGGAGGTCACTCCTGTTGTGGAAACGATGAAGACCTTGTGTACTTTTTGGAGCTACTCAACTCGTAGAGTTTGAAGTTCTTTCTTGTTAAAGTTGTCCTACAGATTTTCGATCTATGTCTCATAGTTCTTGTTCATCCATATGCATTATAGTGTCCCCCTTCATGTGAGTCTTTTCCTTGATCCAACTTAGCTGAACTGGGTGTGATGATTTGTTCTAGTACTGGATCCAGCGCTTGTTTGGCTTTTCCTTTGTCTTTGTAAGGATCTTCTCGTTTATGGGGATTTTCCACTTCCTCTACATCCGGTAGATTATTTAGGGAATCAAAAGAGTTGTTGGTGGGGATATTCTTTCCCACCATGTGACTGGGTATTTTAGATGTCCGTGCTCATGAAATTTCCGACAACTAAAGGGAATATGTCATAATATATAGTTTGGATCCGGTCTTCATCTTAATATTATATGGTCACTGAGTTTCGAAGTTCCTTGGAAATGTTCATATACAAGAAGATCTAGGCATAAGATGTATATCTTCTCTACTTGGTTGCTTCTAAGGATTTGACATATCGTCCCAGTGTGTTTCCAATACCTATTAGGATTTCTTCAAGCCAGAACTCCCAAGGAAGGGAGTAGAGACAGATCCCAGAGCGAAGGTGAAGGTCTCTTTTTCTCTGCCGTCTATCCAAAATATGAGATATAATCCTACCTAATTGAAAAAATATAGATCGTTTTCAAATACCTGTTCCTTGTCCTCAAGATTGTAGAAAATGACCTTGAAGAAACCTTTCAAACTAAGATGGAGTTCGTAGTCCCCTTTCAGAGTCCACCATGTTTTGATCCATCGCTTGAGGTCTCTTTGAGAGGACCATAACCCTAAAAAAAATTCCAATCAGGACATGGTATTTCATGAAATGGGTATGTTCTGTGACTCCGGTAGAACTGATCATATATCTTGATGCTTTAGATTTCTCGGGGATGCATTTCTTTCGCTTGGGAGATTCCTTTGGACGAGACGGTTCTTCTTCCACCTTCATATCTTTTTGGGAACTCGGTACTTCTTCCACCTCCATATCTTTTTTCGGAACTCTATAACTCGGTTCTTCTTTCACCTCCATATCTTTTTCAGAACTCGATTCATATTGCAGGAATCTCACGAAGGTGAGGCAACGACTCAAATGGTGGCTGCCTGGCTTAGATTTCTTATGAGGGGGTTTGCACCCCCCTTCTGGATCCATGATGCGTGATCAAGCGCACTATTGTCTGTTCGTTTTTCCAGGAGGTTGTACGCATGGAGTCCTTCAAACCCTAGACCTCCCTCCCCTCCAAGATCCGTATTATTCTGTTCTAAGCTGAGAGTATTATATATACAATGTTTTTTAATTAGTACAGTCACATAATTGTGGTTGAGCAACGCTTAAAGACTGATAAAGACTGATAAGATGAAAATAATCTTTAAAAGAATATATTAAATTTTATTATTGATTAACAAATAAATGGCTTCATTTATCTAGTGTTAATATTTTAATTTCTGTTGATGACAATTTTAAATATGATTAAGTAAATGTAAAAAAGTAAACACATATAGGGATGTTTTTATAATACCCAGGAAGTTAATGATTGAAATCACAGCCATTTATTTTGTGTGACTACTAAAAATATTCCAGCCATATTTAATCCTGTCCATAAAAAAACTTATTAAGCACTAAACCCCTATTAAATCTGCCCATTATCAATAGGTGTACCATGTAATTATATATTACTATATGATTTAAGTGGTTTATATTTTAATTAACAATATATTATATAATTAATAATTCAAGAATTTATATTTATATTTACTTAGATTTTGATAAACTAACTTTTTAGTTTTATGCTTTATGTGTTTAACTTTTTACATTTATTTAAATACTATTAAAAAATTACTTCTTACCACCAAATTGATTAAAAATCAATTTGTGCTTAAAGCAATAGTGGTATGTGGAGCTCCCATATTTTAATTAACAATATATTATATAATTAATAATTCAACAATTTATATTTATATTTACTTAGATTTTGATAAACTAACTTTTTAGTTTTATGCTTTATGTGTTTAACTTTTTACATTTATTTAAATACGATTAAAAAATTACTTCTTACCACCAAATTGATTAAAAATCAATTGTGCTTAAAGCAATAGTGGTATGTGGAGCTCCCATTTAGCTAGAATGGCAGGTGTCAAAGGGTACTGAAGGATGGGATTTAGGTTGTGGTGGCTCGTTGCCCTCATTGCCACGGATCAGGGGCAAGCGTTTCGTTTTGTTGGTGTGAACATGAGTTTCTGTTTTATTGCATTTCAATTTAATACGATGCAAAGGATATACAAGTAACCATTTCTATAGGATCTGTCGACCAGAAAGGTCTTTGTCCTTTTCCTAAAGCATTTGACATAACTACACGTCCATGAAATTATCAATGATTGACATAATTTAATATTTATATATTCAATGAATGAGACAATTTAATATTTGTATATTTATAGCTTTTTTCTTCACCAAGCATGGTAGTTTGGGTGGGAATCCTTCAATGCATCAGAGAGCTTACTTTGGTGCCAAAGCAAAGCAAATCCAGAATAATCCTAAAGTTAATACTGAGCGAATTAGAATAGTTAGTCATCAAGTATGAGCAATACTGTGAGCGACTGCATTGACAACTTGTTATTCTTAATGCTCGTCTACAGTCACTAAAAAGGGCGAAACGCATAAAATTTCAGCAAATTATCTAGAATCATGTGGTAATGGGCCAATAGAAAGATGTCGTCTCAACTGACAAAAAAACAAAACCAAGAAACGAATGCAAACCCTAACCCTATTGTGAGAGCATATGTCTCCACCCAATAAAAATGTACTTTTCTCATTCACGTCCACATGAAATGTTACCATGATCTGTGCTGATCACGGGGGCCGATTCGGTCCAAGAGTGATGGAACCGTTCATGCAAGTCAACACCCTAATTTAATTTGATCGGTTGAAGTGTGTGCAGATAATTATTTTATCATTTTAAATGGACTTCGTAAAGACGATTTTATTTTAAGACGTAGGTCTGCTAACCAGATATCTATTACCTGTCTGGACTGCAGAAAGTAACCCTTTCTTGCTTCAGATTTTACTGGTTTTATCATTTGTTGTGGTTGTTGTTTCATAGAAGAATGTCATCTCGGAACTATAAGGAATATATTAATAGTTTCTTTCCTTTACCCTTTGAGACATCACTCCGTCTCACACCTTCTCTGGACAAATAACATTCAAAATTACAAGTTCTCTAATACCACTTATATCACTTTAATCCAAGCCATCTGTTGCGAGGGAAAAACAAATTCCACCGTCCAAATTTTTTATCGGTACAAAACCTAACATCCGCATTGCAGCTGCTGGGCAATGTGAAAGCCTTAAAGCTAGCCTTGAAAACAATTCTCTATCTTTAATGTTGATCCAAACAGAATGAGCTACCAACAGGTTTTCTCTCAGAAACCCTATTTTGTCCAAGTAAGTAGCAATCACATGATTCGGTGCTCTTGTGCTAACTATATATTCAATCTCTCAAGGAATTTCTGCTATACATATGTAATGCCGGTGTTGAATTTATTTGCAATTTCTTTTTCTTTTTTTTTGGTTAGAAACAAAAGATCATTTGTGATTCATAGGGCCATATTTGATGATGTAGTCAAGTCATAAGGTCAACATCATGTGCAATACCTTAAGCTAGTTGTTGAGAAGCATAAACATGAGTGTTGATAAATCCTCGATGAAGAATGTGGTCATGCAGGTTGATAGCATCGACAACTTCAACTGAAAATTGGTTCATGAATCATAATATAGAAGAAGATCCAATTTCATGGATCTTATCATCTTTCATGAATAGATCCCGATTAGCATAAACCCTTGACTTAGAGTTCTCATATTTGTAGGTTGTTTTTCCTTTTCTTCCAGCGCTGAGAATTCCTTATCTAGGTCGTTGTATTCTCTATGGGGAGAAACCGTCTTCATGTAATACATCATTCTACGTGCTTAAAATTGCTTTTAGACAAGGTGCTTTTATATATATACGTTGATTAGTATACAGATAAATGTTGAGTTATATATATATATATATATATATATATATATAACTCAACATTTATCTGTATACTAATCAACGTAATCATTTAATCTTTTGTTTATGTAAGTAGGAATGTTGAAAAATACACTTGGGTTCTGTTGAAGGAATTTTAGCCTTAAAAATTCAAGAATTTCTTTAATCAGATAGATAGGTTATTCAACTAATTAATTTAAGCATTGAAATTTAAATCTCATGAAATGTTTAGATATAAAAAAATAAAGTTACAGATTAATCAAATTCGAATTTAACATTGATATATAAAAGCAAGCATAACCATTCGGTCTTCTTTAGGGTACGAAGGTATCTTAGAAAAACACATACGAAATTACACAGATCTCCCCACCTAGGTTATAATTAAAGCAATTTCTACATGATCGAGATAATATAATGTATTGTAACATCGATATTATATGGAAAATATGCTTCAAATCTTGATGTAAATGGGAAGGTTGTTTAAGGAGAAACATCAAGGAAGAAAGACCAAATACCTTACTCATGCGATCTCGGTTTAGGAAAGCTCCTCAAAATATGAGAAAAGGACAAAGAGAAATTAAAGTGCTATGCAAAAAGTAAATTAATATAAAGTGAGAGGTAATCAAGCGAGGGACTCAAGTAGTTTTTTTAAAAGAATGAACTGGTAAATTTATTGGAATAAAATCTTCAGGGTATGTTAAACTCGGTACTTATCTTCAAGGAAATGTTTGCCTTGTGTATTTTTCTTGTGCATGCATACAAGATGGAGTCAAACTAGCATAACGTCTAGGGCTTTATCAAAGCACATAAAAACAACCAGAATCCCAACAACTCCAACCAATGGAGTCGTTTCTGTTTTGAAAATCAGAGAAAGTGTCTAATTCATACTTCAACAATTGAGTATGTAGTTTGTAGATTATAACAAATATAGCTTCAAGTTTAAGGCGGTTGTAGATTTGAAGCTGTATTTTTTCAACATACAATCCACAGCAAACCAACAAAGAGTAAATGAATTTTTATGGTCATATTGTATCAATATGAGGTAAATGTTTGTCTTATGGTCACTTCTGCAATGGCATATGTTGGTTATTATAGACAAAAATATATAGAAAGGAGCCGTAAGTGATAGAAACGGAGATGTTTTTTAATCAATGTGAATATTGATATTAGTGCATTTTTCAATGTTATATTTTGAGAGAGCTTCAACCTATTTTTTGTACTATCATAATGTTAACCGTACCAGACATATCAAAAGAGAGAGTTCATCTCTTGTTCACGCCTCAAATACCAATACCTACAAGATCACGCCTCAAATACCTACAAGAAGAATGGAACATGGGAGTCCTTTTCAAGCGGCCTTAGGTGACTAGATTCCTTTGACATTCTAACCACTTCATAGATTTTACAACCATATGAACAACTTGAAACAGTCAACGAAGTCCAAGATCATTTTGAGATTCACTAAACAAAAATTGCAGACTAAAAGGTAGAATATATGTGGAAATAAACCATAGGTTTAGGTTTACTTGTTTAATAAGAAACACATTTTATATTTTTGTACCAAACTCCTCCAAAAGCAATGCAAATCACATAAACTTTATTGCTAAAGTACATGCAGTTATTATTTACATGGATGGTAGAAAGGCTGTTTTTTAATTTTTCGAGGAAAGGAGGGATTGACTCACTTTAGTTTACATTTAAGGGATCCTTACCACATTCTCATTATTGACTCCATATTTTAGCTTTGATATAGCCATTTTCCTTTCCTATATCTATCATCTATTAGTGACACTATCACTTTTATTATACATTTCAATTACTCTCACTAGTTATTAGTGTTAGAGCGATATTAGGGTTATAGTTATTCATATTAAAAATTAGGGTTAAGGTTATATTAAAGTTAATATTATTGTATTAAAATTTATTTTATAATATACTAATAAAATAATATATTAATAAAAGTATTAATTAATAATTAATAATTACTAATATACTAATAAAGTATTAATTTAATTAATACATTACATTATTAATATATCAATTAATTAATAAGTTATATTATACATTAATATAAATTAATGTTTTAATTTATACATTTTGTTAATGTAATAATGTTTTTGTTAATGTATAAATATTTTATTAATGTATTATTTTATTAGCGTATTAATAGTTTATAACAAGATATTTATAGTTTGAAAAATGAAGATATTATCCTTGTGCTAGGAGACTTTAATTCTAGGAAAACTAACCAAGCTACCCTTTTAAAGAATGATTCCAATCATAATCCTTTTAATGCTAGGACTACAACTAACCAAGCTACTCTTTTAAACAACAATTTCAACCATAATCCTTTATGGCTAGATGATGACCTTGTTTTATCTAATAGCTACAAAAGAAGCTCTGAAGACCTAATTGAGAATTTGTTTGGTACTGATTTGGTTAATCTTTGGAGCTGTCAAGACCTAATAATTTGCAATGGATTAATGAAGTGGCCAAACTCCAACGAGATGAGTTATATTCATGGGCTAGGTAGTAGTGTCATAGATTATGTGATATATAATATCCCCATTTCCAACCAAATAGTAACTTTTGACCTTTTAAATGACCATGAGCCCAACTCTGATCATAGACCTTTAACCCTAACTCTAAAATTTTCCATGCACAAGAGCACCCTTGCGGAAAATTTTGATAATCAAAGGCAAGTGCGCTTTAACAAAAGTAAAGTTGAACTTTTCTTAAAGGATTTAAATAGTGAATTACATCTCCTAACTTATAAGGACAACATTGGATACCTCTATCATAATTTTACAACTACCCTTTCCACTTCTATTAACAAGTTCTCTTTTGAGGTGTCATGTAAAAAGAATAATAGAATGACCAACCCTTGATATGATAAAGAATGTAAAATTTCTAGGAAATACATTAGGGATGCTTCTAATGAGCCTTTAAAAATTGATAATATCAATATGTACAAATCCCTAATTAAAAGGACAAAAGTTGTACTATAGCAATAAAAGGAACGAGAAGCTTTCACAACTATCTAAGCTGGATCCTAAGAATTTTTGGAGGAAAATTCTAAACCACAATACTAAAGAAAATAATATGATTCCCTTAAGGAACCTGAATTCCTACCTTAAAATTATTTACGAGATCCCTAATGCCATGGACACCATTCATATTGTCACTACATAGGATGGATATTTTTATTTGGATGACATAGAGTTCTGGGTTAAGCGACTTGCAAATGGGAAAGATAAATATATTAAAGGCCACCAAGATGAAATTTTTAAAATCGGAGGGCCTATCCTCATCCCTCACATACACAAGATCTTCAATTTAGTAGTCAAGCAAGGCTTCCCTAAACCATGGATGCAAAGCCTCAGTGTTCCCATTTAAAAAATGGTTATAGAAACATTCCCTCTAATTATAACACCATTATGATTAGCATGATTTTAGACAAGCTTTATGGAATTATTTTGGAAAAGAAGATTAGCCTTTGGCTAGAAAGTCATGGTAAAAGAGATAAAGGCGAGGCCATGTTTAAGATATATCATTCAACTGTGAACCATATTGTTACATTTATGATATCATTGTAGAGGAGTTATGAAATACTAAAATAATTTTATTTTGTTGTTTTGTTGACTTTAGAAAATATTTTGACATAGTTCCTAGGAAAAACCTTTGGAATAGGTTGGAAGAGTTAAAATTTCCTTTCAAGCTGAGGGATGGTGCAATAAGGATGTATGCGAACGTTATTTCCAAGTTCAAAAAAACTAAGGGTTGGTCGAAAGAGATTAAGTGCAATATTAGAGTCAAGTAAGGCTTCCCCTTGTCCCCTACCCTTTTTGGCATATACATTGACAAGTTAGAAGATTGCTTGGAAGAAACATGTTGTGCTGGTCCTACTCTCACTGGTATAGTCATCAATCTTATTTTTTATGCCGATGATATCATTCTTATGGCGAGGAGTCCCCACGATATTGAAAACCAACTAAGAATCCTCAAGGATTTTTGCTCCAATATGGGTATGACTTTTAATACTCACAAGACTAAGGTCATGATCATTAAATCCAATAAAATCAATTATGATACCTTCTTATATGAAAAAAACAACTTGGAGGAAGTGACTTCATACAAATATCTTGGAATCAATATTCACCACAAGCTCAACCTGAATTATAGCATTGAGAAAATGATTATTGGGGGATGCAAAGATTATTATGGGCTTAAAAAAAAATTGTAAATCAACCGATCTTTGGATTTGGGATAAGAAGAAAATCCTCTTTGAGTCTCTTGTTATGCCTGTCATTCTTTATGGATGTGAATTATGTGGATGTAGTATCTCTCTTGAATCTTGGAGAAATATAGAGTAAATAAAAAATAATTTTATAACCTATAATCTCAAATTTAAAGGAAATACACCCTATCCCATCCTCCTCTTAGAGGAAATACTCTCCCCCATTGAGATCATAGATATGACTAGATACTTAATGTATAAGAACAATATAAACAACATAGAATACAAGAGGCTTCCTAAAATTGCTTCAAAATCTAGTTGTAACTACCATCGACTCAAGCGAGGATGGAATAAAGATGCTAATTCTTGGCTAAACTATTGGAGAATCATGGAAGAAACCATTTTTCAAAATAAAGATACTATTAAAAATATTATCAAATCAAAATTTAAGGAGAAAATGTGGTGTGATAAAGAGTTAGAGTAAAAAAGAAATTAAGGTATTATAAGGATGTAATAAACCCTAATCTAGAATATGAAAATTATCTCTTTGTTTTGACAAGTGTAAAGAAAAAATAAGCATTTCTAAGATAAGAACAAATTCTCATGATCTCCATAGTGAAACTGGGCATTGGTCAATTCCTAAAACGCTATGATATGAAAGAGTGTGTCACCTTTGTGACACTAAGAAGGTTGAATATGAAAAGAACTTTCTTTTAGATTCTCCAAGTTATACCGAGATTAGATCTGAATTTCAAAATATTTGTCACACTACCAACCTTTCTAACCTTTTAACTCAACAAAACTATTGTGATATTGGAAAGCTTCTCTTAATGTTTTTCGAGTATAGAAAAGAAATTATAAAGAATTGAAAGTAATCCATTACCCTCTTAAGGTCCGATAGACCAATTTGGTCTGAGTGGACGTTAATTATCATCATCATCATCAATACTTTATTTTAATCCATTGAATTGTATTAGTCGATTAATGTATTATTTTATTAGTGTATTAATGTATTAATGCATAATCTAATTTTATATATGCTTATTTGGAATGGATAGATTTTACAATTCAAGATCATATGCTATCAATGTACTTATAACAAGTATGATTCTAAATTTCCTTCTATGTAATATATCCCATCACTACAACATTCCTATCTTTTTCACAAAGGAAACACTTAGTTTGATTTTTTTTAAACTTCGCCAAAACTTCCTTTTCATAATGTTTTGAACACAAACCAACCTTGTCATGCGACGAACATGCTGTGACGTTGCAATATGATGAACAAAGCTAGACGTTACAATGTGAAAAACATAATAATGATGTAATGTATCGAACATAGTAATGTCACACAACATGACAAACATCGTAATGTTGCAGTGTATCGCACAAAGTAATGTTGCACAATAGGAAAAACATAGTAATGTTGCAATGTATCAAACATAGTAACATCACACAACGATGAACAAAGTAACATTCCAATCTGACGAACATAGTAACATTGCAATCTTTTGAACACGGTAACATCACAATGTGATAAATATAAACAGACGTCACAATGTGATAATAAGGGCCATGTCTCCGCAATGTTGATAGTAACATTGCAATGTGACAAACATATCCCGACGTCGCAATGTGACAAACATTTCCTTGTCATCACAATGTGACAAACATATCCATGTCATCACAATGTGACAAACATATTCTAACAAAAGAACATTTCCCTATCGTTGCAATGTGAAAAATATATCCTAATGTCATAATATGACAAGCATATCCCTTTTGTCACAATATGATGAACATTTCCTCACATTGCAATGTGACACACATATCCTGACATTGCACCGTGAAAATCATTTCCAAACGTCACAATGTGTCAAACATAGTAATGTTGCAATCTACCAAACATAATACATTGCAATGTGATGAACATATATGGACGTTGTATTATGATCAATATATCCCTATCATCGCAATGTGACGAACATAGCCCTGTTGTCACAAACATTGTAACATTGCAATGTGACGAACATAGCCATGTTGTCACAAACATTGTAACATCTCAATGTGATGAACATATATAGACATTGCAATGTGATGAACATATCCCTACGTTCCCAATGTGACCTACATAAATGGACATCTCAATGTTATGAACATAGCCATGTTGTCGCAATGTGTCAATCATATCCTTGCTTGCAATGTGATGCACATATCCTAACGTCATGTTTTGATAGACATTTCCAAATGTCGCAATGGGATGAACACAAGTCATAGTCTCAATGTGATGTACATAACCTAATGTGGGAATGTGACGAACATAGACCAACATTTGCAATGAGATAAATATTTATCGATGTCGCAATGTGATGAACATAACCCATTGTTGGACTCTGACAAACCTTTTCCAATGCCTTAATGTGACAAACAAAAACCCATCATCGTCATTTAATGACCATAACCATATGGTGTGATGTGATGAACAAAATCTTATGTCACAATGTGATGAACAAAACCTAATGTCGCAATGTGACAATCAAAACACGATCAACATTGCAATGCAGTAGTGTAATAGTAAGCTATGGCTAAACATAATCAACATGGCCCACCATAATTAGATCCACATGGTCAACAAAGGTCAATCATGGCCATGGTCAACCATAAAAAACCTCGATCAACCATTGTCAACCTTTCCTTCCCAAATTCAACCAAGGTCTACCAAAGTTAACCATGGTCATGGTCAACCATGATCATTGTCAATTAATGTATTAATATTTTAATAATGTATTAATAATGTATTGCTACTTTAAAAATGTATTCATTAAGGTATTAATACTTTAATAATTTATTTAATATAATATCCCCAAAAAATAAACTATTATTAAAGTTTGTATGCACTTGGGAATTATTTCCGTTTTTGGAAAATTCGAATTTGGAAAATTATTGCCATTTATGGAAATTCCAAATTTACAATTTGGTTAATTGTAATTAATTATTGTGATTCTTGGGCAAATATTTGATTTGCCCAACCAACTCTTTGACTATGAAACTTGTAAGAGACAAATATTTTTTATATTTATTGCCGAGGAACAAATGGAAGAACCAGGTTGAAATCAGCTGACCATGATTCCATGAGTGGGGAACGGACTTGAACTACCTTAGGGAGGCATTTTACAAGTGGAAAATCAAGAATTTGGCCATTGGTAGCCCTTGAAAATTAGGGATTTGTAAAGCTACTAAAATTACCAAGGGGAAAAGGCCTAGGCACTCGAAGCTTTTACATATAGAGCATATGGGAGGAGGCAGGACGCTTCCTAGTATGATGGGGGAAAATGACATCACTTGTTGTTATGAGCACTATTTCTGAATGTGAGGCAAGGCGAATTTCCGATTTGAAAGAGGACTATAGTGAAAGAGGAGCTTCGACGTTCACCCTCATGGATTCATGGTGACGCTAGGGGGTGAACAAAGCAAGTAGATTGGTTGTTCTGTTCTATGGTTGGGCGGAACTTGGTTGTTCTGTTTGTTGTCCCAACACTTTGTTCAGATATGTACATCTACTTATCCATTGTTGAATTGTTTTTATTGGTTAATGGCTAATAAAATTAAACAAATTGTAAAATTTAGTCTTCTTTTACAGTATGAACTTATTCAGTGAGTAGAGATAAGAAAACTAATGTGTGTGATAGTTGTTGATGAATGTGTACAAGTTTATTATTCGAATGATGTACCCTCTGAATCCGCAATAGGAAACAAATAATAGTTCGATTATATTGTTGATGTTAGAAGTATTTGGTATAAGTATGATTGTAGACTCAAGTATAAACCTACATAAGGATTCATTACAAATTTCTATAGGTCAAATAACCAAAATACAGATCTACAGGAATGCATGCATGTATTTTACATGTTGCAATAAATCTAACAGAACAAAGGTATCACCTTGATAAGAAAAATCCTATACCATATCCATATATATATATATATGTGTGTGTGTGTGTGTGTGTGTGTGTGTGTGTGTTTGTGTGTATGTAAGTATATATATATTTTCTGAAAGAATAGTTTAAAATTGTACAAAGAAAAATGAAGTTTGGAATAGATACTAGAATAGAAAATACTTATATACATATATGTTGTTTCCTATACGGAGTTTCAGAACTACACATACAACTAATATACATAAAGATTTGGATATTGGATCACATGATTTTTTCAACTAAGCTTATATTGATAGGAATGCACAAAAGACATACATTTACAGTTTTGAACACCACAAAAAAATCAATAACGAAGTTCGAGTGTCATATAATACATAACAAAGAGTCTTCTCGCTATATAACATTTGTCGTTTGAATTGTAGGTGATCTAAAAATGATAAAGGATTGTATTCTTGAAAATATTTGCAAGTTTTAATTCAAGTGTTCTTATGCAAATGGATCAATTTTGCAAACACAAATTTTTATAGAAATTACACATTCAAGATGTAGGTAATAAGCAACAAATAACAGTGAACAATAAACACATAGCACAACAAATGATAAAGGAGTTCACCCCTCTCTTGGGCTACATTTCCTGGTCCAACTTCCAATGGATATTTTATATTATTTTCTCAAAGTGCTAGAATATGTGCTTTACAATGCTCAAAATTCCAAATAGATGGCTCCAATGGCTTCATAACGTCCAAAACCCCTAGCTGGGCTTTTTCAACACCTAATTTGGCCAAAAAATAAAGAAGATAGGCTTCTTGGAAGTTCCCCTTCAAACTTGTTGTTTCTCGATCGCCAAAATGCACCTCTCTGTGTCCAACCTAGCACATGCACTCATTTCAGTGCTAAAACCTAGCACTGAGCGCATAACCAAAAATCGTGCAAACTATAGGACGGTTAGGGAACCTAGCCCCTAACCGTCAAACCATTGGGCATATGAGTCATATGACCGCGCGCGCACACAAAAGGGCCCAAGGTTTAAAACTTATGGTAATGCGCCAAGTGTCGAGGTGCATGGGCTCCGAATTCATTTGAAAAACATGCACGCGGTGGTGGTTATATGGTGGTTATATGTGACTAGGGGTCGGGGCTTAGCCCCGTTTTGGACCACGCCCCAAATCAAAACAAATGCAATTCAAATAAATTTAGAAACATACATATGTTAAGAAACAATGGTGGGTGCACCAGTTGGGTGGCCCTTCCCAAATATCTTCCCCTGCCCGGAGGTTGCGGGGTCGAGTCCTACCGATTACACAAGTTTTATCCAATGCCCAGGTGACACGTGGTGGCCCTTGCTTGGGCCACGTGTCCCCAATCCATTCGCCGCGAGATGCCATGTGTCAAGAAATGATTCGACCGTTCAACTGCCAACTTTCCGCCAACTCAGACCTGCCACATCAACATACAACCCTGCCACGTCATCGTAAGACCCTGCCATGTCATCATCCGTACGGATTGTACGGACTGTATGGTGAGCAATTTTTTTTTCCGTGTTTGATGATTTGAATAGAACGTGATATCTCACTCATCCGACGTCTGTTTTAACCCGAACGAGTTGCGTTGGGTTCGTGACGACGAGGCCTACACATTTGTTCAATTTGAAGTGATTCTGAGCACTTTGAATTTTGAGCAAAATTTGATCCCCTGGATCAGTAGGAAAGTCTGTACATTATTTTCTTAAGCTGATGAACAATCTGTATAGCTAGAGGATTTGATCTATTTTTCTTTTACAACAGAGTACCTTGGGTAAGAACACAGTACCACCTGAAACCAAGCCCGAACCTTCAAACTAATACTAGATTCAGAACTCGAATACCTTTTTTGAGTAAGGCACTGTCTTGGATCCAATGACTACAAATGTTTAAAGTCCTACAGGGAAATCGAGAATTATAATTAGTGTTAAGATAGGAACGAAAAAAATTAAATATTGAAGACAAATTAATGACCACTCCGCGTTTACGAAATGAAAATATGGCAAATTTAAAATATAAACTTTACTTATCTTGTGTATTGGGCACATACGTTTTTTCTTCCTTTAGCGTCATCGAGGAGAATGGGGAGGAGTGGAACAAGATTTACCTGATGGGTACCCTCGCAAGAAAAATAGGGGTCCCATCATTAGATTGTAGTAACCAAATTTTTTACCAAACAGTTCATAAGGTAAATAAACAAGAAGAATCCTTGAGATCTTAATAACCAAAATTATAAAGAACGCACAGTATAAAACAGGTTCCACCGAATTGCCCAAATTCGGATCACAGATAAGGTTGCGAGATTCTTCCCTCATAACTATAAGAAAATTACATATTGATGATAAATAAAAATGATATCATAATAGGTTTTTGGGTACTTAAATCTTTGTTCCTTTCTTTCATACGAACGAGGTGAAATTAGACAGGTTAACTATCGGATTCCAGAATAGAGAGTAAGGATAAATCTTTTAAAGTTATTTAAGTTCTGGAATAATATTACACAGTGGAAATCTTAACTTTGTAACAATGCCGATCCAAATATGTATAGTATAAATATATTTAATTATTAAAACTTTACACAGCAGGAAGGGGATCCTTATCGCGACCACAAGGGTTTGGATTCACAACATTGCCACTTTTAATTCATGAATACAATGTTTCACCGTAAGTCCATATGGGTAATCTTTCAAAGGGACGACAGTCCGAAGGGTCATCACTTTTGAAACAGAGTACATAAAAAAAAGGAAAAACGTAACCCATCTCTCCAGAAAATACCAAAGTGAATTTAGGAATGACTGCAGAAGAGATTTAAGGGGTTTTTGGGTGTAGGGAATATAGTAAGACATTCAAGTGAAAATGTGAGTTAAATAATACAGAGAAGACCGAGGTCCTGGCCTGGACGACAAAACCCCCACGAATTTTAGAATTAATTATGACATAATACACAGAGAGCTTTAGCATTAAGTTACTCACACAAGACGCCTACGTGAGATTATAGGGTCACTCTAACAGGGTTTAACCATGAGCTTTTTGGCGATAGGTATGCTAAGAGTGACTCCAAACGAAATACATAATCCTAAGAATTAAAGAGGCAAATGAGCATAACTGCTCATTGACAGAGTCCAAACAACGTTACATGATCCTCCCTAACACCAAAGAAAACTGAATCAACTATGTAAAATGGCTTACAAGCTAAGGAAGTCCCCGAGTGTTGGTTGGTTATCCTCATGAGAGAGGTAAAGCCGTAAACCACCACGAGATGGAAAGTTTGTATTCTACCTGGAGAAATAATGGAAATACCTCAATGGCAGAAGCGAAATGAAGGCCCTCATTTAACAAACGTAAAGAAAAAAAGCTAGCCACATAGACAAAGCTTAAAGTTACGATTGAAATATATTTTTACAGTTAACTCAAGCGACAGGGTTTTTATGATCTTACCTGGTAGGGGAGGAAGCCATATGGACGGGTAACATTTCTCTCCTTACGCAAAGCAGGAACCCTCCTTGTCACCAATAGTTACCCACAAAGTAGCGTTATAGAGATTAACGTAGGGCATTTTATGAAAAATACATTAGGGCCAAAGGAAAATGCAACTTCAGTTACCCTAATGACCCTCATATCACAGAGTAATGGTGAATGGATTTCTCGGGTACACAGGCCATGTGAAATTTCATGCATGGCGTATCTGCATTGGTCATGTTAATCTAGAACCTGTACAATGCAGAAAACCCCATAACTATCAACCAAAGAAATTTTAATGTCGTTTACGGACATGCATTAACACGCTTTGAACCAAGTCCACTAACACGGTAGTGATAATCCCTGTCATGAACTCGGGTGGTTTTTGCTGTGATGATAATCCTTGTCACTAACTCGGATGGTAGTGATAATCCCTGTGATAGACTTTAAGCTTTAGGGTTATGAATTGTCGCTCCAGGTGGGTTTTAACCCAATTGATTATTTATCCTTAATCGAGTGACCCTGTCATTGTTCAAACTGGTGTGCATGTTAATCCTGTTAATTACTGCATTGAAGACCTTATCAAGAAAATGAATAAGTAAATCCACTATTGTCACAGTTGGGATGCACATTCAGTTAGGGTATAGTCGTGGCAAGGAGGCTCGTATGCGACCAAAGTTAGAACCTTCAGGTAAGACATAAGATGAAGTACTCTTATAAACTAAAGAAAAATGTGTTGTCTTATTTAGACTTTAAGACTTTATGGTAATAGATTTGTGCCTAATATCACGATTTAATAGTTCTTGAGATATGGATTTTTATAAGAGGTTATAATAAAAGAAACAGATCAAATATATGGGATTGTAATAATAGAATACTAGGACTTATCTAAAAGTAGACTTTATTAAAAAATGATTTTGGGGATCCCTTGCTAAAGGTAACATCTTTTTTCAATAATGAAAATTTGCTCAAATTATATTAGTTATATAATTTTTTACATCGCAGTACACTTCAATACATAGTCTGATGTCCAAGATACAAAAACTTTCGAAGAGGCATGAAAAAATAAACATAGCCTCAATACATTCAGTTCTAATATATCATTCTAAACAATACTAGCAGATAGGGAAAAATTCTAAAAGGGCCCATCTCAAAATAGAGGATATTCTAATCCACATATGCCAAAGTCATCATTGCACAAAAATCAAAACTAGTGAATATAATAGAACTCCTTTGGACCTTGAATCCCCCTAAACCAACGAACATAGGAAATTTGTGCTTCTGGTTCTCCTATTTCTTGCTTGGATAGGGTATCCGCTTCAATGTTGAAGTGCCTGTAAACATGGTGAAAATTGATATTCTGGAACCTTTTAATGAGGATTTGTATCATGTTTTTCCATCCTTCTAGGGCACTTAACTGGAGTCTTCCCTTAATAGAGAGACATTCGATGATCACCCTAAAATATCCCATAACCTGAATATTGTAATAAGACACCAAATGTACAATCACTAGTGTGGCCCATGCAACAATTATTTCTGCCCTAGAATTTGAACCACTTCCACAGTTAAACATCCATCTAATAATAGTAGAATCTCGAGCTTTAATAATTCCACCAGCCCCAGCAAGAGCTCCATTAACCTATGAAGCCCCATCAAACCACGCAAAGGAATCACCCACCTGATAAGATAAATAGACAACTTTTGGAGGTTTATCTTTCACTGGTCCTAAGAAACAACTTTGAATAGCCACGGCCTTAGTAAAAACTGCTTGAATCGATGGTTTGTGATTTTCAAACAAAGTTTTATTCCACTCGATCCATATAAACCAGCACATGTGAGCAAGCAATGGGAAAGAAGAATATTTGTCCTCAAAACAAGACTTAAATAAATTTGCACTGTATTTCCCACCCAAGTATGCTTATGGTTTAACATCAAATTCACTCGGTCCCATACTACAACAGTAAAGGGGAAATTAATGAAAATGTGAGGAATAGTTTCATTTTCATTCTTACACAGAACATAATGACTAGGGCCAACCCATCCTTATGCTTGAAGTGAGTCCCAGGTCAGGATCCTTCCTTCTACAATGAGCCAAACAAATAATTTTATCTTAAGCTGTATATGCCAATGCCAAATTGAGAGCTACCATCAATCAATCCTCTTCAGGCATTTAGTAGTGACAATGTCATGATAAATATTTTTAACCGAAGGTATGCCAGATTTGTTCCCCCCTGTCCATATCAAATTATCTTTGTTATCGTGTAAGATAATCCCCGAATCAATAAGAGCCTTTATGAAAAGGTCCTATTCAGTAGCCAGATTGCCCATGAGTTTCAAATCATTGCTTGTTAACCAATAATTGCAGAGAAGAAGGTTGTTCGACCTTTTCCTAACCTATTCTAGAGTGTGATAATGATTCTGATTAAGTAATGACACTAGAGGCTTGGATACGAAAGAAATATTTTCCAAACCTATGATTCTATCGATCCCAATAGAGATAAGTTGTCCCGACACCCAACATAACCAATGGAGAATCAAATGCATCGAAGAAATTAATCCACGCTAGATATTTGAAATTGCTTTCTATTCAAAGGTAGGAGAACTTAACCATTGAGTAATAGTCATATGGGTCATATACTTATCCAAAATAATCCTGTGCCACATACCTCCATTGGTGATCTCCCTCCAAAGTGTGTGTGCCGCCAGTGGTTTACTGAAATTGAAAATGTTTAAGAAACCCCAACCCCCAAATAATTTTGGCAATGCCAACTTTTCCCAATTGCAGAGGTGGAAAAAGAAAGTGTCTAGATTATTTTTCCATAAGTGATTGTACATGAGTTTTCTAATAGATTTTAAAACCGATCCATGGATCGATGCAAGGGACATCCGATATATAGAATGAGATTCCAGAACCACTTTTAAAAGAGTGTATCTTCCTCCCAGGAAAAGCCAACGGAAGCACCAATTGCTTATTTTCTTTCCATTTTCTTTAAGGGACAACACCAGTCACAAGACCGATATATACCAGTTTTAAGATAGTAACCTAGATATTTGAACCCCGTGTCTAAATCGTCGAAATTGAATGGAAAAAGAGATTTGAAGGGTCTCAAATCTTCTTTCAGCAGTCCTTCCTGAAGAACTGTATATTTTGAAGTATTTATCAACAAACCATAAGCTGAACATAAAGTTTTAAGAAGCTTGTCGATCTCCCCCCATTCCTCTGCATTGGCCTTCGACATTATAACTACATCATCAAAAAATAACGCATGTAGAATTTTTATAGTTCTAGAAACTTTCACACCTGATAACTTCCCTTCCAGCTTTTTTCCTTTTAATAAAAGACTTAAACCCTCCATTACTAAGATGAACAATAACGGGGAGAGAGGGTAACCATAAATCCGTTGGTTCCCCATTTATCATCACTGATAAAGAGGTAGACGTAACACAAATCAATATCCAATCTGTCATTTCAAGGCCCATACCAATATGAATAAGTATCATCCTCAGGAAGTCCCAACTAATAAAGTCATTTGCTTTCTTCAAATCAAGATTTAGAACTAAAGATTTTGATTTTTTCTTCTTTAAACTATGGATACACTCGTGCATAGTGCCTATGGCATCATGTATCCTTCTTCCTTAAAGAAAACCTAATTGTTCTTTAGATATTGATCTAGAGAGAATCGACTTGATCCGATTTTCTATAACTTTGAATATGATTTTATAACATAAATTATAGAGTGAGATAGGCCTAAAGTCTCTGAAACACTGAGGTTTGTTAACTTTTGGTATCAAAGCAGTGAAAGTAGCATCTAAATGTGACATCCCCAAAAATAAAGTATTTTCGAAATTTAAATTTGTTGGAAAATTATTTCGTTTTTAGTAAATTTGAATTTGGAATTTTTTTTGCCATTTATGGAAATTTCGAATTTTGAATTTGATAATTGTAATTAATTATTATACTGTTCGGGAGAGATCTGATTTGACCCAACTAACTATTTGACAATGACACTTATATGAAAAAAAAATATTTTTATATTTATTGTAGGAGGACAAATGGAACAACCATGTTAAAATCAGCTGACCATGACTCCATGAGTGGGGAACATGTTGGAACTACCTTTGGTCTGATTGTTATAAGTGGCAAATAAGAGATTTGGCCATTGGCAGCCCCTGAAAATTAGGGATTTAGAAAGATGCGAAAATTCCCAAGGGAGGGAAAAAGACCTAGGCAAAAATATTTTTATTGATAAATAGCATATGTGAGGAGGCAGGATGCTGCCAAGTATGCTAGGGAAGGAGACTATTGATTTTCTTGATGTTATGAACACTACAGATTGAGTGTGAGGCAAGAGGAATCTGCTGGAACTGAAAGACATTACTGAGGAGTTTTTCAAAGTTTGCCCTCATGGACTCATGGTCAGGCTAGGGGGTGAACTAAGCAAGTGATATCATGGTATTATTGGAAGCATATGGTATTGTTGGATATCATGGTGCATGCATTTTTCATGTGGATGGGCTACACATTGAGACATGTAGATTGATAGTCATGTTGTGCATCATTGGGGAAT
>JZKD02S1975365.1:752810-768184 GCA_000966675.3 Picea glauca | reverse complement strand
ATTTTTCTGTTCCTAGTGACCATTGGATTATATATGTTTTGAAGTGCTATTCAAATATGTAAATAAAAATCACTATAGATAAATGGTGTAATAAGGAATAAACTCATATGGGTGCTTATCGATTTGATAACATTGTTGTTTTTAAGTTTCTGTGGTGAGGAGTTTTGCATGTGTTGTTCGGATAATCCACAGTTGGAGTCATTTCGTCATCTACGTTTCGAATCCGAATCAGGATTCATCATCAGGACTAATCGTCGAGTGAGAGCTAGCTGATCGTCGTCAATTAATACTTTAAATGAAAGACAATTTAAAAGTTATTTAATTAAGTCAGCTGTCCTAATTTCATAATTTAATTTAATTAATGAGACTTAATTTTAAACAATGAGACTTAAATCTAGGGTTTTGCGAATAATAATTAGTATGTATAAGTATAAAAACTAGTTTATACGAGGCTTTTAATTATTTGTTTAGGGTTTTAGGTAATTTGTTAGGTTTTACTCTTAATTAGTTATTTAATAGTGTTGGTATATAAGTAGTGGGTTGCTTTTAATTATTTATTTTTTTTAGGGTTTTAGGTAATTAGGTTTTACTCTTAATTAATTATTTAGTAGTGTTAGTGTAAATGTAGTGGGGTTATTTGTGATTATTTGTGATTAAGGATATTAATATCATATGATTACATATGTTTATTAATATTGAGAATCAAGGCTTATTACCTAAGTATGGATATTGTAGTTAGGTGTCAAAAATAGAAAATAGTGTGAAATCTAGGTTTCCTTACTCATTTAGGTTTTTTATCTAAGCACTCATGTTTTAGTTATATCTAGTTAATATAATTGATAGTGTTTTAATATAAGTTTGTAGGGTAATAATATATAGTGAGGGTATTAGGGTTTGCAAAAGGATTAGGGTTTTAATTAATAAAGTGTGTATTGACAAGTTTTAAATTAGAATTTTTATAGTGGTAGTAAGACTAGATAGACCCCTAAACCTAAGAACCTATTCAAATTAAACCAAACAAGCAAGGAAAGGAAAGGAAAAGGTCAGTGTCATACCTGATTTGGTTCATGATGGTCCCTTAATTGGTTGATTAATGGGTGCCAAAAGCTACTTATCTCCAGGCCACCGTCTCTGTTCATGTTGTTGGGGTGCTTGATTATTTCTATAGCTTCTCTTAAGCGTCTTTTGTAGTAGTGACCCTCTTTTGCTAGTATCTTGGTATCCTCAAGGCAAACATGATGTTTGGTTTTGAGGGAGTGTTTTGCTAAGGAGAAAGTGCGGGTACATTCATTTCTAATGTCTGCTTCGTGTTCCTTAATCCTTACCTGGAATGATAGTCCAGTTTCACCAATGTAACATTTCCCACATGAACAGGACACTTTGTAGATGCCTTTCTCTTGTTGGTTGTCTATAGGGTCCTTTACAGACTTCATTATTTGTCTGATAGTAATTAGGGGTTTGAAGGAGGTCGTAATTTCTTTTCTTTTTAAAACCTTGGCAATCTTGTCTGTGACACCCCGAATGTAGGGAAGAAAGGCTTTAATGTTTGAGGTTTGATCATTTTGTGTACGAGTGCTCCTTTCTTTCTTATCTATTGCCTTTTTGATGTCTCTATCTCTATATCCAATGTTCTTGAAGACTTAGTTAAGTGGTCTATTTCTTCTTTTAGATGCTCCTTGTTGGAAATTCTTGCTACCCTTGTGGCCATGGTGTTGAGAACCCCCATCTTTTGGGAGGGGTGGTGGTGGGATTTGGCGTGAAGGTAGCTGTCTGTGTGATTTTTCTTCCTAAAAACCTTGTGCCCAAGTGTGCCATCCTATTTCCTAGTTATAAGCACGTCTAGGAAGGGTATTCTATTGTTATATTCTAGTTCCATGGTGAATTTAATGTTCTCAGGAATTCCATTGAGGTGCTCAAATCATTTGTCTAGTTCTTCTTTTCCATGAGGCCACTTGACGTTGGTATCATCCACATACCTTTTCCATCTGGATGGTTTGAGGGGGTATGTTTCAAGGGATTTTTTCTCAAATTTCTCCATGTAGAGGTTGGCTACAATTGGGGATAAAGGGGATCCCATGGATACTCTGCTTGTTTGTTTGAAAAACTCTCCTTGGAAGCTGAAGAAAGTTGATTTTAGACACACTTCTGCTAGTCTAGTTGTTTGCGGGTCTGCTACCTCCTTTATGACTTGAATGGCCTCATTCAGTGGGATCTTAGTAAAAAGTGAAACTACATCAAAGCTGATGATCATATCCTTTGAATCAATTTTCTCCTCTTTTATGAGTTCCACGAAGTCTCTTGAATCCTTGATGTATGAGTCTGTTTTGTCGACTAATGGTCCTAGGATTCTTGCCATGTATTTGGCTATTTCATAGGTTGGGGAACTGATTGTGTTGACGATTGGTTTTAGAGGGGTTACTTCCTTGTGGATCTTAGGGAGTCCATAAATTCTAGGGGTGATTAAGCAACTTGGGGTTAATCGTTTTTTCATCCATTCGTCGAGGTTGGAGACTTTAATGGCCTTCTTGACTTCTTTGATGACCATGGATATAGGTTTGTTGTCTAGCTTCTTGTAACTGCCAGTCATGGTGAGATGCTCCATCATTTTGGTGTTGTAGTCTATTTTGTTCATGACTACTGTAGCCCCTCCTTTATCAACTCTTAGAATTACAGTGTTTTCATTGTTTCTTAGGTTCTTATGGATTCTTGGTCCTTTTTCCTGATGTTATTTTTAGGTGGTTTTGCATTCCTGAGGACCATGGCGCAGTCTTGCCTAATGGAATCCTTATCTTCTTCGTTGAGGTTTTTAATGTTGTCTTCTATGCTGCAGACTATGTTTTCGACTGGGACGGTTTTTGGAGCAATGGCGAACCCTAATCCTTTCTTTAGGATATTAATTTCTTCCTTGTTAAGATCAAGGTTGGACAAGTTTACCAGTTTCCTGTCATCATTTGTTGTATCTTTAGAAAGGAACGTACCCGCACTTCTGCCTTAGCAGAACACTCCCTCAAAACCAAACATCATGTTTTCCTTGAGGATACCAAGATACTAGCAAAATAGGGTCACTACTACAAAAGACGCTTAAGAGAAGCTATAGAAATAATCAAGCACCCCAACAACATGAACATAGACGGTGGCCTGGAGGTAAGTGGATTTTGGCACCCATTAATCAACCAATTAAGGGACCATCATGAACCAGATCAGGTATGACACTGACCTTTTCCTTTCCTTTCCCCACTTGTTTTGGTTTAATTTGAATAGGTTCTTAGGTTTAGGGGTCTATCTAGTCTTACTACCACTATAAAAATTCTAATTTAAAACTTGTCACTATACACTTTATTAATTAAAACCCTAATCCTTTTACAAACCCTAATACCCTCACTAGATATTATTACCCTACAAACTTATATTAAAACACTATCAATTCTATTAACTAGATATAACTAAAACATGAGTGCTTAGATAAAAAAACCTAAGTGAGTAAGGAAACCTAGATTTCACACTATTTTCTATTTTTGACACCTAACTACAATATCCACACTTAGGTAATAAACCTTGATTCTCAATATTAATACACATATGTAATCATATGATATTAATATCCTTAATCACAAATAATCACAAATAACCCCACTACATTTACACTAACACTACTAAATAATTAATTAAGAGTAAAACCTAATTACCTAAAACCCTAAAACAAATAAATAATTAAAAACAACCCACTACTTATATACCAACACTATTAAATAATTAATTAAGAGTAAAACCTAACAAATTACCTAAAACCCTAAACAAATAATTAAAAGCCTCGTATAACCTAGTTTTTATACTTATACATACTAATTATTATTCGCAAAACCCTAGATTTAAGTCTCATTAATTAAATTAAATTCCGAAATTAGGACAACTGACTTAATTAAATAACTTTTAAATTGTCTTTCATTTAAAGTATTAGTTGACGACGATCAACTATCTCTCACTAGACGATTAGTCCTGATGATGAATCCTGATTCGGATTCGAAACGTAGACGACGAAACGATTTGATAGCATGTAAAAATAGATAAACGAATAACAATGTTAATACTTTCTGTATTACCACAGAAAGATAGTGATTCAGTGGACTACAAGTGTATTGCGAAAGTATCTGTCACATTCAAATGAATCTTGTTCAAAGTATTACAGTTGGAGTACCATAGACCAAAAACTCCACAACCTCTTGTTGTAAACAGAGCTCTAAGAAAGTACAAACAAAATATGTATGTAACTAAAGATTAATGCGCACATAGATCGGTCAAGGAAGGACATGGAACTCAAATACCTTTTGAGGTAAGATGCTTCCTTCATATGATTACAGCAGCTTGCATAACCTGCAAACGAAGAAAAATGAGGATGAACCCCTAAGTACTTCGGACTTCGACGCAGTTTATGTGTGATAGAGAAGAAAGGGTCGAAGCTCGAAGTTTCGAAGTCTTGAAGAGGGTCTACATCGTAGATCCGTGGGGAAATGTTTACCATTGTGTTTGACCAAGGACAAATCAGAACCATAGGGTAATCCAAGAGAGGAAGGTAAGAAAGTTTGGGAGTTCAACATTCGAGAGAAAAAAGGTATACTATGGTGAAATTTCTCGAAGCCCGAAGTCCCGAAGTGACGTGGCCTGCTGACATCACTAGGGATGACGTGGACACATGGGACGGGTGCCCCATGTCAGTGAGTTAAGAAACTTTGTAATATATAAATGAAGTTAGAACGTGACATTTGTCACCTTCTTGATTGGGCCGCGTGTCGGCTTCGTGTGTCCTGCCACGTGGAGCTTCGGGTGGTGGAACAAGGTAGTTAAAATTGGCGAAGAAGTTAGCTAGATCGGGGTTGATTTAACTTTGATCATTATCTATCAATATCGATGGCTGGGAGGCATTGCAAAGATCAAAGTTGCATGAAAAATAATTCTACAGGGCGGTCCCACAATCCAAACCATGGTTTACCAGAAGGGGTATGTGTCAGCGTGGGGACAATTATGGAACGATCTTCGTGTTACTCAAAAACTACCAACCCATGTCCTCTCATTTTAAAAAGTACTAAATTTGATGTGACGTTTTCAATATTCATTAGTTCAAGCACGGAGAGCATGGGCCCTAGTGGACGCGTGGCACTTGATCCCAATGTTCGAAGACTTGGTACTCCATAGGAATTGTGTTGCAGTTACGTTGAGTCGAGAACTCCCGATGGCCGGAGTTAATCTCGTTCGTTGATCGGGAGAAGGTACGTGGAATTTGATACCACAATCCGAAGACTAAGCACTACAAAAGGTTGGAGAGTATGGACAGTCCAGAACTTTTGAAGCCTGGATTTCCGTAATAAATCCCAACCATTGGTTGTTGAGGAAGCTGTGGACCGTTGATCCACCCTACTTCGCAAAGTTATCCAATTCGGTGTTCGGGAGAAATAAGGCATGAAGTAGAAAGAGCTCTCAAAGTTGAAGTTCCAGAGCCCTGAAGCTCTCAAGGCTCTGGATAAGAACCTATCGGATAGAACCGGGTCATAGCTCGTGGTCACATGCATTTGAGGGATGAAGAAAAAGGGCTAGTGCCCAAAACCTGTGTTAATATTCGGGCAGGGATTACTAATGTTAGGAATAGGTTCTTGTTCGCAGTGCTAGAACAAAACAATACATTGTGTATAGATATATGTTATGGACAGTGCAAGTGTTATTGTATCCACATGATAGTATATATGGTAAACGTTGTATATCGTTATAGTTTGTGTTAATGTTATGGATAGACTATATAATAGTCTATAGTCTATAGTCTATTATGCGTTGTATTATGGATAGCATGATTTGGCAGACACATGGTGGTTATTATAAGGGTTATGATAGCCTTGGTCAAAATTTTATTTAATACAAATAAGTGCATGATTCTAATACAATAATAGTGATAAATATGCTATGCATACAATAAAGAAATAAAGATATGTTTAATGGATTATCTTTGTGTCATAATAAAATGTTGGAGGGTAAAGGAACTTTAATATCCCCTAATTTTTTTTTTTTTTTTTTTTTTATTTTGGGAAATTTGGGTTACATTACATATGGCATCAGAGTTGAAGGTTACAACACTTGGACCTCAGGGAAAGGCCAAAAATATTTTAATTTTTTATTTTCCGTTGAAGAAAAAATAACAAATATGTTTATTGTTACAAACATAAAAAATGTTGGTCTTTTGTGATAATGTCAACAAAAAATGAAGAAGAAATCAGACCTGAAGAGAATCCTAATCAAGGACTTCCTAAATAACCAGAGCATAACAACGAAGAAAGTTCATCCACCCAGTGTTTGGAAACAATGAAGAACCTCATTGTGGAATTACAAGTGTTTAAAGAAGATAACGAAAAGATGAAAAAGGCACAGGAAGACCAGCTAGAAATAAATGAAATGATACTACAAGGTATAGTAACCAAGAGGAGTGTAATATCCCCAAAATAATTGATTACTAAAGTCTAAGTGTACTTGGGAATGAATTTTTGGATTTGGCAAATTTAGATTTGGAAATTATTTTCTATTTATGGCAAATCTAAATTTGGAATTTGATTATTGTAATTAATTATTTATGACTGTTGGGAAACTATTTGACTTGCCCAAATAACTTCTTTGATCGTGACACATGTAAAAGACAAACTATTTTATAAATTAAATGTTGGGGGACAAATGGAACAATGAGGTTAAAAACAACTGACCATGACTCCATGAGTGGGGAACATATTTGAGTTGCCTTAGAGCTAATTTTTACAAGTGGAAAATGAGGGAGTTTACCACTAGTAGCCCCTAAAAATCAAGTATTTGCAAAGCTTAAAAAATTCACAAGGAGGGAAGGAAAGACCTAGGCACAAGATGCATATAAATACGACATATGGAGGATGGAGGATGCTACCTAGTATGCTGGATAAAGAAAACTACCTACTATTATGAACACTGTTTAGTGTGAGGAAAGTAAATTTATGATCTATGGAAGAGAACTGTAGCAAAGGGAGATCATTTCAATTCACCCTTATGGATGCATGGTCAGACTAGGGGGTGATAGGGCAAGTAAACTTGGTTGTTCTATTCTATGATTGGGTGCAATGTGGTTGTTCCATTTGTGTCCCAACATCATATTGATATATGTACCTTTGCTTGTTTTCTAGTTAATATTCTGTTGATTATTAGATGTCAGGAATGATATATTTTATGTGATTATTGTTTATACATATATAGACATCTGTATAGATTTATACATATGTGTAGTCATGCATAAGGAAATGAGAGCACTATTGTAGGTTTCTAATAATCATTAAGTAGTGTTAGGTTTGTACATAAATAAATGTGTATACTGGTACATATATATGTATTCAAGCTTAAAGGAAATAGGATTGCTACTGTGTTCATAATAACCATTGAATTGGATATAGATATATATGCAGAGTTACTATTTCAGATTTTGTACAAGTTTCATAATAAATAGATGGAACGGATAACAACCCTTCTCTATAAAATTTACACATTATTTATGTTTATAATCCACAGATAAATAATGATTCAATAGTCTACAAATATATGGTACATTAGTTGTTACAATAATTGAATCTTGTTCAACATGGTTTCAACAACCTGTATATTCAATTGAAAGTAAATTACAAACAACCTGTATAACCATGAAACTATGGTTCAAAATTTATTACAGTGGAGTACCCTAGGGTAAAGACGCCTTTACCATTGGTAGAAACAATATAAGAATTTGTGTCTAAGCACCAAGATCAGAACTCGAATACCTTTTTGAGTAAGAAGGCTCTCCTTGATCTATTCCCTCGAACTGTACAAACCTGCAAAGATAAAGGGTGGGGATTAGTAAACCATGCTGTCCTTTTGAATGGAAATTAATTATAAATACTGAGATAAAATAATTAATTATCTTGAGCTCAGCGAAGGATAAAATCACCATTGGAACTTGTGTGACGATCGTGCAGGACCAAAGGAAAAAGTGGATCCATAATCCCACTGATGGGTACCCTCACAAAAACAAATCAGGGCCCCATCATTAATTGATGAAATTTGAGTATAATGATTTTATAAGTACAAATGAAAGCTACAATTTATAACAAGAATAATAGAATATACAAGTTATAAATCACACAAGAATAAATAAAATATACAAGTTATGAATCATAACAGTGATAAAGAAATTATACGAGTTATAAGTTACATAGTGTGAAAGAAATAAAACATAGCATAGTTGCGCAACCTCGAGAGGGTATATCAATGCCTTTGTTGTTGGGTATGTGTTATATTATTTGCATGTGTGTGTGTGGGCACGTTAGATTTGACAACTGCGTATGCAGTTTTTGCTATTTTTAGTGGTTTCCTAAAAATAATCCTGGTTTTAGGGATTAGGGCTTTGGTATCTACGAAATACCTAAAAACATTGTATATATTATATAATGAATGGTGAAATTCGAGATAATGAATATAAGAAAGGTTTTCCCAGTTGAGGTTTTCCAGTATAATTCCAGTATAAATCTCTGTGTACTATGTGAATGAGTCATTGATTAAATTTTGTTTTGCTTAAGAATCTATATGCATTGCTTTAATTCACAGGTTTAAAACTTATATGTGGTATCAGAGCTCGTTTTTGGCTTCAGAGGGACACCTTTGTTTTTGAGGGTTTGGCTCGGTCTTGATAGATCAAGTTTATCTTGGGTATGTGATAAACCTGGGTTTAGTGGGAGATTTTGCAATGGTGATTTGAGTGCATAAAGAGGAATGTCGAGTTCTTCTAGAATTGAGATAGAGAAGTTCAACGGTAAAAACTTTGAGCTATGGAAGCTGAAAATGGAGGACCTTCTTGTAGACAAAGAACAATGGATCACTATGGATCCTGGTACATAGCCTACTGGTACACAGCCTACTGGCACACAGATGACTGGTACACAACCTACTAGTGCACAAACTACTAGTACACCACCTACTGGTATGTCAAAGGAAGATTGGGAGAATTTGGACATAAGAGCAATGAGTACTATTCGACTCTACCTGGCAGATTTGGTGTTGTTGAATGTCTCAGGAGAATCTACAACCAAGGAACTATGGGATAAGTTGGTGAATTTGTATCAATCAATGTCCCTGGTAAACAAGTTGTTTCTTCGAAAGAAGTTGTATCATCTTAGGATGGAAGATGGATATTTTGTGACATAACATATAAATGCCTTTAATACTCTCGCAAGTCAACTTGTCTTTGTTAATATTACGATTGAAGAAGAAGACAAGTGTATTACTTTCTTATGTTCTTCCAGAATCTTGGGATAATCTGGTTGTAGCAATAAGTAGTACCACTCAATCTACATTGAATTATGAGGATGTAGTTGCATCCTTGTTATCTGAAGAGATGAGGCGAAAAAACATGGATGGTCACAACATAGATGTTTTATTTGTAAGAGGGCGTACCCAAGACAGGAATGCTGGTAAGCCTTCTAGTTGGAGATCTAAATCTACAGGTAGATCTAAGCCTCTAGGAAAATCTTTGAGGAAATGTTGGAAGTGTGGTAAAACAGGGCATTATAAGAAATATTGCAAGTCTAAGAAGGTTGAAAAACCAAAGGGATCTGATAGTACCTCTTCCATAGAGGCGAAAACATCCACTGAAGAAGGAGGTGATGTTTACCTGGCCTCTACAAGTACACATGTAGACCGTGATGTATGGTTGATCGACTCAGGTGTGTCATACCATATGACTCCTCACAGGGAGTGGCTCTATGAATATGAAAAATATGATGGTGGTGATGCATTCCTAGGAGATGACTCGAAAACAAAAATCATGGGATGTGGAAGGGTTAAGTTGTTGCTAAACGATGGAAGGATTAGAATTCTCCCTGGGGTTCTACACATTACAAAACTTGCCAAGAGCCAAATATCTGTAAGCAAGTTGGATGATGCAGGAGTGGATACTATATTTGGAAAGAACACTTGCAAGATGGTACAAGGAGAAATGGTGTTGATGAGGGGATTTCAGTGTGGAACTCTATACAAGTTGTTGGGAAGCACTTATACTAATGGGTGTAATAGTTCTATTGTCCCTGACAAGAGAAATGAAGGAGACAAGACCAATACCGTCCCAAAAAAGAAGACCATGCTGTGGCATCAAAGATTGGGGCATATTGGAGAAAAGGGCCTTCAAACACTACACGGTGAAGGCATGGTTAAAGGTATGTCTAATTGCACTATGGATTTTTATTTCTATGAGCATTGCATATATGGTAAACATAATCGAGTAAGATTCCCATTTGGTGCTACAAGAGCAAAGGGGATCTTAGAGTTGATACACAATGATGTGTTTGGACCTATTCTTGTTCCATCCCTAGGTAAATCTATGTTTTTTGTTTCATTCATAGATGATTTTTCAAGGAACACATGGATTTATTTTCTTAGAAAGAAATATGAGGTATTTGATAAATTTAAAGAGTTTAAGGCTCTGGTAGAAAATTAGACAGAGAAGAAAATAAAGGTATTGAGAACAGATAATGGTGGAGAATTCTGCGAAAATGAATTTGAAGAATTTTGTAAGAAGTGTGGTATAGAAAGGAAGAAGACTACTCAATACACTCCTCAGTAGAATGGAGTTGCAGAAAGGATGAATAGGACACTGATGGAAAAATCAAGGAGCATGCTCAACGGTGTCGGGTTAGGACAAGAATTCTGGGCAGAGGCAATGGGTACAACATGTTACTTGGTCAATCGATCACCTTCATCAATGTTGGATGATAAAACTCCACACGAGGTATGGTCTGGAAAGAAACCCTCTCTACAACATCTTAGAGTGTTTGGTTGTGATGCTTATGTACATGTTCCAAAGGAAAATAGGAGTAAGATGGATAAAAAGGCTGAAAAGTGTATCTTTATTGGTTATAAAGATGGGGTGAAAGGTTATAAGCTTTGGAACCTAGAAACCAAGAAGACTGTTTATAGTCCAGATGTTGTTTTCAGAGAGGTAAAAGATGTGTCCAAACAAGAATTCCTACCAACGCAATATGAACCTGATAAAATAGAGCTTGAGTTGGATGATGCAAAATATGAATCATCTGAAGAAGAGGAAGCAACAACAGAAGAAGAAGAACCTCATACCCCAATATTGAGGAGATCAGTGAGAGATAAAACGAAACCAGAAAGCTATAGTCCACCTGATTTTCGTTCCAATTTTTCTTTATCTATTACTGATGATGATCCCAGAACTGTCAGGGAAGAAGTGAATTCAGAGGATAGTAAACTCTAGAAGAAGGCCATGATTGAAGAAATGAATGCCTTGGATAAGAATGAGGCATGGGATATAGTTGAGTTTCTAACTGGAAGAAAATCGATTGGTAGCAAAAGGTTGTTCAAGAAGAAGTTTAATGCACAAGGTAAAGTGGAGAAATACAAAGCTCCGTTAGTAGCAAAAGGTTATTCCCAGGTAGAGGGAATTGACTTTGGTGAGATTTTTTCTCTTATTTCTAAGTTAACTTCTATTAGATTTCTTTTATCTATTGCTGCTACTTTTGATCTTGAAGTGGAACAGATGGATGTGAAGACAACATTCCTACATGGGGATCTGGATGAAGAAATCTACATGAAGCAGCCAAAAGGATTTGTAGTGAAGGGAAAGAAAGAGTTGGTCTGTAATCTAAAGAAGTCGCTATATGGTCTGAAGAAATCACCTAGGATGTGGTACCAAAAGTTTGATACATACATCCTTGGATTGGGATTTGTAAGAAGCAAGGTTGATCACTGTGTATATTCCAAGCAGGTTGGTAATCACTTCATTTATGTAGTGTTGTATGTTGATGACATGTTGTTGGTAGGAAATAACATGGATGTTATCAAGGAGGTGGAATCACAACTATCCTCCAAATTTGACATGAAGGATCTCGGTGCTGCTAACTTCATTCTAGGAATGGAGATTAAAAGAAATTATGCAAACATGAAACTCTAGTTGAATAAGAGAAAATATGTTGAGACGATATTGCAGAGGTTTAATATGCATGGAAGTAAACCGATCAAGGTTCCTATTCCTATAGGTGTAAAGTTATCTGCAGATCAATGTCCCAAGACACAGGAAGAAGAAGAGGACATGTCCCATGTTCCGTATGCCAGTGCAGTTGGCAGTTTGATGTATGCAACGGTTTGTACTAGACTGGACATTGTACATGCAGTGGGATTTTTGAGTAGGTATATGTCAAAACCATGGAAGGAACATTGGACAACAATAAATAGGGTCTTTAGGCATCTCCGCGGCACTACCAGATATGGATTGTGCTACCAAGAAAGACCAGGATTGGACAGAGTGGTGTACATACATGGCTTTGTTGATGCAGACTGGGATGGAGATCTAGATCGCATAAGATCTACAAGTGGGTATGTGTTTAACCTATTTGGAGGTTTAATCAGTTGGATGAGCAAAAGACAGGATGTAGTGGCACTCTCAACTACAAAAGCTGAATACATGGCAACCACTCATGCAAGCAAGGAAGCAGTATGGTTACAAAGATTGTGTTCAGGTATTGGGTTGGTACAACAAGCAATGAGATTAGATTGTGATATTCAGAGTGCAATATTCCTGGCAAAGAACCCAGCTTATCATTCGAAGACAAAGCATATTGATTTTCAGTATCACTTTGTGAGAGACATGGTTGAGGAAAAGATGGTGGTGCTGGAAAAGGTTGACACTTTGAAGAATGTTGCAGATTCATTGACAAAGTCTGTAAGCACATAAAAGTTCTCTTGGTGTACAGTAACAATGGGCATTGCTTCCCTGGATTTTTGACTATATAATATTGGGACCACTGGATGCAAATAAAACAACAAGTGGGAGAATGTTGGGTATGTGTTATATTCTTTGCATGTGTGTGTGTGGGTATGCCAGATTTGACAACTGCGTTTGATGATTCGTCGTAGTAGTGATATGGCTATGTCGTGTGCGCCAGGCACTTTCCTAGGGGGGTCCCAGGGGGGGGTAGGTATGCCCCCCCTGGTTACGTGAAGCGTTTGAGGAAGTGCCCCGAAATATATTTTTTGGGCGTTTTTTCTATTTTTAGCGGATTTTGCTATTTTTAGCGGTTTACTAAAAATTATCCCGGTTTTAGGGATTAGGGTTTTGTTATCTATGGAATACCTAAAAACATTGTATATATTGTATAGTGAATGGTGAAATTCGAGATAATGAATATAAGAAAGGTTTTCCCGGTTGAGGGTTTCTAATATAAATCTCTGTGTACTATGTGAATGAGCCATTGATTAAATTTTGTTTTGCTTAAGAATCTATATGCATTTATTTACTTCACAGGTTTAAAACTTACATTTTATTACCCATATATTAAACTACAATTTACATAGAGTTAGAATAACTCACATAGTGCACAGTCACAGATCCCACAAAGGGTAAACGATGCTTTTTATTTATACACAGAGCGTAGGTTTACGATTTTTACAATGTTGTGTAAGTACATGAAGCGCAAAGGATTTAAGACAAAATTATCACATGCTTAGTTATGAATTTCGCATGTGGGTAAGTAACCCTTTTTTCGTACACAAAGAAAATTATTATGAGTATGCACACAGTAAAATCAAGGAAAACAATTTACAATTCAAAGCCATTAAGATAGAGTAAGAGAAAGGTTATATCTTACTAATCTATGTAAACTAAAGTAATTCATATCTAACTATTTAAACATAGAGGGAATTTATGAATGGAGGTTCGGGATTGAGGTTTATATATATAATTATGCCATATAAAAATACCAAAGGAATTGACGGATAGAAGGCCAATGTTACGATATATTTGTATGTCAATCCTTGCCTATTAAAAACACAAGAGGTGAAATTATGAGACAGAAGGGGAAAATCGCCCAACTCATATTATTTTACCAACACCAAAATAAGTTACAGGAAGAGGAATTTTCGTTTCCCTCTATTTATCTCCGCATGGAGCTCAGAGGTTAAACATAATATTTATTGTTACTTTACACACAAAATGTGAGTTGCGAGACAAACACATAAGGATTGATTACCATACCTTTCACGGATCTACACAGTAAATAAAATTACACAGATCGAATTTACGAATCTCATGGGTTCTATCCGGTATATACATATATATATTTATATATTCACGTAGGTTTAAAATACCAATTTACACAATGTGGCTATACAAAGCGTGACTCCTTTAAATATGCATTTTTCTTACGCAGGGTAGCTTTGCAAATACACCCAGAATGCTAAAACAATTGCTAGGACAGAGTTACAAGTTTTCAAGGTTAACTCTCTATCACAACGCATAGATTTCGGGAATCCCCACAGTTAATAAACAATATCACATGCATAAGCGATAACTGTTAACAATGTCACATAGTAAGGAAAGTAAATGCAAAAAGGGGCACTGAAGATTCGGGCCATGGTGGAAACTGGGAGAAATATCCACGAAAGCGAGATACGAAGCATTGCTAACCCCAACGGTTCCCACTAGTTTTATCCAAGAGAGTTACAAAGAACATGAAGAAAGAAGTTTGGGTATTACCTTACGCATAGAGGAATCTGACTTGGTTTTGTTTCGAGATTCATTTACCAGGGCTGTGATTCTATTCTCCAAGTTTTCGGCCTTTCAAAAGAATGGAGCCACAAGGGTATGTGCAGAGACCAAAGAATACAGGGTATGCGCAGAGACCAAATTGCACACAAAGCAGAGGAGGGTTTTTGTGAAGCCAAAGGGAACAATGAATGGAATAACCTCGAACACATTGCAAAACGAGGAATAATGTGTGACATGAACACACAATACTGTAGCCATGTGAATAAACGGATATGGCAAGCCTGCATTGGGTGTGCATTCCTAAACGTACAGTATGAGACAAACTTATCTTAAATGTCATAACCAGTGGTAAATGCATTAGAAACCGATATGACCCCTCCTTTAACATGGATTCCTAACATATTCAATGCTAGGATATGATATGAGTCGGGTAGGGTTAACACTATTAGGTATAAGTTTAGATGTGGCACCATTGCAAGACTAGATGTGTTATGGTGTATGATACGTCAATGTCTATATTGTCATAAACACCCTATAACAGTCCCCTTGTAACAATAACACCTCTGCGCATAACAACTAGTTAATGTGTTAGGATATGAGCTATAATGTGGTGGAATGTCTTGTTACAACAATACGATTTGTGGAATAGTGCAATTTTGTAATAGTTCATATACCCTACGATATATATATATATATATATATATATATATATATATATATATATATATATATATATATATATATATATATATATATATATATATATATATATATATATATATATATA
>JZKD02S1975365.1:732389-752760 GCA_000966675.3 Picea glauca | reverse complement strand
TATATATATATATATATATATATATATATATATATATATATATATATATATATATATATATATATATATATATATATATATATATATATATATATATATATATATATAAAGTATAAGTGTTTATATCATATGCTAAATCAAACAATTATATATATATATATATATATATATATATAGGTAAGTGTTAAGATTTCACTTAATGGTTACAAAACTGAATATGCTAAGATTTCTATATATATGTTGATACTTTTGGTAAACCACTTATATGGATTTATAATAATAAGAATAGTATCCATGATATGAGATAGATACCATAGTCACTAAATAGATATAGTAAGCAATTGCAAACATTACATTTGATAAAACAAACGTTATTGAGCAGACTATAAGCTAGTCTTTTGACCATAGTTCTTACACACTGTAACCATATGATAGGATGACCTACTTAGACATGATATCTATCTTGATCACATTTGTCTAAATTACAAAGAGGTACATTTTTAATTCCAATAACGAGGACAATAAAGTTATTCTCGAACAAGTTTTGCAGATTCAATGAGTTTTAATGCACCTAACAATTTTTTTTTCTATTGGTAAATTTGGGGTACATTACATATGGTATCATAGATGAAGGTTATAGAACTTGGACCTCAGGCAAAAGCCAAATTAGTTTAGTTCATTTTATTTCTATTAAAAGGAAAATCTAACAAATATGTTTACTGTTACAAACATAAAAAAATTTGGTCTGTTGTGATAATGGCAACACAAAATGAAGAGGAGATCAGACTTGAAGAGAATCTCGATCAAGGACCTCCTAAAGAACCTAGAAAAAAAAATGAAGGAAGTTTATCCTCTTAGGTTGTAACATTTCGCTCTGGCGTGCTGAGCGAACTTATTCTTTGAGGACACTTGCTCGCAAGTGATCCATATTGTTATGCTATTAAAACTTTTGATTTTGATTTGAGGTGTTATGGGATGATGACATGTTGTTTTACCGCATCGACATAGATAGGTGCTATTGACTCAGTTTTACTGAGTGTGTAGGATTATGGACCTCGAGGATGCAGAGGCATCGATGGAACCCCTTGGACTCTGGATCGAGTCGGGGAGTTTACCACTGGGGTTTGATTGTTTTACTGTGATTTTAGTGCTTTTGATTAGATGAGGTGATGTGGATGTATTTTGACATGATTTGTTGATGATGCAGACTGACAATAGCTTGCCAAACAGACTCACATGTGGAGTAAAGGGGTCACGCACGACTACTAGAGATGTTGAGGGAGAGGTGTGGACAACAACCCTGCCACAACCTACTAGCACTCTCGTCGTGGCTCAAACTATAGGTTAACGATTACCTAGTTTGAGAGGATCCACGATGCCATAAGGGAAGACTGCAATAGTCGCTCACGATGATTCTAAGGGGCGCACAATAAGGAAGGGGGCATTATTCCTTAGAGGCCCTTAGTCTCCCCCAGGTTCACCTGGCGGAGTGTTGACTCTAGGGGTTATTGATGTCTACCAAGTCAGTCAAGAGGCGAGTGGTACCCTTGGAGCACCTAGTGCGTCCTAAAGGTCACGTCGCGTAAAGGAAACATATTAAGGTGAGTGGCACCCTTGGTTCACCTAGTGCGTCCTGAAGGGCACGTCGCGTTGTTGATGATAGAAGAATGAACCTAGATGGACTTAGGACGAATAACGTGTTAAGTATACTTAAAACATATTCCCTAATTAAATGTCGCCCAATACGGAAATTTAAGGTTTAAGTCTAAACTATGCTAGTGGTAAAATTGTATCTCTCTATAAAAAATAATAATAATAATAGTAATAATAAAAATAAAAACCACATGAATAATAATTATGATCTTCGTTAAATCTTGTAACATGAAGGGAGTAGGAAATTAATTGTTTCAAAAAAAATCTGTTGGATTAAAATTTAAAAAGGGAATTAATTGTTTTATTACTTTGATAATTTAAAATATACAAATTAAATAAGAAAAGGGAAAAAGGGTTAATTTCCACACCTGCCTTTTTGAGTTCTAAGTAAAAAGGGGAAAGAGGGAAAATCTAAAAATATTAGGAAACTAGGAAAAGAGGTAAACATAAAAGGGAAAAAGGGGAACTTAAGGGAAAAAGCGGAAAGTCAAACTTAGTAAAGAATCTACCATTTAAGAGCTTTCTAATTTAAACTGAATTAGCAATTTAATAATAGGGAAAGCCTTTAAAACCTGTAAGGGAATTTGGGGACACCTAGGAGTGATTCTAGGAGTAACTCTAAGTGGGTGAGGAAATAAGATAATTAATTAATTAAAGAAATTAAATAATGGAGGAACATAGGGGATGGGGGACACTTGTACAGAGAAGAATTTTTAGGAATTTATTTTTAAAATTTTAATTAAATGATATTTTAGGAAAGAAAGGAAGTTCGAAACTCTATATAATGAACGAGGGAGAAGGATGAAGGACCATCTTCTGTTTGTGCAACGTTGCGCTGCAGAAATATCTACTTGACTGACTTACTTGTGGGAGTTGGGATACCCAAGTCGGTGAGGAGTGGTAGCTCGACCTTGCGAGGCGAGTTGGGAGCTAGTCAAAATCTCTGGAAAGTGAGTGTGTGGCCCCTTTGCGTCTCGGGGGGCTAAGGGGGAAGAAGAGTACCCCTAGCATTGGCTGGGAGGTACCGGTGAAGTCTCGACGGTCGACGAGCGAGAGTTTCACGGAGCCCATGGGACATCATTCAGAGCGGGCGAATAGGAAACGATAGTCTCTCTTCACTTTTGTATGGTAGAATGTATTAGGACTTATGCTTGGATCTGCTTATTTAATGGAAAGGTAAAATGATGTTTTTTAAAAAAAAAATGGTGACTAAAACCCTCCTTAGCTTAGCTCGATGGTTGTTGACTCCCATGGCCTTCGTTTTCCCGCATGTCAAGACCACCTTGCTGTGTTGATTGTGTCCTTCATGGTTGCTTAGCTTTCATCCTTATTTCACCAGTCTTCGCCTGAGGAGTCGGCCAGGAGCCTGATCTACGATCGTCGCCTTAGTGTTAAAATACCTATGGATCTCAACGCCCTTCTTTTCTGTGCAAGGATGGTGAGTGTAGGACGTTCCTGTCAACCATCTACTTCTATCGTTTACCCTTGATTGATTGAGGGTCCTTGCACCTTATATTGTGGAGAAAATCTGTCCTTGTTATCATTCCTATTTCCCTAAAATTTAACTCTACATTTTTCTTTTATTTGGTGTACTCCTAGCTGGTTTATGGCTTGTGTTTTCATATAAAGAAGTCGTTCCATCCCTGGATAA
The DNA here is from genome assembly GCA_000966675.3 of Picea glauca. Classification (NCBI taxonomy): domain Eukaryota; kingdom Viridiplantae; phylum Streptophyta; class Pinopsida; order Pinales; family Pinaceae; genus Picea; species Picea glauca. The sequence continues at coordinate 749,456 of JZKD02S1975365.1, read as the reverse complement.
AATGCTCTGGTGATTTTCCACCTTATGACCACAGCCATAGCTTGAGTACCTGGCGAATTGGGCCTTTTAGTTGTCTGCATTTTGTTTTTGTTTCTATTACGATTTACACTTGCTGAGACCGCCCTTGTTGCTGGATAAGACTGCGTTTTTGCCTAAGTATTACCTGGCGATTTGCCCATTTTCCCGAACTGCGATTTTCCATTCTTTGGATTGAAATCGTTTATTTTAACCTCAGTGTTTTACCTGAAAATCTCTGTGATTTGGCCAATCCTAGCACAGATCTTTGACTTAATTTATCCCATGAATTTTGCTCTTGTGCATTAATTTATTTGTGCATTTTGACTATGTAGAATCGCAATTTTATATTGTGGTGAGTAATGTACCTCGAATTCATTTAATGGCCTGCGATTTCAATTCATGGCATTTGTGATTTTATGTAATGACAATTGTGAAGATATTAAATGGCAATGCAATCATGTTAAATGGCATGAGATGGCAATTTATTTAATGACAACAATTCAAATTTATTCTTTAGCAGTGAATTTTTATACTCATCTATGTCTACGGTTGAATAGTAATGTTGACAACAATCTTCTTGTATGGAAGCCTGCTATGTATGTCATGTATTTCTGGGCAGCGATTTTTTTTTTCTCGAAAAAAATTAACGCAAATTTATATTAAGTATAATTTTTTTTACATCAACACAGAGACATGAAAACAGTCCCCAAAACAGTCCAATATAAATGGTGACGAGAGGAAGCATCAGAAAACTGAAATACTAGTAATAGGCGGAAGGGAAATGTCTGGGCAGCGATTGATAACATTGATAGGAGGGATTTACATTTCATATAGTCATGTGGCTGTAAGTTCATGATTTTTAATGGCATCGAAATGTCTTGAAGGACTGCACCTTCCTGTGGTGTGTAGCCACATTGTAATTTGCTGGAGTTTTAGCTTTTTAGCATTCTGTTTTTCTATTTGGTTAATAGTGTGAATTACCCAACAAATTGAGTTTGTAAGGTCGTGGAGTTAGCATTTGGTAGCACCACGACTGGGAAAGTGTAGTCTGAGTTTCGCGCCCTACAGTTGTAGGGTTAACGTTTCCTTAATTTATGCACAACGATTATCTCCCCAGATCGTGGAGGGTGACCTCTCTAATTATGCCCAACATTAATTATATTTTTCATTGTTGTTCCTAACTTGTGACCTTGCAAATTCCGGGAGGAGATCCCAATGATTTTATTTTACCTGACCTTGACCGCAAACAACCGGTCGTTTGGGGCTGAGGGCAAATTTCAATGGAAAATTTTTACATTGTTGACTGTGACTCTGTTCTTAAAATGATAGCTCTAGCCTCTAGCGTTGACTATAAGTTCGCATGCGGAGGACGCTCACGTTTTTACCTTTAAGGGCAATTTCAATACGATTTTATTGTGTGTTGACTACGACTCCTTACCTTGAATGGTTGTGACCAACTTGGACAGCCTTATCTTTCTAGACAGTATCCCTTTTAAATAGCTTTAAATTTGCATTAAATAGCGTAGATGTGGCTTCCATTATAACCGCCTCACCAAATTTAAATTCGCATTGAATGGCATTCATTTATTGAATAAAACCACTTATAGAATTAGCCAATAATTCCAACTTAATTGTCGACAGATATTATATATGATGGACAACATGTTGTAAATTGATCTTGCCTTTAGTGTTTTAATCCGTGATTTTAGAAGTAGGATGTTTTTTTGTGTTACCTTAATAACGATATATATATCTTGATATGGTCGAAATCGTTTGCACGGTTAAATTGATAAATTAGATTGGTTGGGTTGAATATTTAGGACTTGTCATTGTAGACAGCTTGGTTGTTTAGTCAATTAAAGCCAGGTAAGATTTTTTTAATTGATGTGTAGTGCCCTTACCTTATAGATAGGTACTGTGCTGGCAAGCCTGTTGAATTGTTGAGATCGGTATTGACTCACCATTGAAAACACTTTCATCCTTAGTAGCGTTACTTTAGTTTCCCTTCATGCCTAGAATTCTTGCTTAACTTGGGGCTTCTTGGTGGTTGTCGAGTCATTTAATGGATTGCGCATTTGTTGAGCGTCGTCTTTTTCCATATTTCCTACCTGTTGCTTGGGGGCATAGGCGTAGTCTTCCTCTCTGTTATTTCGGCCCTTAGCGTGTTGGTTTTATTTTGAGACCCTTATCCAGAAAGGTTATGCTAGGCCAGGGTTATTTCCGCACCTATCACCAGGGAATGGCATGATCCCTAATGAGAAGATCATTTCGTGCCCTATTGGATAGGGGTGAATGATAACTTGGCCGGAGGTTGTGCTACCCATTGTGGGAGCTGCTCATTGTAGTTGTTGGCGTTCTTCATTATAGTCGTTTTGGCACTTGGGTTGAACTTCTTCATGTGTTGGGTTGCGTGCCATCGAGGTCTTAAGGTTAACTGGTCGTCAAGGACATCGTGTCGGGAGATGGATGTTATCCCTTAGCTTGTAGGCTTGGTCATGTTGTGTCGGGTGGGTAGTCGTTTCTATCTATTGGTTTACGCATGTTTCACCCAGTTGTTCCTTGTGATAGTGCATGGAGTTGTAGTTGTCTATCGCTAGATCTATGTGTTGTGTTCGTTGCCTTGTTGTGTGGTTCAATTGTTGTCACCTTTTCCGTTTTACAAAATTCAAAAAAAAAAATTTGCACTTCTGCTTCGCTGGTAGTCGTAACGATTGGGGATGTTACATATGGTATCAGAGCCAGTTCAACCCTGCGAGTATGGATCGCCAGGCTTTCCACTGCAGTAAACCCATGAGTTTTAACCCTTGCGTTAAGTAAAAAAAAAAAACCTTAACGTGTCCTCGTGGAGATCGAATTTAGAGGGCGCCCCTGAGGGTCCACAATGCACAATAGATAGTGTCGTTAGAATCCTTCAAGATCTCAAGAGAGATGATTTATAGCATCCATGAGTGTCACAGATGGTGGTGTTGTCGAAAAATATTTGTAGAGCAAGGCGTGTGCTTCACACTTCACGTATACGAACTCTAGCGTGAAGGTCCAGATGGTGGTCTTTCCACTGAAGGGGAGCGCTCTTTTATGGCGGAAGACACTCCTGCCCCTTTTGAACCTAGCCGTTGATAACGTGTCTTAGGAACTGCTTGAGGGATGGTTCCAGGAGAGGTGTGTTTCTAAGGAATTAGTTGAGCATCAGCTCAACGAGTTCAATGCCTTGCGATGAGGTAGCTGCACGGTGCTGAGTATGAGGCCCATTTTGGAGCTGCTTCATTATGCTCCGCACCAAGTTACCCAGAAACTTAAGGTCAAGAAGTTCGAGTTTGGCCTTATTATTAGAATTCATCTTCGACTTCGAGTACCAGGAGTACTGGATCGAAGAAGGGGTGTTGGATGTGTGGGGAGCCACACTACCACCGCGACTGCCCGGTGGAGAGGACTAGCGCATCCAGATCAGCCAGACCCACTACTGTGGGAGATATGGGCAAGGCCCATTGGATTCATGCCATGGTGACTAACCACCAGGTAGAGCATCAGTCGACTATGCTCGAGATGACAGGTATTGTCGCTAACCATACCCTTAGTATTTTGATAGATCTTGGTGCTCTCAAGAGTTTCATTTATGGAGTAGCGCTAAAAAGGATTAAGGTAAAGGAAGTTGAACAGGATGAGTTTAGCTTCGTAGAGATGGCCTCTGGAGCTAAACAAAAGGTTGGAGAAAAGGTTATGGGCTGTGTCCTTAACCTAGGAGAGTTTGTCACAAGGGCCGACTTGTACGTCATGATCCTAGGATCTTATGATGTCGTGATTGGTATGGATTGGTTGGAATCACATGAGGCAATACTCAAATGTAAGATGAAACAGTTGAGATTGGGCGATGACGAGGGACAGAGACGTGTGATTGTGGGATGGAACCAGGGAGCTTCCCTGAGGTTCATCTCTTCCTTACAGCTATGGAAGAGCATGTGCAAGGGGTGCAAGTTGTATGCGATCCTTGCGTTAAATGAGAAGGGGGTAGCGGAAGGTATAGAACACCTTCCAGTGGTGAGAGAGTTTGCAGATGTCTTTCCGGAGGAGTTACCTGGGATGCCTCTGGAGAGGGAATTGGAGTTTACCATAGACCTAAAACTGGGGACTGAATCGATAGAAAGAATGCCTTTTCGGATGTCGACGCCGGAGTTACAAGAGTTGAAAATCCAACTGAAGGAGTTGTTGGGCCTAGGATTGATACGTCCTAGTGTGTCACCATGGGGTGCAATTGTTATTTTCATACGAAATAAGGATGGGTGGTGGAGGCTCGACATTGACTACCGTTAATTGAACAAGGCCATGATCAAGAATCAGTATTCGTTGCCAAGAATTGATGATCTGTTCGATCAAATGAAGGGCGCAATGGTGTTCTCAAATATCGACTTGCGATCAGGATACAACCAGTTACAAATTAAGGAAGATGACGTCTCTAAGACTTCCTTTAAGATGAGGTTTGGACATTACGATTTTACTGTTTTACCATTTGGACTGACAAACACCCCAGGAGTATTTATGAGTTTGATGAACGGGGTGTTCCGCGAGTACTTGGACAAGTTTGTCCAAGTATTCATTGACGATATTTTGATCTACTCTCGGATGAAGGAGGAGCATGACAAGCACTTGCGCTTGGTACTATAGTGTTTGTGAGATCACAAACTGTATGGGAAGTTGCCCAAATGCTCTTTTTATCAATCGAAGATTCACTACTTAGGGCATGTCATCTCCGGTGAAGGCATCACCGTAGATGCAGCCAAGGTCGAGGCCATTATGGAATGGCCTACGCCAACGAATGTCCCTAAGGTGCATAACTTCATGGGCTTAGCAGGATACTATCGATGGTTCTTAGAGGGATTTTCGAAGATAGCAAATCCGATCACAGAATTGCAAAAGAAAAACAATAATTTTGTTGGGACCGAGAAATGTGTGAAAACATTTCGGATGCTCAAGGAGTTGTTGACAATGACACCGATACTAAAGGTCTTGGACTTGGATGCAGACTTCTTGGTATGTACTAACGTATCCAAGGAAGGCTTAAGCAGAGTCTTGATGCAAGACGGACGAGTGATCGCTTACATTTCGAGGAAACTGAGAAGGCATGAGGAGAACTACGCAACGCACGATTGGGAGTCGTTAGCCATCATCTATGCCTTGAAGGTTTAGGGAAACTACCTTTTTGGAAGAAAATTTGAACTAAAGACTGACCATTGTGGAATACAACACATCTTTACGCAGAGTGACCTGAACGCGCGACAACGACATTGGTCAGAATTGCTTAGCGAGTACCACTTCGAGATTACTTACATAAAAGGAACAATGAAACGAGTGGCAGATGCATTGAGTTAGAGACTGTGCATCTTTTTGGTGTTTCCTCTTCAGACGAATCTACGTGAAAAGATTCTAACTTTATAGCGTGACGATGACTGGTACAAAGAGGTCGAGGGTTTTATCGGACAAAACACAATGATGGTATCATAATTTGAAGGATTTTCTTTTGATAGCGATGGTTTATTGATGTTTAAAAATCGGATCTATGTACCATTGAATGACGAGTTGAGGATGTTGATCCTAAGCGAGGCTCATATAGCAGTTTACATGGCTCACCTGGGAGTCACGAAGATGAGGGAAGAACTTAAACCCTTATTCTTCTGGAAGGGAATGAAGGCAGACATAGTCAACTATGTGGCCAGATGTCTAGAATGTCATTAGTTAAAGGATGAACATAGACACCCAGCAGGATTACTACAACCACATGCTATTCCGGAATCAAAATGGGAGGCTATTTCGATGGATTTTATTGTTGGATTTCCACTGACAACAAGGAGACATGACTCGATTTTCGTAGTTGTAGACACTCTGACGAAGAGTTCTCACTTTATTCCTGTGCGTACGATATATCAGGCACCTGACATAGCTAGAATTTTCATCAGTGAGATTGTGAGGCTACATGGCGTGCCTAAGAGGATTATATCCAATCAAGGATCGGTGTTTACTGCATGATTTTGGACGAGTTACTAAGAGGTTGTGGGAACCCAAATTAACTTAGTACTTTGTATCACCCAGAGACTGATGGGTAGACCGAACGAATGAACCATACCTTGGAGGACATGTTGCGCATGTATGTGATGGACCAACAAAAGCATTGGGAATAATTCTTGCCACTGGTAGAATTCACTTACAACAACAGTTACCAGAGAACCATTAAGATGGCACCTTTCGAGTTTCTTTATGGGCGACCATGTCAGGTTCCTTGAGTTGGGATCGGCTTGAGGATATGGTCCTGGTGGGACCTGAAGCGATCCAAGAAATGGAAGAGAAAATGAAAACAATAAGACAAGGGATTAAAGAAGCGTATGATCTGCAGAAGAGTTATGCCGAAGTGCGTTGTGTCGACTGTAGTTACGAGGTCGGCGATCGAGTCTTCTTGCGGGTTAAACCACATAATAGTTCGATCAATTTTGGCAAGGGAGCTAAAATCTCTCCTAGGTTCATGAGACCTTTCGAGATTGTGGAGAGAAAGGGGCCCGTGGCCTATCGACTAGCCTTTCCAGATTCTTTGAGGCGTATGCACGATGTTTTTCATGTATCTGTTTTGAGACATTATATTAGTGATCCTACACATGTTTTGACTTGAGCACCTGGCGGGTGTTAGATGAGGGGGCGTTCATGGTTGATCCAATCCACATCTTGGATCATCGCATTCGATAGATACAGTGTCGAACGGTAGAGAAGGTCAAGGTCTAGTGCGACAGCTATAGTCCGCACTCGGTGACCTGGGAGGATGCATATGATATGCGCCAACAATTTCCATTTTTCTTTGATAGATAGGCTTATAATACTGTGATACACTTTATTTCAGCACTTATACTATGAAACTTCGGGACAAAGTTTATACCAAGAGGGGGTGTATGTAACATCCCTCTCTGGCACACTGAGAGAACTTATTCTTTGAGGACACTTGCTCACAAGTGATCCAGATTGTTATGCTATTAAAACTTTTGATTTTGATTTGAGGTGTTATGGGATGATGACATGTTGTTTTACCGCATCGACATAGACAAGTGCTAGTGACTCAGTTTTACTGAGTGTGCAGGATTATGGACCTTGAGGATGCAGAGGAATCGATGGAACCCCTTGGATTCTGGATCGAGTCGGGGAGTTTACCATTGGGGTTTGATTGTTTTACTGTGATTTTAGTGCTTCTGATTAGATGAGGTGATGTGGATGTATTCTGACATGATTTGTTGATGATGCAGGGTGACGATAGCTTACCGACTAGACTCACATGTGGAGTAAAGGGGTCATGCACGACTACCAGAGATGTTGAGGGCGAGGTGTGGACAACAGCCTTACCACATCATACTATTACTCCTGTCGTGGCTCGAACTGTAGGTTAATGATTACCTAGTTTGAGAGGACCCATGATGTCATGAAGGCATACTGCGATAGTCGCTCACGATGATTTTAGGGGGCGGACAATAAGGCAGCGGGCCTTATTCCTTAGAGGCCCTTAGTCTCCCACAAGTTCACCTGGTGGAGTGTTGACTCCGGGGGTTATTGATGTCTACCAAGTCATTCAAGAGGTGAGTGGCACCCTTGAAGCACATAGTGTGTCCTGAAGGGAACGTTGCGCAAAGGAAACATATTAAGGCGAGTTGCACCCTTGGAGCACCTAGTGCATCCTGAAGGGAAAATCACATTGTTGATGATAGAATAATGAACCTAGATGGCCTTAGGATGAATAACATGTTAAGTATTCTTAAAACAAATTCCCTAATTAAATGTCGCCCAATACGAAAATTTAAGGTTTAAGTCTAAACTATGCTAGTGGTAAAATTTTACCTCTATAAATAATAATAATAATAATAATAATAAAAACCACATGAATAATAATTATGATCTTCGTTAAATCTTGTAACATGAAGGGAGTAAGAAATTAATTGTTTAAAAAAAAATCTGTTGGATTAAAATTTAAAAAGGGAATTAATTGTTTTATTACTTTGATAATTTAAAATATACTAATTAAATAAGAAAAAAGGAAAAAGGGTTAATTTCCACACCTGCCTTTTTGAGTTCTAAGTAAAAAGGGGAAAGAGGGAAAATCTAAAAATATTAGGAAACTAGGAAAAGAGGTAAACATAAAAAGGGAAAAGGGGGAACTTAAAGGAAAAAGAGGAAAGTCAAACTTAGTAAAGAATCTACCATTTAAGAGCTTTCTAATTTAAACTGAATTAACAATTTAATAATAGGGAAAGCCTTTAAAACCTGTAAGGGAATTTGGGGACACCTAGGAGTGATTCTAGGAGTAACTCTAGGTGGGTGAGGGAGTAACTCTAGGTGGGTGAGGGAAATAAGATAATTAATTAATTAAAGAAATTAAATAATGGAGGAACGTAGGGGATGGGGGACACTTGTATGGAGAAGAATTTTTAGGAATTTATTTTTAAAATTTTAATTAAATGAGATTTTAGGAAAGAAAAGAAGTTTGAAACTCTATTTAATGAAGGAGGGAGAAGGATGAAGGACCATCTTTTGTTTGCATAACGTTACACTGTAGAAATATCTACTTGACTGACTTACTTGTGGGAGTTGGGATACCCAGCTCGGTGAGGAGTGGTAGCTTGGCCTTGCGAGGCGAGCTGGGAGCTAGTTGAAATCTCTAGACAGTGAGTGTGTGGCCCCTTTGCGGCTCAGGGGGCTAAGTGGGAAGAATATTATCCCTAGCATTAGCTGGGAGGTACTGGTGAAGTCTCGATGGTTGGCGAGCGGGAGTTGCACAGAGTGCGCGGGACATCATTCGGAGTGGGCGAACAGGCAACGGTACGCTCTCTTCACTTTTGTATGGTAGAATGTATTATGACTTATGCTTGGATCTGCTTATTTAATGGAAAGGTAAAATGATGTTTTTTTTTTTAAATTGGTGACTGAAACCCTCCTTAGCTTAGCTCGATGGTTGTTGAATCCCATGGCCTTCATTTTCCCACATGTCTATACCACCTTACTGTGTTGATTGTGTCCTTCGTTGTTGCTTAGCTTTCATCCTTAGCTTGCCAGTCTTCACCTGAGCAGTCGGCCAGGAGCCTGAGCTCTGGTCGTCGTCTTAGCGTTAAAAGACCTATGGATCTCAACGCTCTGCTTTTCTGTGCAAGGATGGTGAGCGTAGGATGTTCCTGTCAACCATCTACTTCTGTCATTTACCCCTGATTGATTGAGGGTCCTTGCACCTTATATTGTGGAGAAAATTTTTCCTTGTTATCATTCCTATTCGCTAAAATTTAACTCTATGTTTTTCTTTTATTTGGTGTACTCCTTGTCAGTTTATGGCTTGTGTTTTCATATAAAGAAGTCGTTCCATCCCTGGATAAAATGATCTGGCGATTTTACACCTTAAGACCACAACCATAGCTTGAGTACTTGGCGAATTGGGCATTTTAGTTGTCTGCATTTCATTTTTGTTTCTATTATGATTTACACTTGCTGACACTGCCCTTGTTGTTGGATAAGACTACATTTTTCACCAATTATTACCTGGAGATTTTCCCATTTGCCTGAACTATGATTTGCCATTCTTTGGATCAAAATCGTTTCTTTTAACCTCAGTGTTTTACCTGAAAATCTCTGCAATTTGGCCAATCCTAGCATGGATCTCTACCTTAATTTATCCCACGAATTTTGCTCCTGTGCATTTTGACTGTGTAGAACCACGATTTTATATTCCCAACTAGTGGTGAGTAATGTACCTCGAATTCATTTAATGGCTTGTGATTTCAATTCATGGCATTTGCGATTTTATGTAATGACAATTGTGAAGATATTAAATGGCAATGCAATCGTGTTAAATGGCATGAGACGACAATTTATTTAATGACAACAATTTAAATTTATTCTTTAGCAGTGAATTTTTATACTCATCTATGTCTATGGTTGAATGGTAATGTTGACAACAATCTTCTTGTATGGAAGCCAGCTATGTCTGTCATGTATTTCTGGGCAACGATTGATAGCATTGATACGAGGGATTTACGTTTCATATAGTCATGTGGCTGTAAGTTCATGATTTTTAATGGCAGTGAAATGTCTTGAAGGACTGTGCCTTCCTGTGGTGTGTAGCCATGTTGTAAACTGTTGGAGTTTTAGCCGTTTAGCATTCTGTTTTTCTATTTGGTTAACAATGCTAATTACCCAGCAAACTGAGTTTGTAAGGTCATGGAGTTAGCATTTGGTAGCACCACGACTGGGAAAGTGTAGTCTGAGATTCACACCCAACAGTTGTAGGGTTTAATTTTCCTTAATTTATGCAAAACGATTATCTCCCAGGATCATGGAGGGTGACCTCTCTAATTACGCCCAACATTAATTATATTTGTCATTGTTGTTCCTAACTTGTGACCCGGTGAATTCTAGGAGGAGATCCCAACAATTTTATTTTACCTGACCTTGACCACAATCGATCGGTCGTTTGGGGCTGAGGGAAAATTTCAATGGAAAATTTTTACATTGTTGACTGTGACTCTGTACTTAAAATGAAAGCTCTAGCCTCTAGTGTTGACTGTGATTTTGTGTGTGGCAGATGCTCAGGTTTTTACCTTTAAGGGAAATTTCAATATGATTTTATTGTGTGTTGACTGTGACTCCTTACCTTGAATGGTTGCGACCAACTTGGACAACATTATCTTTCTAGACAATATCCCTTTTAAGTAGCTTTAAATTTGCATTAAATAGCGTAGATGTGGCTTCCATTATAACCGCCTCACAACATTTAAATTCACATTGAATGGAACTCATTTATTGACTACAACCACTTATAGAATTAGCCAATAATTGCAACTTAATCATCGGCATATATTATATATGATGGACAACATGTTGTAAATTGATCTTTCCTTTAGTGTTTTAATCCGTGATTTTATAAGTAGGATGTTTTTTTGTGTTACCTTAATAACAATATATATATCTTGATATGGTCAAAATCGTTTGCACGGTTAAATTGATAAATTAGATTGGTTGGGTATAATATTTAGGACTTGTCATTGTAGATAGCTTGGTCGTTTAGTCAATTGAAGCCGGGTAAGATTTTTTTAATTGATGTGTAGTGCCCTTACTTTATAGATAGGTTTTGTGCTGACAAGCCTGTTTAAATGTTGAGATCGGTATTGACTCAACCTCGAAAACAATTTTGTCCTTAGTAGCGTTACTTTAGTTGCCCTTCGTGATTAGACTTCTTGCTTAACTTGGGGCTTCTTGGTGGTCGTCGAGTCATTTAATGGATTGCGCATTTGTTGAGCGTCATCTTTTTCCATCTTGCTTGCCTGTTGCTTGGGGGCATAGGCGTAGTCTTCCTCTCAGTTATTTCGGCCCTTAGCGCGTTGGTTTTATTTTGAGACCCTTATCTAGATAGGTTATGCTAGGCCAGGGTTATTTCCGCGCCTATTTCCAGGGAACGACATGATCCCTGATGAGGGAATCATTTCGCGCCCTATTGGATAGGGGCGACTGATAACTTGGCCGGAGGTTTTGCTACTCATTGTGGGAGCTTCTTGTTGTAGTTGTTGGCATTTTTCATTGTAGTCGTTTTGGCGCTTGGTTTGAACGCCTTCATGCGTTGGGTTGCATGCCATCGAGGTCTTAAGGTTAACTGGTCGTCAAGGTTGTTGTGTCGGGACATGGATGTTATCCCTTAGCTTGTAGGCGTGGTCATGTTGTGTCAGGCGGGCAGTCATTTCTATCTATTGGTTTACACATGTTTCACCTAGTTGCTCCTTGTGATAGTGCATGGATTCATAGTTTCTATTGCCAGATCTACGTGTTGTGTTCGTTGCCTGGTTGTGTGGTTCAATTGTTGTCACCTTTTCTGTCCTACAAATTCAAAAAAAATAAAAATTGCACTTATACCTTGCTGGTAGTCGTAACGATTGGGGATGTTATAGCTAAGTCCTGGTTAGTACAGTTAGCAACAAGGACTAAGAGAAAAGTAACAGATTTCATTTTTGAATGTGAACTCAATTTAAATGGCCAAAGTACAAAGTTAAATGTGAATGTTTTACCTTTGGGATCTTACGATATAATCATTGGGATGGACGGGTTAGAGAAACATAAAGTAATTTTGAATTGTTACAAAAATTCACTTACTTACACAGACAAAAACAACACAGTTAGGACAATACAAGGTACGAGAAAACCAATTTCAGTTAGGTAGATTTCAGCCATTCAATTTAAGAAATGCATGAATAAAGGTTGGCAAATTTATGCTATTCAAGTAACTAATCTCTTAGAAAAGGAAGATAAACCCAGTCTAGAAGACTTTACAGTCCTACATGGTTTTAGAGATGTATTTGTGGATGAGATACCAGAACTGCCTCCAAGAAGAGAGATAGATTTCTCTATCGATCTATCGCCTCGATCTTCCTCGATTTCTAAGTCACCCTATAGGATGAGTCTACTCGAATTAACAGAGCTGAAAATTCAACTGCAAGAACTGTTGGATAAGGAATATATCGGACCAAGTGTCTTGCCTTGGGGAGGACCGATCCTTTTCGTTAAAAAAAAGATGGAAATTTAGGGTTATGTATTGATTATCGACAATTAAACAAGATGGAGATTAAAAATAAGTATCCTCTACCCATAATTAACGACCTGTTTGACCAAGTGGGAGGAGCAAAGATTTTCACTAAGTTAGATTTAAGGTTTGGTTATCACTAAGTTAGAATAAATGATGAATATATAAATAAAACAACTTTTAGGACAAGATACAGACACTATGAGTTTGTCGTAATTTCGTTTGGTCTTACCAATGAACCAACAACCTTTATGTGTTTGATGAATATTATATTCAATCAATATTTGGATAAATTTGTTTTTTTATTTATCGATGACATTTTAGTTTACTCGAAAACAAAAGAAGAACATGAAGAACATCCTAAAATAGTATTGCATACCTTAAGGAAACACAAGTTGTATGCAAAATTTGACAAATGTGACTTCTACCAAATAAGAATGCAATACCTAGGATATGTGATATCCAAAGAAGGTATTGCAATTGACCTAGAGAAGATAAGAGTCATTATGGAATGGACTATCCCTAAGGATGTAGTTGACATTAGATCATTTATGGGAATTACTGGTTACTATCTCATATTTATCGAAGGATTCTCTAAGATCGCATATCCAATTACATATCTACAGAAAAAGGGAATAAGGTTTACTTGGTCACAAAAATGTCAGGACAACTTTAATAAGATAAAAGAACTGTTAACTACAACACCTATTTTAAGGGTAGCATACCTTGATAAATACTTTACAATTTGCGTGGATGCAAGAAAGAAGGCTTGGGAGGGGTCCTAACTCAAGAGGGGCACGTCATTTGTTACGAATCACATAAACTGAAAGAACATGAACGAAACTACATCACACATGATTTGGAATTAGTAGTTGTAATTCATGCACTAAAAATGTGGTGACATTATTTAATGGGGAGGAAATTTCTACTGCTAACCGACAACAGTGGAGTGAAATTCTTATTCAATCAACCAGATCTCAATGCAAGGCAAGTGAGGTGGATGGCCTTCTTGAGTGAATTTAACTTCGAAGTAAGACACATGAAAGGAAAAGAAAAGAAAGTTGCATATGCCCTAAGTCGAAGGACTAACAAACTATTTGAGATAAGTCTTAGCAAAGAAGAAAATGACATCGAACAAAGAAGAAAATATGCAAACTGCAATGATGAAAAATACATCAAAACAGTAGCAGATTTCGAAGGAAATGCAGAAAAATTGGACAAAACAGATCTGAGTTTGGATAAAAATGGACTACTAAGATTCAAAAATAGGTTGTACATACATGATTTTGTTGATTTAAAGTCAACAATTCTAGATGAATTGCACAAAAAGCCATATTCTAGCCATTCAAGATACCAGAAAATGGTAACAACTTTAAGAAAATTGTTTTATTTGCCTAACATGAAAAGTGAAACATTTGAATACTTATCTAAATGCCTAGATTGTCAAGAGGTAAAGGCTGAACACCATCATCCAACCGGCCTAATACAACGTCTACCTATAACAGAGTGGAAGTGAGAGATTATCTCACTGGACTTCATCACATGTTTGCCTAAAATTCAGAAGTAAAATGACTCAATTATGGTAGTGATTGATAAACTTAGCAATTATGCACATTTTATACATGTTAAATCTACTTATAAAGAAATTAATATCGCTGAAATGTTTATGAAGGAAATAGTTAGATTGCATGGACTTCCTAAAATGGTGATTTTGGATAGTGATGTCAAATTTACATCAACGTTTTGGAAGGAATTATTTGTAGGGTTGGATACTAACCTAAATTTCAGCACAAGCTATCATCCAAAAATGGATTGGCAAACCAAACAAACGAATCAGATTGTGGAAGACATGTTACGAATGTATTTAAGAACAAAACCAACTAAGTGGGAGGAATATCTACACTTAGTGGAATTTGCGTACAATAATGGCTATCAGATGTCATCTAAGATGAGCCCCTTCGAAGAATTGTACGAAAGAAAATGTACAACTTCAATTAACTGGGATAATCCAGTTGACAGACTTATGATGGGACCAAAAATTCTCCAGGAAATGGAGAAAATTGTAAGAAAGGTACAACAAAATTTAAAAGAGGCACAAGACGGACAGAAAAGATACGCATATTTAAAAGGGAGACACCAAGAATTTCAAGTTGGGGACCATGTATACTTAAAAGTCAAAGCAAGGAGAAGCTCCCTAAAGCTAGTAAATTGTTCAAAGTTGGTGCCCAAGTTTTGTATCTCATTCGAGATCTTATCTCGAATTGGACCCGTGGCATATCATCATGCACTTACTGTAAGCTTAAAATTTCATAATGTTTTTCATGTTTCTTTGTTGACAAAGTATATTCATGATCCTACTCACATCATTGATTGGAACATGGTGCAGGTGGAACCAGAAGTCGAGTTCCAAGAAGAACCTCTATGCAATCTGGACAGGAAAGAAACAATACTATGGAGCAGAGCCATCACCCAGGTAAAAGTGCAATGGAAGCACTTTAGTATTGAGGGGGGAACTTGGGAATAGGAGGAAGATTTGTAGAAATATTATCCAACCCTATTCCGAGAGAGGAATGAACACTCAAGACAATGTTGTACTTAAGGGGGGAGAGGATGTAATATCCCCAAAATAATTGATTATTAAAGTCTAAGTGTACTTGGGAATAAATTTCTATTTATAGAAAATCCGTATTTGGAATTTGATTATTGTAATTAATTATTTATGACTCTTGGGAAAATATTTGACTTGCCCAACTAACTTCTTTGATTGTGACACATATAAAAGACAAACTATTTTATAAATTAAATGTTGGGGGTAAAATAGAATAGCCAGGTTAAAAACAACTGACCATGACTCCATGAGTGGGGAACATATTTGAGTTGCCTCAGAGATGATTTTTACAAGTGACAAATGAGGGATTTGACCACTAGCATCTCCTAAAAATTAGGGATTACAAAGCTGTGAATATTCCCAAGGAGGGAAGGAAAGACCTAGGAACAACATGCATATAAATACAACATATGGAGGAGCCAGGATGCTGCTTAGTATGTTGGAGAAAGGAAACTACTTGTTGTTATGAACACTGTTTAGTGTGAGGAAAGGAAATTTCTGATCTGTGGAAGAGAACTGTAGCAAAGGAGGATCATTTCAATTTTCCCTTATGGACTCATGGTTAGGTTAGGGGGTGAACAGAGCAAGTAAACTTGGTTTTTCTGTTCTACAGTTGGGTGGAACATGGTTGTTCCATTTTTGTCTCAGCATCATATTCAAATATGTACCTTTACTTGTTTTCTAGTTAATATTATGTTGATTATTAGATGTCAGCAATGCATAGGTTTATGTGATGATTGTTTATACATATATAGATAGTTGTACATATTTATACATATGTGTAATCATTCATAAGGAAATGAGAGCATTGTTGTAGGTTCCTAATAATCATTAAGTAGGGTTAGGTTTGTACATAAATAACTGTGTATACTGGTACATATATATGTATTCAAGATTGAAGGAAATAATAATGCTACTGTGTTCATAATAACCATTGAATCGGATATGGAAATATATATGCAGAGTTACTATTTCATATTCTGTACAAGTTTCATAAGAAATTGATGGAACGAATAACAATCCTTCTCTATAAAATTTACACATTCTTTATGTTTAGAATCCACATATAAAAAATGATTCAATAGTTGACAAATACATGCTACAGTAGTTGTTACAATAATTGAATCTTTTTCAACATGGTTTCAAAAACCTGTATATTCAATTGAAAGTAAATTACAAACAACCTGTATAACCATGAAACTATGATTCAAAATTTATTACAGTGGAGTAACCTAGGGTAAAGACCCCTTTACCACTGGTAGACAAAATGTAAGAAGTTGTGTCTAAGCTCCAAGACCAGAACTCGAATACCTTTTCGAGTAAGAAGGTTCTCCTTGATCTGTTCCCTCGAACTGTACAAACCTGCAGAGATAAAGGGTACGGCTTAGTAAACCATACTATCCTTTTAAATGGAAATTACTTATAAATAATGAGATAAAATAATTACTTATCTTGAGCTCTAAAAAGGAAAAAATCTCCACTGGAACTTGTGCGACGACCGTGCACGACCAAAGGGGAAAGTGGATCCATAATCTCGTTGATGGGTACCCTCACAAAAACAAATCAAGGCCCGATCATTAATTAATGAAATCTGAGTATAATTATTTTATAAGTACATAATGCAAGCTATGATTTATAACAACAAGAATAGAATATACCAATTATAAATCACACAGGAATAAAGAAAATATACAAGTTTTGAATCATAACAGTGATAAAGAAAATATATGAGTTATAAGTTACTGTTGGTTGTGGAGCCTGATTATCTTCTTGATTCAGAGGTCCTTGCTTTCAGGCGTGTTTATACCCCATGAAGTATTTACACCCCAGAAGTATGTACACTCTTCCACGTGGGGGAGTGCAGAGG
>JZKD02S1975365.1:711303-728344 GCA_000966675.3 Picea glauca | reverse complement strand
AGCCCACACTGGGTGAACCATGTAAATCTGTGTCTCTCTTGTATTGTGTGTCTTCTGTGTTTTGTTTCTGCATTTTTTTTATTTTATTGCTCCGCGGTCCTGTTTTTCTAACAATTACACAGTGTGAAATAAATAAAATAGAGCACAATTTCACAACCTCGAGAGGGTAAAGCAATGACTTTGCTTACCTAGATCATAAACTACAATTTACACAGAGTTAGAATAACTCACATAGCGCACAGTAGCGGATCCCACAAAGGGTAAACGATGCTTTTTATTTATACACAGAGCGTAGGTTTACAATTTTTACAATGTTATGTAAGTACATGAAACACAAAGGATTTAAGACGAAAGTCACACAGGCTTAGTTATGAATTTCACATGTGGTTAAGTAACCCTTTTTGCATACACAAAGAATAATATTACAAGTATGCACACAGTAAAATCAAGGCAAACAATTTACAATTCAAAGGCATTAAGAAAGAGTACAAGAAATGTTCTACCTTACTACTCTATGTAAACTGAAGTAATTCATATTTAACTATTCAAACATAGAGGGAATTTACAAATGGAGGTCCAGGATTGAGGTTTATATATATAATTATGCCATATAAAAATACCAGAGGAATTGATAGATAGAAGGTCAATGTTATGGTATATTTGTTTATCAATCCTTGCCTATTAAAAACACAGGAGGTGAAATTATGAACCAGAAGGGGAAAATCGCCCAACTCATATTCTTTCACCAACACTGAAATAAGTTATAGGCAGAGGAATTTTCGTTTCCCTCTATCTATCACTGCATCGAGCTCAGAGGTTAAACACAAGATTTACTTTTACTTTACACACATAATCTAATTTGCGAGACAACCGCAAAAGGATTGATTACCATACCTTACACGAATCTACACAGTAAATAAAATTACACAGACCGAATTTACGAATCTCATGGGGTCTATCTAGTATATACATATATATATTTATATATTCACGTACGGTTAAAATCCCAATTTCCAAAATGTGGAAATACAGACCGTGACTCCTTTAAACTATGTATTTTTCTTATGCAGGGTAGCTTTGCAAATACACCCAAAATGCTAAAACAATTGCTAGGACATAGTTACAAGTTTGCAGGGTTAACTCTCTATCACAATGCATAGATTTTAGGAATCCCCATAGTTAATAAACAATATTACATGCGTAAGCGATAACTATTAACAAAGTCACACAATAAGGAAAGTAAACACAAAAAGGGACACTAAAGATTCAGGCCATGGTGGAAACTGGGAGAAATATCCACGAAGGTGAGATACCAAACATTGCTAACCCCAACAGTTCCCAAACTATTTTTATCCATGACAGTTACATAGAACATGAAGAAATAAGTTCGGGTATTACCTTGCGCAGAGAGGAACCCGATTGGGTTTTGTTTTCAGATTCATTTACCAAGGACGAGATTCTATTATCCAATATGTTGGCCTTACACAAGAATGGATCCACAAGGGTATGTGCAGAGACTGAAGCATACAGGGTATGCGTAGAGACCAAAATGCACACAGAGAAGAGGACCTGGTTTTCGTGAATCCAAAGGGAACAATGAATGGAATAACCTTGAACACATTGAAAAATGAGGAGTAATGTGTGAGAGGAACACACAGTACTGTAAGCATGTGAGTAAATGGATATGGCGATCCCACATTGGGTGTAGCTGCCTAAATGTCCAGTATGAGACAAACTTATCTTAAATTTCATAGCTAGTGGTAAATGCATTATAGACCGATATGACCCCTCCATTAACATGGATTCCAAACATATTCAATGTTGGGATATGATATGAGTCGGGTAGGGTCAACACTGTTAGGTATAGGTTTAGACGTGGCACCATTTCAAGACTAGATGTGTTATGGTGTATGATACATCAATGTCTGTGTTGTCATAACCACCCTATAACGGTCCCCTTGTAACGATAACACCTATGCTCATAACAACTAGTTAATGTGTTTGGATATGAGCTATAATGTGGTGGAATGTCTTGTTACAACAATATGATTTGTGGAATAGTACAAATGTGTAATAGTTCATATAACCTACGATATATATATATATGGGCATGATATATATATATATAGAGTAAGGGTGTATATCGTATGCTAAATCAAACATTTATATATATATATATATATATATATATATATATATATATATATATGCTAAGAACTCCATGTGTGGGATTATATATATAAAGGTAAGTGTTAAGATTTCACTTAATGGTTACACAACTAAATATGGTAAGATTTATATATATGTGTTGAGACTTTTGGTAAACCACTTATATAGATTTATAATAATAAGAATATTATTCATGTTATGATATGGATACCATAGTCGCTAAATAGATACAGTAAGAAATTGCAAACATTACTTATGATAAAACAAACGTGATTGAGAAGACTATAACCTAGTATTTTGACCATAGTTCTTACGCACTGTAACCCTGTGATAGGATGATTAGACATGATATCTATCTTGATCGCAGCCGTCTAAATTACAAAGAGGTACATGTTTAATTCCAATAGAGACGACAATAAAGTTATGCTTGAACAAGTTTTGCAGAGTCAATGAGTTTTAATGCACCTAACAATTTTTTTTTTTATGGGTAAATTTGGGGTACATTACAAGGAGCCCAAAGAACAATGACAAAGAGGAAGAAGTCAACAAAAGGTCCTCTAAAAACTTGGGTCATCAAACCAAAAACGAGGATATTTCTTTTGAAGACACACACATGACAAGAAACAAAACAACTATGGGAAGAAAAAGAAAACAAGTAGATCACCTAGAAGACGAATTCAAGAAAATAAAACCATCTACCTTTGATGGAGAATCAAGGACGGGTGAAGAGGATGAATCATGAATACTATATATAAATAAATACTTCCATATTTACAACTACTCTAGTAATATGAAAGTCAGAATGGTCATTTACAACTTGAAGGGAAAAGCAAGTATCTGGTGGCAAGACTTGAAATTGGCTAAGTTTTGAAAGAGAAACAAATGGAATGATAAAAAATATTTCAAGAAGCAATATTTTTCTGAAAGCTATTACGAAAGAAAAACTAAGGAATTATACGAGCTAAGACTCAGACAAATGACCATGGGCGATCTGATAAATAAATTTCTAGAACTATTAATATTTGTACCATACATCAAGGAAGACAAAGTAAATATACAACGATTCTTAAGCTGTCTACCACAATCGTACAAAGATAGAATTGAATTTGACAATCCTAAGTTTTAAAATGAAGTGTTTAGAAAGGATCGAATGTGCTATGATCAATACAAACAAAGGTATGAAATTCCCAAGGCATGGAAGGACAAGAAACATGACATAATGAATAAACAAAAGAAAGGGTTCCAACCAGACCCTTTCCATAATATGGAAAAAAGTTTCCAAAATAATGACTATCATTCAAACACCCAGATTGCTCAATGGGTAGGTAGGCCATTTAACCTAGGAGTTAAGAAAGTTGGGGACAACCCCAAAGAACCGTTGAAGTGTTGGGAGTGTGGAGAACCTCACTTGAGGAGAAATTGTCCATGCTTGATTTCCATAGCAAGAACTTATGTCCATAACCTACAAGAAGATTTGACAGTAAGAGATATGGGAAGAAGCATGCGTAGAATTAATGTAGATGTGGATGGAAGGCAAGCTGATCATCAATCCATTATCGTGGAGGTTGAAGGTAAAATTCATGATAACCGCATTTCCATATTAATTGACCCAGGAGCTAGTCTAAGTTATGTTACTCTTGGTTTAGTTGAATTAAACAAGCTCAATAAAGTAAAACATGCTAAGTCTTGGTTAGTACAGTTAGCAACAGGGACCAAGAGGAAGATAACAACTTTTATTCCTGAATGTGAACTCAACATATACATTCAAAGTACAAAGTTAGATATGAACATTTTAACTTTAGGATCTTACGATTTAATCATTGGAATGGACTGGTTAGAGAAACATAAAGTAATTTTAAACTGTTACGAAAAGTCACTTATTTATAGAGACAAAAACAACACATTTAGGATGATACAAGGGATTGTAAAACCCGTTTTGGTTAGGCAGATATCAACCATGCAATTTAAGAAATGTATGAATAAAGGTTGCCAAGTCTATTGTATTCAGGTAACTAATCTGTTAGAAAGGGGAAAAAAACCCGTTCTATAATATTTTTCATTCCTACATGGGTTTAGAGATGTATTTGTGGAAGAAATACTAGAACTACCTCCAAGAAGAGAGATAGATTTCTCTATCGATATACTACCTGGATCTTCCCCGATATCTAAGGCACCTTATAGAATGAGTTTACCCGAATTAACAAAACTAAAAAATTCAACTGCAAGAATTGCTAGATAAGAAATATATTAGACCAAGCGTCTCACCTTGGGGAGCATCGGTTCTCTCCGTTAAAAATAAAGATGAGACTTTGTGACTATGCATTGATTATCAACAACTCAATAAGATGACGATCAAGAATAAGTATCCTTTACCCATGATTAACGACATGTTTGACCAAGTTGGAGGAGCAAGGATCTTCTCTAAGTTAGATTTAAGGTCTGGTTATCACCAAGTCAGAAAAAAAGACAAAGATATAAATAAAACAACATTTAGAACACATTACAGACACTATGAGTTTGTCGTAATTCTGTTCAGTCTTACTAATGCACCAACCTTTATGTGTTTGATGAAAATTATATTCAGTCAATATCTGGATAAATTTGTGTTGGTGTTTATTGATGATATTTTAGTTTACTCAAAAATAGAAGAATAACATGAAGAACATATGGAAATAGTATTGCATACCTTAAGGAAACATAATTTGTATGAGAATTTTGATAAGTGAGACTTCTACCAAAGAAAGATACAATACCTAGGACACGTTATATCCAAACATGGTATAGTAGTTGATCCAGAAAAGATAAAAGCCATTATGGAATGGCCTATTGCTAAGGATGTAGCAGAAATCAGATCATTCATGGGAATTACCGGTTATTACTGAATATTTATCGAAGGATTTTCTAAGATCTCATATCCAATTACATCCCTCTAGAAAAAGGGAATAAGATTTACTTGGACACAAAAGTTTCAGGACATTTTTGATAAATTAAAAGGACTATTAACTACAACACCTATCCTAAGGGTAGCGGATCCCGATAAAGATTTTACAGTTTGCGTGGTTGCAAGCAAAGAAGGCTTGGGAGGGGTCCGAACACAAGATGGAAACATCATCTGTTACAAATCACGTAAACTAAAAGAACATGAACGGAATTATGTTACACATGATTTGGAATTAGCAGTTGTAATTCATGCTCTGGAAATGTGGCAATATTATTCAATGGGGAGAAGGTTTCTGCTACTAACCGACAACAGTGGTGTAAAGTTTTTATTCAGTCAACCAGATCTCAACGTAAGGAAAGAGAGATGGCTAGACTTTTTAAGCGAATTTTGTTTCTAAGTATGACACATCAAAGGTAAATAAAACAAAGTTGCAGATTCTCTAAGTCGAAGAACTAGCAGAGTTTATGAGATAAGTGTTAGCAATGAAGAAAATAAAATCAAACAAAGAATAAAATATGCAAGCAGTAATGAAAAAAAGTACATCAAAACAACAACAAAATTGCAAGAAAATGCAGAAAAACTGAACAAAACAGATCTGAGTTTAGATAAAAATGGACTGCTAAGGTTCAAAAATAGACTGTATGTACCTAATGCTACTTATTTAAAATAAACAATTCTTGACGAATTGCACAAAATGTTGTATTCTTGTCATCCAGGATACCAGAAAATGATAACAACCTTAAGAAAATTGTTTTAATGGCCTAACATGAAGAGTGAAACAACTGAATATTTATCTAAATGCTTAGATTTTCAGCAGTTAAAGGTTGAACATCAACATCCAACCGGTTTGCTACAACCTCTACCTATACTAGAATGGAAGTGGGAGATTATCTCATTGGACTTCATCGAAGGTTTTCCTAAGACTCAAAAGAAAGATGACTCGATTATGGTAGTTATTGATAAACTTAGCAAATTTGAACATTTTATACCTATGAAATCTACTTATAAAGCAATTTATATTGTTGAAAATTTTATGAAAAAAATATTTAAATTGCATGGAATTCCTAAGCTGGTGATCTCCAATAAATATGTCAAATTTACGTCAAAGTTTTGGAAGGAATTGTTTGCAGGATTGAATACTAACCTGGATTTTAGCACAAGATACCATTCACAAATAGATGGGCAAACCGAACGAATGAATCGGATTGTGGAATACATGATATGAATGTATGTGAGAATGAAACCAGCTAAGTGGGAGGAGTACCTACACTTAGTTGAATTTGATTACAATAATGGATATCAGACATCAACCAAGATGAGTCCCTTCGAAGCATTATATGGAAGGAAATGCACAACCCCGATTAGCTCAGATAATCCAATTGACAAGCTTATGGGACCGAAAATGCTTCAGGGAATGGAGAAAATGGTAAAAAGGGTACAACAAAATTTAAAGGAGGCCCAAGACTGACACAAAATCTATGCATATTTAAAAAGGAGACACCAGGAATTTCAAATTGGGGACCATGTATATCTGAAAGTCAAAGAAAGGAGAAGATATCTAAAGCTAGGAAATTGTTCAAAGTTGGTGCCCAGTTTTTATGGCCCCTTCGATATTTTAACTCGAATCGGACCCATGGCATATCAACTAGAACTTCCTACAAACTTAAAATTTTATAGTGTTTTTCATGTTTCCTTATTAAAAAAGTATATTCATGATCCTTCTCACATCATTGATTGGAAAATGGTGTAGGTGGAACCAGAAGGCAAGTTCCAAGCAGAACCTTTGCGCATTCTGGACAGGAAAGAAACGATACTACGAAACAGAGCCATCGCCCAGCTAAAAGTGCAATGGAAGAACTTTAGTCTTGAGGAGGCCACTTGGGAATTGGATGAAGATTTGTGGAAATCTTATCCAACCCTCTTCTGAGAGAGGAATGAAAACTGAGTACAGTGTTGTACTTAAGGGGGAGAGGATGTAATATCCTCAAATTTTAGAATATTAAATTCTAATTGAACTTTGAAATAAATTTTTGTTTTTGGAAAATTTAGATTCGAAAATTATTTTTCATTTATGGCAAATCTGAATTTGGATTTTTGATATTTTTAATTAATTATTTGATGACTGTTGGGAAAATATTTGACTTGCCCAACTAACCTCTTTTATTTGACACATGTGTAAGACAAACTTTTAATAAATTAAATGATGGAAGACAAATGGAACAACCAGGTTAAAAATAGTTGAACATGACTCCATGAGTGGGGAACAGGCTCTAGTTACCTCAAGGATGATTTTTACAAGTGGAAAATGTGGAATTTGACCGCTAGCAACCCCTAAAAATCAGGGACTTGTAAATATGCGAATTTCCCAAGGAGGGAAGGAAAGACTTAGGCACAAGGATGCATATAAAAACAACATATGAGAGGAGGCAAGACACTGCTTAGTATGTTGGGAAAATAAACTATTTGATGTTATGAGCATTTTTGGTGTGAGGAAAAGGATTTTCTGATAAACTATTTGTTGTTAGGAGCACTTTTAGTGTGAGGCAAAGGATTTACTGATAAACAATTTTTTTTTATGAGCACTATTAGTTTGAGGCAAAGGATTTTCAGATCTATGGATGGTGGCTATAGCTAAGGAGGATCATTCAGTTTACCCTTATGGACTCATGGTCAGGCTAGGGGGTGAATAGGGAAAGTGAACTTGGTTGTTCTATTCTAAGATTGGGTGGACCATGGTTTTTCCATTTGTATTCTAGCATCAGGTTTCAGATATGTATCCCAACTTGTATTCTTTTTCAATGTTATATTTATGGTTATAATTTGTTAGGAATATGATTGACTGTGTATAGATAAGTGAAATCAATTCTTAAGGGATTGTATGATCATGTTTCCATGGATTATCATAGTTAAATAATACTCGAAATATTGGTTGTTTGAGATATGATGGTGATATATATATGTATGTATGTAGTGTGTGTGTGTGTGTGTGTGTGATAGAGAAGAAAGGGTCGAAGCTCGAAGTTCCAAAGTCCCGAAGAGGATCTACATTGTAGATCCATGGGGAAATGTTTACCGTTGGATTTGACCAAGGATGGATCAGAATCGTAGGGTTAATCCAAGAGCGGAGGTAAGAAAGTTCGAGAGTTCGACGTTCGAGAGAAATGAGGTATACTAGGGTGAAATTTACCGAAGTCCGAAGTCCCAAAGTGACGTGGCCTGCTGATGTCACTAGGGATGACATGGACACATGGGATGTGTTCCCCATGTCAGTGAGTCAAGAAACTTTGTAATATAGAAATGCAATTAGAACATGACATTTTTCACTCAACTGATTGGGTCACGTGTCGACTTTGTCTGTCCTGCCACGTGGAGCTCTGGGTGGTGGCACAAGGTAGTTAAACTTGGCAAAGAATTTAGATAGAACATGATTTCTTTAACTTTGATCACTATCTATCAAGATCTATGGTTGAGAGGCATTGCAGAGATCGAATTTGCATGAAAGATAATTCTAAAGGGAGGTCCCACAATCCAAACCAGAGTTTCCCAGAAGGGGTACGTGTTAGTGTGAAGACAATTGCGGAACGATCGGTGGGTTACTCCAAAACTGTCCACCCATGTCCCCACATTTTGAAAAGTACTAAAGTTGATGTGACGTTTTCAATATTCATTAGTTCAAGCACGGAGACTGTGGGCCCCAGTGGACGCATGGCACCTGATCCCAAGGTCTGGAGACTTTGTACTCCAGAGGAATTGTGTTGCAGTTGCATTGAGTCGAGAACTCCTGGAGGTCGGAGTTAATCTTGATTGTTTATTAGGATAAGGTACATGGCAACCGATACCACAGTCCAGAGACTGAGCACTCCAGAAGGTTGGAGAGTATGGATAGCCTATAACTTTTGAAGCTCGAAGTTATGTAATAAATCCCAACAGTCGGTTGTTGAGGAAGTCGCTGACGGTTGATCCACCCCACTTCACGAAGTTCCCCAATTTGGTGTTCGAGAGAAATAAGGAACAAAGTAGCAAGAGCTCTTGAAGTCAAATTTCTAGAGGCTCGAAGCTCTCAAGGCTCCAGATAAGCACCTATCTGATAGGACCGGGTCACAACTCGTGGTCACTTACATTTGAGGGATGAAGAAAAAGGGCTAGTGCCCAAAAAATGTGTTAATAGTCGGGTAGGGATTACCAATTCTAGGAATAGGTTTATGTTCACAGCGCTAGAACAAAACAATATGTTGTGTATAGATATAGGTTATGGATAGTGTAAGTGTTATGGTATCCACACAATAGTCTATATGGTAAACAATGTGTATCGTTGTGGTTAGTGTTAATGTTATGGATAGACTATATGATAGTCTATAGTCTATAATATATTATGCATTTTATTATGGATAACATGATTTGACGTAGACATGGTAGTTATTATAAGGGTTATGATAGCCCTAGTCACAATTTTCTTTAATACAAATAAGTGTATGATTTTAATCCAATAACGACGATAAATATGCTATGCATACAATAAAGAAATAAATATATTTTTAATGGATTATCTATGTGTCACAATCAAATGTTGGAGGGTCAAGGAACTTTAATGTCCCCTAACAATTATTTTATTTTATTTTTATTTTGGGAAATTTGGGGTACATTACAGTTTTATGTTAATTTGATAGGTTATTTTTAAGTTTGAAACTTGTGAAGCAAAGAAATCCGTATAGATTCTAAGAAAAATAGAAAGTAATCAATGGATTATACAGATAGTACACAAATATTTAGACTTGAAACCCTTAACTGGGAGAAAACCAACCTTCCTTAGTGCCACACCTCTCAAATCTTCATTGTGTTAGTTTCACCACTCGCAATACAATTTATACACAATATTTTAGGTATTTTGCAGCTACCAAAAACCTAATCCCTTAATCTGGGATTAATTTAGAGAACCCCTTAATCGTCAAACACAGTCATCAAATTTGATGCACCCCCCCCCCCCACACATGAAAAGAATATAGTACCTACCCAACATTCTCCCACTTGTTGTTGTTTTATTTGCATATAGGGGGTCACAAGATTACATAGTCAACAATCAAGGGAGAAAATTCCTATTATTTCTCTATGACAAGAGAATTTCTTAAAGCTCACCGACTTTTTCGATGAATCTGCAACATTATTCAATGTGTCAAACTTCTTCAGAAACACATTCTTGTATTCAACCATGTCTCTCACAAAGTGATGTTGAACATCAATATGCTTTGTCTTTGAATGATAAGTTGGGTTCTTTGCCAAGAATATTGCACTATGACTATCATAATATAACCTTCTTGTTTTTTGTACCAACCCAATACCTGAACACAATCCCTGTAACCAAACTGCTTCCTTGCTTGCATGAGTGACTGTCATGTATTCAACTTTTGTAGTTGAGAGCGCCACCACAACCTGTTGTTTTCTCATCCAACTGATTGCTCCTCCAAATAGGTTAAACACATACCCACTTGTAGATATTCTACGATCTAGATATCCAAACTAGGTTGCATCAACAAACCCATGTATGTCCAATACTTTGTCCAATATTGGACTTCCTTGGTAGCACAATCCATAGCTAGAAGTTCCACATAAATAACTAAAAACCCTCTTTATTGTTGCCCAATGCTCCTTCCCTACAAATACCCTCTCAAAACTCCTACTGCATGTGCTAGTCTAGTACAAAGCATTGCATACATCAAACTGCCAACTGCACTAGCATATGGAACATGGGACATGTCCTCTTCCTCTTCCTATTTCTTGGGACATTGATCTACGGATAAATTTACACCTACAAGAATATTAACCTCGAACAATTTAATTTCCTTCATATTAAACCTCTGTAATATTGTCTCAACATATTTTCTCTGATTCAACCAGAGTTACCTATTTGCACGATCTATTTTAATATCCATTCCCAAAATGAAGTTAGCAACACTGAGATCCTTCATGTCAAATTTGGAGGATAGTTGTAAGTTCACCTCCGCGATAACATCCATGTTATTTCCTACTAGTAACATGTCATCAATGTACAACACTACATAAATGAAGTGATTACCAACCTGTTTGTAATATACAAAATGATCAACCCCTCTTCTCACAAATCCCAGTGCAAGAATGTATGTTTCAATCCTTTTGTACCACATCCTAGGTGATTTCTTCAGACCATATAGTGACTTCTTTAGCTTACAAACTATCTCTTTCTTTCCCTCCAATACAAATCCTTTTGGATGCTTCATGTATATTTCTTCTTCTAAAAACCCATGTAGGAATGTTGTCTTAATTCCATCTATTTTACTTCAAAACCAAAAGTAGTGTCAACAGATGAAATAAATCTAATATAAGTTAACTTAGCAACATAAGAAAAAACTTCACAAAGTCAATTCCCTCTACCTGGGAATAACCTTTTTCTACTAACTAAGAATTTGACTTCTCCACTTTTCCTTATGCACTCAACTTATTCTTACACACCCATTTTCTACCAATGACCTTTCTTCCAGTTGGAAAATCAACTAGATCCCATGCCTCATTCTTATCTAGAGATTCTACCTCTTCAACCATGACCTTCTTCCATATTTTACTATCCTTTGAATTCATTGTTTCCCTAATAGTTCTGGGATCATCATCAATAATAAATAAAGAAAAATTAGCATGAAAAATGAGGTGGATTGTACATTTCTGGTTTCTTTCTTTCCCTCATTGATATATTTAATACTAGAGTATGAGTTTCTTCTTCTTCTTTTTCATATTCTTTCGTTGATTCAAATTTTGCATCATCCAGCTCAAACTCTATTTTCTCAAGTTCTTCTTTCCTTTGTAGGAATTACTATTTGGGAACAACTTTAACCTCTCTAAAAAAACATCCCAACTATAAACAATCTTCTTAGTTTCTGGGTTCCAGAGCGTATAACCTTTCATACCATCTTTATAACCAATAAAGATACACTTTTCATCTTTTTTATCCATCTTAATCCTATTTTCATTTGGAGCATGTACATAAGCATAAAAACCAAACACTCTAAGATGCTCAAGGGAGGGTTTCTTACCAGTCCATACTTCATGCATAGTTTTTTCCACCAACGCTAATGAGGGTTATCTACTTACCAGGTAACATGCAATACCCACTTCATTTTCCGAGAATTCATGTCCTAACCCGACACCACTGAGCATGATCCTTGATTTTTTTATCAAAGTCCTATTCATCCTTTCTGCAACTCCATTTTGTTGATGTGTGTATGGAGTATTGTACTTTGCTATACCACACTTCTTAGAGAACTATTGGAATTGATTCCCATATAATTATCCACCATTTTCTCTCCTCAACACCTTTATTTTCTTTTCTATTTGATATTCTATGAGAGCCTTAAACTCTTTAAATTTATTAAATACCTCATATTTCTTCCTAAGAAAATAAATCCATGTGTTCCTTGAGAAATCATCTATGAATGAAACACTATACATAAGTTTATCTAGTGATGGAACAAGTAGAGGTACAAACACATAATTGTGTATAAACTCTAAGATCCCCTTTTCTCTTGTAACACCGGATGGGAATATTACTCGATTTTGTTTACTATATATGCAATGTTCACAGAAATCAAAATCAAGGGCAGAATTAGACATAACTTCAACCATACCTTACCATGTAATGTTCAAAGGATATTTTCTCCAATATGTCTCAGTGTTTGATGCCATAGCATGGTATTCTTTTGAGGGACAATATGGATCTTATCTTCTTTATTTCTTTTCTCAGGGACAACATAATTGTTACACCCACCAGTATAAGTGATTTCCAACAACTTGTACAAAGTTCCACATTGACTTCCCCTCATCAACACTAATGCTCTTCTAACCATCTTGCAAGTGTCATTTCCCAATAAATTATCTGCACCTGCATCATCCAACTTATTTATAGATATGAAAATCCTAGCTAGATATGGAATGTGAAGAACTCTAGGGAGAGTTATAATCTTTCCATCTTTTAACAATATCTTAACCCTTCGACATCCCATGATTTTGGCTATCGATTCATCTCCTAGGAAGACATCACCACCATCATACTTTTCATGTTCACTGAACCACTCCCTATGATGAGTCGTATGAAATGATGCACCTGAGTCGATCAACCATACATCACAATATGCATATGTACCTGTAGATGCCACGTAAACATCACCTCATTCTTCTGTGGAGGTTTTTGTGTATGAGGAAGAGGCATCATCGAATACCTTTGCTTTATCAAATTTCTTAGACCTGCAATCTTTCTTATAATGCCCAAATTTACCACATTTCTTGCATTTCCTCAAATCTTTTCTTGGGGATTTAGATATACCTTTAAATTTAGATCTCCCACTCAAAGAATTATTTGTATTCCTATCTTTTTGATGACCTCTTACAAATAAATCATACATGATATGACTATCCACACTTTTCCACCTCATCTCTTCTCATAACAAGGATGAAACTATATCCTCATACTTCAATGCAGATTGAGTGGTACTACCAATGACTACAACCGAATTATCCTATGAGTCTCGAAAATAAAAATAAAAAGTAATACCCTTATCTTCTTCTACAAAGATAATATTAACAGATCCAAGTTGACTTATTAGAGTATTCAATAAATTCAGATGCTCTATCACAAAATATCCATCTTCCATCCTAGGATGATATAGTTTATTACAAAGAAATAACTTGTTTACCACGAACTTTGAGTGATACAAATTCCCCAACTTTTTCGATAGTTCCTTGGTTGTAGATTCTCCAGACACATTCAATAATAATGAATCATCCAGGTAAAGTCAAATCATACTCCTTGTTCTTCTATCCAACTTCTCCCAAACTTATTTCGACATGCCAGTAGATTGAGTACTATTAGTTTGTGTACCTATAGTTTGTGTAAGATTAGTTTGTGTATCAATAGGTAGTGTACTAGGATACACATCAATACATTTTCTTTGTCTATAAGAAGGTCCTCCATCTTGAGCTTCCATAACTCAAATTTTTTTCTGTTGAAGTTTTCAATCTCAATTCTAGAACTTCTTTCCATTATCTTTCAACACAAGAATCACCACTGCAAAGCTCCCACTGAGCCTAGGTTTATCACAGACCCAAGATAAACTTGATCTATCAAGACTCGGCCAAACCATCAGCAACAAAGGTGTCCCCCAGAAGCCAAAAACGTGCTCTGATACCACATGTAAGTTTTAAACCTCTAAAGTAAAGAACTGCATACAGATTCTAAACAAAAAGTAATGAATGGATCATATAGAGAGTGCATAGAAATTTACATTGGAAAGCCTTAACTGAGAGAAAACCAGCCTTCCTTGGTGTCACACCTCTCAACTTTTCATTCTATTAATTTCACCATTCACAATATAATATATACACAATATTTTAGGTATTTTTCAGCTAGAACAAAACACTAATATTTTAATACAAGATTAATTTAGAAAACCCCTTGATCGTAGAATTCATCAAATTTGACACCGGCCCCCTCCCCCCCCCACACACATGAAAATAATATAACACGTACCCAACATTATTTTGATTTTGGTTGGGTCGGAAATCTCGATGACAAAAAATCAACCACATGATATACATTCAACATTAGATCAGGGATCATATCATGGAGCAACAAGACACAACCAATTGTTTCTTTGTCATCAACTTAAGATGAGTACAAAGCATTGTGTAGTGCTTCTTGTGAGGTAGTTTGGTTGAGGCGAATTCTTAAAGATGTGAGAGAAGAACAAAAAGTTCCAATGGTTATCAAATGTGCTCGTCAAATCTCCATCAAACTAGCCAACAATCATGTGTATCAAGCGAGATCCAAGCACATTGAGACCCAACATCATTTTATAAGGGGAAAGATGTAGTCAAAGGAGATTGATATAATTTATTGTAATAAAAATGAAAATATGGATGACATCTTCACTAAGCCTCTTGGAAAGGCAAAGTTTGAAATATTTAGGAATCAATTAGATGTGGTAGAGAACGATTTTCTCCATTAAGAGAGAGTGTTAGCGTAATAATGAAGATATTCTAGAAATTCTAAGTATTAGAGTTTTTTTATGCATTGTTATTATTGTGTGCTTGGGAATATTTCTCTAATTATTTTTCAAATCATATTATCTAAGAATATGTTCAAATTGCTAAACTATATTGTATTCCTATAAATGTATTCCATGCTAGATTGATGAATGTAACTATATTGTATTCCTATAAATGTATTCCTATAAATGTAGTCAATATTGGATTGATAAATGTGTGTAGTGAGATCTGGACACTCTCTAGTATGAGCGGCCGAGTTATCTCTCCATCTCACCTTACCAATACTTTGTCTTGTGTATTTTTTATTAAGTCCCCACTCTAAAGTTGGGAAAGTGAAACATCGAGTTATCTCTCCATCTCACCTTACCAATACTTTGTCTTGTATATTTTTTATTATGTCCCCACTCTAAAGTTGGGAAAGTCAAAACGTCGTTGCTAAGGCCAAAAAGATCTTACTTTGTCCTTACATAAATCTTTATGTACATGTGAAATGAAATGTTTTGTCTTCCATATCAACTTTTCTGCACATTTCTCTCCCTGCAATGTCCGGCTTGGAAAGGAGAGTAATGTGAAGGGATTGGGAAGGGGGCAAGATACATAAGATTTCAGTTTACATGGTTGACATGGTTAGTAGAGAATAAAGCATTGTTAAATCAAGAAGAAACTCAAGATAGTAATGGAACTGCTACATCATGATTTAGTTAATGATATTGAACTTTGAATAGTTTATAATTAGATGTTCGTTAAGTTCTTACTTTTTTATTTTTAATCATATCATAATTTATCTTTGTGGTTTTTGTTGTAAATATAAGAAATAATAATCATATCATAATATATCTTTATGGTTTTTATTGAAAGTCTAAGAAGTAATATTTATTTTTAATATATCATAATTTATCTTTGTAATTTTTATTGTAAATATAAGACTTAATAATCATATCATAATATATCTTTGTGGTTTTTATTGAAAGTCTAAGAAGTAATATTTATTTTTAATATATCATAATTTATCTTTGTAATTTTTATTGTAAATATAAGACTTAATAATCATATCATAATATATCTTTGTGGTTTTTGTTGTAAGTCTAAAAAGTAATATTGAATAACAGTCTTTGCATTTAATTATAAATGGAAAAAAAAAAATCACCTTGGTTGGATAGAAAAATACAAGAAACCTCCAAAGAGTATTTTGGCAGTCTTCTTAACTCACTCTTATCTTTACTTTAGCTCACTCTTATCTTTACTTTAGGCAACATTTTTAGGATTGTCAACTCGTTTCTCTTTGAATACATTTTTTTAGATATGATTTTTGAGTATTTTTTTTTAGAAATTGAAGAAAGTTAGTTATTTATGATTTCTTCATTGCTTTATCAAATAGAAAGATTGTTATATGTCCAACACCAAAAAGTTATTACCAATTATTCAATCAACTATATGTTTCTCAATTATAAAATATTATGCTTCTCTAATTAACATTCTTATTTTTATTTTTTTTTAAATGATTTACAGCATTATAATTTATTATTTATAATTTATTATTTATTGATTGAAATTGAAATGGTAACTATCTATATATAATAATATGTTTTTAGGAAACAACATTTCCATATATTTAAGTAATCCACCACTATGTACCATGTTCAGTATTATTATTGGTAATAGATAATAGTGGTGTCATGTAAACACTAAAAATATTATTTATAAAAATTGGTTTATAAGATTTTTTTTTGCTTAATAATTTGATTTTAAAAAAAAATACATGTTCTTAATCATTAAACCCATTAAAATAATAACTAAATATTAACTTAATTAAACTTGATTTTTATATGATTATAATATATATATATATATATATATATATATATA
>JZKD02S1975365.1:696421-711293 GCA_000966675.3 Picea glauca | reverse complement strand
ATATATATATATATATATATATATATATATATATATATATGCTAAGAACTCCATGTGTGGGATTATATATATAAAGGTAAGTGTTAAGATTTCACTTAATGGTTACACAACTAAATATGGTAAGATTTATATATATGTGTTGAGACTTTTGGTAAACCACTTATATAGATTTATAATAATAAGAATATTATTCATGTTATGATATGGATACCATAGTCGCTAAATAGATACAGTAAGAAATTGCAAACATTACTTATGATAAAACAAACGTGATTGAGAAGACTATAACCTAGTATTTTGACCATAGTTCTTACGCACTGTAACCCTGTGATAGGATGATTAGACATGATATCTATCTTGATCGCAGCCGTCTAAATTACAAAGAGGTACATGTTTAATTCCAATAGAGACGACAATAAAGTTATGCTTGAACAAGTTTTGCAGAGTCAATGAGTTTTAATGCACCTAACAATTTTTTTTTTTATGGGTAAATTTGGGGTACATTACAAGGAGCCCAAAGAACAATGACAAAGAGGAAGAAGTCAACAAAAGGTCCTCTAAAAACTTGGGTCATCAAACCAAAAACGAGGATATTTCTTTTGAAGACACACACATGACAAGAAACAAAACAACTATGGGAAGAAAAAGAAAACAAGTAGATCACCTAGAAGACGAATTCAAGAAAATAAAACCATCTACCTTTGATGGAGAATCAAGGACGGGTGAAGAGGATGAATCATGAATACTATATATAAATAAATACTTCCATATTTACAACTACTCTAGTAATATGAAAGTCAGAATGGTCATTTACAACTTGAAGGGAAAAGCAAGTATCTGGTGGCAAGACTTGAAATTGGCTAAGTTTTGAAAGAGAAACAAATGGAATGATAAAAAATATTTCAAGAAGCAATATTTTTCTGAAAGCTATTACGAAAGAAAAACTAAGGAATTATACGAGCTAAGACTCAGACAAATGACCATGGGCGATCTGATAAATAAATTTCTAGAACTATTAATATTTGTACCATACATCAAGGAAGACAAAGTAAATATACAACGATTCTTAAGCTGTCTACCACAATCGTACAAAGATAGAATTGAATTTGACAATCCTAAGTTTTAAAATGAAGTGTTTAGAAAGGATCGAATGTGCTATGATCAATACAAACAAAGGTATGAAATTCCCAAGGCATGGAAGGACAAGAAACATGACATAATGAATAAACAAAAGAAAGGGTTCCAACCAGACCCTTTCCATAATATGGAAAAAAGTTTCCAAAATAATGACTATCATTCAAACACCCAGATTGCTCAATGGGTAGGTAGGCCATTTAACCTAGGAGTTAAGAAAGTTGGGGACAACCCCAAAGAACCGTTGAAGTGTTGGGAGTGTGGAGAACCTCACTTGAGGAGAAATTGTCCATGCTTGATTTCCATAGCAAGAACTTATGTCCATAACCTACAAGAAGATTTGACAGTAAGAGATATGGGAAGAAGCATGCGTAGAATTAATGTAGATGTGGATGGAAGGCAAGCTGATCATCAATCCATTATCGTGGAGGTTGAAGGTAAAATTCATGATAACCGCATTTCCATATTAATTGACCCAGGAGCTAGTCTAAGTTATGTTACTCTTGGTTTAGTTGAATTAAACAAGCTCAATAAAGTAAAACATGCTAAGTCTTGGTTAGTACAGTTAGCAACAGGGACCAAGAGGAAGATAACAACTTTTATTCCTGAATGTGAACTCAACATATACATTCAAAGTACAAAGTTAGATATGAACATTTTAACTTTAGGATCTTACGATTTAATCATTGGAATGGACTGGTTAGAGAAACATAAAGTAATTTTAAACTGTTACGAAAAGTCACTTATTTATAGAGACAAAAACAACACATTTAGGATGATACAAGGGATTGTAAAACCCGTTTTGGTTAGGCAGATATCAACCATGCAATTTAAGAAATGTATGAATAAAGGTTGCCAAGTCTATTGTATTCAGGTAACTAATCTGTTAGAAAGGGGAAAAAAACCCGTTCTATAATATTTTTCATTCCTACATGGGTTTAGAGATGTATTTGTGGAAGAAATACTAGAACTACCTCCAAGAAGAGAGATAGATTTCTCTATCGATATACTACCTGGATCTTCCCCGATATCTAAGGCACCTTATAGAATGAGTTTACCCGAATTAACAAAACTAAAAAATTCAACTGCAAGAATTGCTAGATAAGAAATATATTAGACCAAGCGTCTCACCTTGGGGAGCATCGGTTCTCTCCGTTAAAAATAAAGATGAGACTTTGTGACTATGCATTGATTATCAACAACTCAATAAGATGACGATCAAGAATAAGTATCCTTTACCCATGATTAACGACATGTTTGACCAAGTTGGAGGAGCAAGGATCTTCTCTAAGTTAGATTTAAGGTCTGGTTATCACCAAGTCAGAAAAAAAGACAAAGATATAAATAAAACAACATTTAGAACACATTACAGACACTATGAGTTTGTCGTAATTCTGTTCAGTCTTACTAATGCACCAACCTTTATGTGTTTGATGAAAATTATATTCAGTCAATATCTGGATAAATTTGTGTTGGTGTTTATTGATGATATTTTAGTTTACTCAAAAATAGAAGAATAACATGAAGAACATATGGAAATAGTATTGCATACCTTAAGGAAACATAATTTGTATGAGAATTTTGATAAGTGAGACTTCTACCAAAGAAAGATACAATACCTAGGACACGTTATATCCAAACATGGTATAGTAGTTGATCCAGAAAAGATAAAAGCCATTATGGAATGGCCTATTGCTAAGGATGTAGCAGAAATCAGATCATTCATGGGAATTACCGGTTATTACTGAATATTTATCGAAGGATTTTCTAAGATCTCATATCCAATTACATCCCTCTAGAAAAAGGGAATAAGATTTACTTGGACACAAAAGTTTCAGGACATTTTTGATAAATTAAAAGGACTATTAACTACAACACCTATCCTAAGGGTAGCGGATCCCGATAAAGATTTTACAGTTTGCGTGGTTGCAAGCAAAGAAGGCTTGGGAGGGGTCCGAACACAAGATGGAAACATCATCTGTTACAAATCACGTAAACTAAAAGAACATGAACGGAATTATGTTACACATGATTTGGAATTAGCAGTTGTAATTCATGCTCTGGAAATGTGGCAATATTATTCAATGGGGAGAAGGTTTCTGCTACTAACCGACAACAGTGGTGTAAAGTTTTTATTCAGTCAACCAGATCTCAACGTAAGGAAAGAGAGATGGCTAGACTTTTTAAGCGAATTTTGTTTCTAAGTATGACACATCAAAGGTAAATAAAACAAAGTTGCAGATTCTCTAAGTCGAAGAACTAGCAGAGTTTATGAGATAAGTGTTAGCAATGAAGAAAATAAAATCAAACAAAGAATAAAATATGCAAGCAGTAATGAAAAAAAGTACATCAAAACAACAACAAAATTGCAAGAAAATGCAGAAAAACTGAACAAAACAGATCTGAGTTTAGATAAAAATGGACTGCTAAGGTTCAAAAATAGACTGTATGTACCTAATGCTACTTATTTAAAATAAACAATTCTTGACGAATTGCACAAAATGTTGTATTCTTGTCATCCAGGATACCAGAAAATGATAACAACCTTAAGAAAATTGTTTTAATGGCCTAACATGAAGAGTGAAACAACTGAATATTTATCTAAATGCTTAGATTTTCAGCAGTTAAAGGTTGAACATCAACATCCAACCGGTTTGCTACAACCTCTACCTATACTAGAATGGAAGTGGGAGATTATCTCATTGGACTTCATCGAAGGTTTTCCTAAGACTCAAAAGAAAGATGACTCGATTATGGTAGTTATTGATAAACTTAGCAAATTTGAACATTTTATACCTATGAAATCTACTTATAAAGCAATTTATATTGTTGAAAATTTTATGAAAAAAATATTTAAATTGCATGGAATTCCTAAGCTGGTGATCTCCAATAAATATGTCAAATTTACGTCAAAGTTTTGGAAGGAATTGTTTGCAGGATTGAATACTAACCTGGATTTTAGCACAAGATACCATTCACAAATAGATGGGCAAACCGAACGAATGAATCGGATTGTGGAATACATGATATGAATGTATGTGAGAATGAAACCAGCTAAGTGGGAGGAGTACCTACACTTAGTTGAATTTGATTACAATAATGGATATCAGACATCAACCAAGATGAGTCCCTTCGAAGCATTATATGGAAGGAAATGCACAACCCCGATTAGCTCAGATAATCCAATTGACAAGCTTATGGGACCGAAAATGCTTCAGGGAATGGAGAAAATGGTAAAAAGGGTACAACAAAATTTAAAGGAGGCCCAAGACTGACACAAAATCTATGCATATTTAAAAAGGAGACACCAGGAATTTCAAATTGGGGACCATGTATATCTGAAAGTCAAAGAAAGGAGAAGATATCTAAAGCTAGGAAATTGTTCAAAGTTGGTGCCCAGTTTTTATGGCCCCTTCGATATTTTAACTCGAATCGGACCCATGGCATATCAACTAGAACTTCCTACAAACTTAAAATTTTATAGTGTTTTTCATGTTTCCTTATTAAAAAAGTATATTCATGATCCTTCTCACATCATTGATTGGAAAATGGTGTAGGTGGAACCAGAAGGCAAGTTCCAAGCAGAACCTTTGCGCATTCTGGACAGGAAAGAAACGATACTACGAAACAGAGCCATCGCCCAGCTAAAAGTGCAATGGAAGAACTTTAGTCTTGAGGAGGCCACTTGGGAATTGGATGAAGATTTGTGGAAATCTTATCCAACCCTCTTCTGAGAGAGGAATGAAAACTGAGTACAGTGTTGTACTTAAGGGGGAGAGGATGTAATATCCTCAAATTTTAGAATATTAAATTCTAATTGAACTTTGAAATAAATTTTTGTTTTTGGAAAATTTAGATTCGAAAATTATTTTTCATTTATGGCAAATCTGAATTTGGATTTTTGATATTTTTAATTAATTATTTGATGACTGTTGGGAAAATATTTGACTTGCCCAACTAACCTCTTTTATTTGACACATGTGTAAGACAAACTTTTAATAAATTAAATGATGGAAGACAAATGGAACAACCAGGTTAAAAATAGTTGAACATGACTCCATGAGTGGGGAACAGGCTCTAGTTACCTCAAGGATGATTTTTACAAGTGGAAAATGTGGAATTTGACCGCTAGCAACCCCTAAAAATCAGGGACTTGTAAATATGCGAATTTCCCAAGGAGGGAAGGAAAGACTTAGGCACAAGGATGCATATAAAAACAACATATGAGAGGAGGCAAGACACTGCTTAGTATGTTGGGAAAATAAACTATTTGATGTTATGAGCATTTTTGGTGTGAGGAAAAGGATTTTCTGATAAACTATTTGTTGTTAGGAGCACTTTTAGTGTGAGGCAAAGGATTTACTGATAAACAATTTTTTTTTATGAGCACTATTAGTTTGAGGCAAAGGATTTTCAGATCTATGGATGGTGGCTATAGCTAAGGAGGATCATTCAGTTTACCCTTATGGACTCATGGTCAGGCTAGGGGGTGAATAGGGAAAGTGAACTTGGTTGTTCTATTCTAAGATTGGGTGGACCATGGTTTTTCCATTTGTATTCTAGCATCAGGTTTCAGATATGTATCCCAACTTGTATTCTTTTTCAATGTTATATTTATGGTTATAATTTGTTAGGAATATGATTGACTGTGTATAGATAAGTGAAATCAATTCTTAAGGGATTGTATGATCATGTTTCCATGGATTATCATAGTTAAATAATACTCGAAATATTGGTTGTTTGAGATATGATGGTGATATATATATGTATGTATGTAGTGTGTGTGTGTGTGTGTGTGTGATAGAGAAGAAAGGGTCGAAGCTCGAAGTTCCAAAGTCCCGAAGAGGATCTACATTGTAGATCCATGGGGAAATGTTTACCGTTGGATTTGACCAAGGATGGATCAGAATCGTAGGGTTAATCCAAGAGCGGAGGTAAGAAAGTTCGAGAGTTCGACGTTCGAGAGAAATGAGGTATACTAGGGTGAAATTTACCGAAGTCCGAAGTCCCAAAGTGACGTGGCCTGCTGATGTCACTAGGGATGACATGGACACATGGGATGTGTTCCCCATGTCAGTGAGTCAAGAAACTTTGTAATATAGAAATGCAATTAGAACATGACATTTTTCACTCAACTGATTGGGTCACGTGTCGACTTTGTCTGTCCTGCCACGTGGAGCTCTGGGTGGTGGCACAAGGTAGTTAAACTTGGCAAAGAATTTAGATAGAACATGATTTCTTTAACTTTGATCACTATCTATCAAGATCTATGGTTGAGAGGCATTGCAGAGATCGAATTTGCATGAAAGATAATTCTAAAGGGAGGTCCCACAATCCAAACCAGAGTTTCCCAGAAGGGGTACGTGTTAGTGTGAAGACAATTGCGGAACGATCGGTGGGTTACTCCAAAACTGTCCACCCATGTCCCCACATTTTGAAAAGTACTAAAGTTGATGTGACGTTTTCAATATTCATTAGTTCAAGCACGGAGACTGTGGGCCCCAGTGGACGCATGGCACCTGATCCCAAGGTCTGGAGACTTTGTACTCCAGAGGAATTGTGTTGCAGTTGCATTGAGTCGAGAACTCCTGGAGGTCGGAGTTAATCTTGATTGTTTATTAGGATAAGGTACATGGCAACCGATACCACAGTCCAGAGACTGAGCACTCCAGAAGGTTGGAGAGTATGGATAGCCTATAACTTTTGAAGCTCGAAGTTATGTAATAAATCCCAACAGTCGGTTGTTGAGGAAGTCGCTGACGGTTGATCCACCCCACTTCACGAAGTTCCCCAATTTGGTGTTCGAGAGAAATAAGGAACAAAGTAGCAAGAGCTCTTGAAGTCAAATTTCTAGAGGCTCGAAGCTCTCAAGGCTCCAGATAAGCACCTATCTGATAGGACCGGGTCACAACTCGTGGTCACTTACATTTGAGGGATGAAGAAAAAGGGCTAGTGCCCAAAAAATGTGTTAATAGTCGGGTAGGGATTACCAATTCTAGGAATAGGTTTATGTTCACAGCGCTAGAACAAAACAATATGTTGTGTATAGATATAGGTTATGGATAGTGTAAGTGTTATGGTATCCACACAATAGTCTATATGGTAAACAATGTGTATCGTTGTGGTTAGTGTTAATGTTATGGATAGACTATATGATAGTCTATAGTCTATAATATATTATGCATTTTATTATGGATAACATGATTTGACGTAGACATGGTAGTTATTATAAGGGTTATGATAGCCCTAGTCACAATTTTCTTTAATACAAATAAGTGTATGATTTTAATCCAATAACGACGATAAATATGCTATGCATACAATAAAGAAATAAATATATTTTTAATGGATTATCTATGTGTCACAATCAAATGTTGGAGGGTCAAGGAACTTTAATGTCCCCTAACAATTATTTTATTTTATTTTTATTTTGGGAAATTTGGGGTACATTACAGTTTTATGTTAATTTGATAGGTTATTTTTAAGTTTGAAACTTGTGAAGCAAAGAAATCCGTATAGATTCTAAGAAAAATAGAAAGTAATCAATGGATTATACAGATAGTACACAAATATTTAGACTTGAAACCCTTAACTGGGAGAAAACCAACCTTCCTTAGTGCCACACCTCTCAAATCTTCATTGTGTTAGTTTCACCACTCGCAATACAATTTATACACAATATTTTAGGTATTTTGCAGCTACCAAAAACCTAATCCCTTAATCTGGGATTAATTTAGAGAACCCCTTAATCGTCAAACACAGTCATCAAATTTGATGCACCCCCCCCCCCCACACATGAAAAGAATATAGTACCTACCCAACATTCTCCCACTTGTTGTTGTTTTATTTGCATATAGGGGGTCACAAGATTACATAGTCAACAATCAAGGGAGAAAATTCCTATTATTTCTCTATGACAAGAGAATTTCTTAAAGCTCACCGACTTTTTCGATGAATCTGCAACATTATTCAATGTGTCAAACTTCTTCAGAAACACATTCTTGTATTCAACCATGTCTCTCACAAAGTGATGTTGAACATCAATATGCTTTGTCTTTGAATGATAAGTTGGGTTCTTTGCCAAGAATATTGCACTATGACTATCATAATATAACCTTCTTGTTTTTTGTACCAACCCAATACCTGAACACAATCCCTGTAACCAAACTGCTTCCTTGCTTGCATGAGTGACTGTCATGTATTCAACTTTTGTAGTTGAGAGCGCCACCACAACCTGTTGTTTTCTCATCCAACTGATTGCTCCTCCAAATAGGTTAAACACATACCCACTTGTAGATATTCTACGATCTAGATATCCAAACTAGGTTGCATCAACAAACCCATGTATGTCCAATACTTTGTCCAATATTGGACTTCCTTGGTAGCACAATCCATAGCTAGAAGTTCCACATAAATAACTAAAAACCCTCTTTATTGTTGCCCAATGCTCCTTCCCTACAAATACCCTCTCAAAACTCCTACTGCATGTGCTAGTCTAGTACAAAGCATTGCATACATCAAACTGCCAACTGCACTAGCATATGGAACATGGGACATGTCCTCTTCCTCTTCCTATTTCTTGGGACATTGATCTACGGATAAATTTACACCTACAAGAATATTAACCTCGAACAATTTAATTTCCTTCATATTAAACCTCTGTAATATTGTCTCAACATATTTTCTCTGATTCAACCAGAGTTACCTATTTGCACGATCTATTTTAATATCCATTCCCAAAATGAAGTTAGCAACACTGAGATCCTTCATGTCAAATTTGGAGGATAGTTGTAAGTTCACCTCCGCGATAACATCCATGTTATTTCCTACTAGTAACATGTCATCAATGTACAACACTACATAAATGAAGTGATTACCAACCTGTTTGTAATATACAAAATGATCAACCCCTCTTCTCACAAATCCCAGTGCAAGAATGTATGTTTCAATCCTTTTGTACCACATCCTAGGTGATTTCTTCAGACCATATAGTGACTTCTTTAGCTTACAAACTATCTCTTTCTTTCCCTCCAATACAAATCCTTTTGGATGCTTCATGTATATTTCTTCTTCTAAAAACCCATGTAGGAATGTTGTCTTAAT
This sequence comes from Picea glauca, assembly GCA_000966675.3. Classification (NCBI taxonomy): domain Eukaryota; kingdom Viridiplantae; phylum Streptophyta; class Pinopsida; order Pinales; family Pinaceae; genus Picea; species Picea glauca. Next base: position 702,056 of record JZKD02S1975365.1, on the reverse strand, counting down.
TCCATCTATTTTACTTCAAAACCAAAAGTAGTGTCAACAGATGAAATAAATCTAATATAAGTTAACTTAGCAACATAAGAAAAAACTTCACAAAGTCAATTCCCTCTACCTGGGAATAACCTTTTTCTACTAACTAAGAATTTGACTTCTCCACTTTTCCTTATGCACTCAACTTATTCTTACACACCCATTTTCTACCAATGACCTTTCTTCCAGTTGGAAAATCAACTAGATCCCATGCCTCATTCTTATCTAGAGATTCTACCTCTTCAACCATGACCTTCTTCCATATTTTACTATCCTTTGAATTCATTGTTTCCCTAATAGTTCTGGGATCATCATCAATAATAAATAAAGAAAAATTAGCATGAAAAATGAGGTGGATTGTACATTTCTGGTTTCTTTCTTTCCCTCATTGATATATTTAATACTAGAGTATGAGTTTCTTCTTCTTCTTTTTCATATTCTTTCGTTGATTCAAATTTTGCATCATCCAGCTCAAACTCTATTTTCTCAAGTTCTTCTTTCCTTTGTAGGAATTACTATTTGGGAACAACTTTAACCTCTCTAAAAAAACATCCCAACTATAAACAATCTTCTTAGTTTCTGGGTTCCAGAGCGTATAACCTTTCATACCATCTTTATAACCAATAAAGATACACTTTTCATCTTTTTTATCCATCTTAATCCTATTTTCATTTGGAGCATGTACATAAGCATAAAAACCAAACACTCTAAGATGCTCAAGGGAGGGTTTCTTACCAGTCCATACTTCATGCATAGTTTTTTCCACCAACGCTAATGAGGGTTATCTACTTACCAGGTAACATGCAATACCCACTTCATTTTCCGAGAATTCATGTCCTAACCCGACACCACTGAGCATGATCCTTGATTTTTTTATCAAAGTCCTATTCATCCTTTCTGCAACTCCATTTTGTTGATGTGTGTATGGAGTATTGTACTTTGCTATACCACACTTCTTAGAGAACTATTGGAATTGATTCCCATATAATTATCCACCATTTTCTCTCCTCAACACCTTTATTTTCTTTTCTATTTGATATTCTATGAGAGCCTTAAACTCTTTAAATTTATTAAATACCTCATATTTCTTCCTAAGAAAATAAATCCATGTGTTCCTTGAGAAATCATCTATGAATGAAACACTATACATAAGTTTATCTAGTGATGGAACAAGTAGAGGTACAAACACATAATTGTGTATAAACTCTAAGATCCCCTTTTCTCTTGTAACACCGGATGGGAATATTACTCGATTTTGTTTACTATATATGCAATGTTCACAGAAATCAAAATCAAGGGCAGAATTAGACATAACTTCAACCATACCTTACCATGTAATGTTCAAAGGATATTTTCTCCAATATGTCTCAGTGTTTGATGCCATAGCATGGTATTCTTTTGAGGGACAATATGGATCTTATCTTCTTTATTTCTTTTCTCAGGGACAACATAATTGTTACACCCACCAGTATAAGTGATTTCCAACAACTTGTACAAAGTTCCACATTGACTTCCCCTCATCAACACTAATGCTCTTCTAACCATCTTGCAAGTGTCATTTCCCAATAAATTATCTGCACCTGCATCATCCAACTTATTTATAGATATGAAAATCCTAGCTAGATATGGAATGTGAAGAACTCTAGGGAGAGTTATAATCTTTCCATCTTTTAACAATATCTTAACCCTTCGACATCCCATGATTTTGGCTATCGATTCATCTCCTAGGAAGACATCACCACCATCATACTTTTCATGTTCACTGAACCACTCCCTATGATGAGTCGTATGAAATGATGCACCTGAGTCGATCAACCATACATCACAATATGCATATGTACCTGTAGATGCCACGTAAACATCACCTCATTCTTCTGTGGAGGTTTTTGTGTATGAGGAAGAGGCATCATCGAATACCTTTGCTTTATCAAATTTCTTAGACCTGCAATCTTTCTTATAATGCCCAAATTTACCACATTTCTTGCATTTCCTCAAATCTTTTCTTGGGGATTTAGATATACCTTTAAATTTAGATCTCCCACTCAAAGAATTATTTGTATTCCTATCTTTTTGATGACCTCTTACAAATAAATCATACATGATATGACTATCCACACTTTTCCACCTCATCTCTTCTCATAACAAGGATGAAACTATATCCTCATACTTCAATGCAGATTGAGTGGTACTACCAATGACTACAACCGAATTATCCTATGAGTCTCGAAAATAAAAATAAAAAGTAATACCCTTATCTTCTTCTACAAAGATAATATTAACAGATCCAAGTTGACTTATTAGAGTATTCAATAAATTCAGATGCTCTATCACAAAATATCCATCTTCCATCCTAGGATGATATAGTTTATTACAAAGAAATAACTTGTTTACCACGAACTTTGAGTGATACAAATTCCCCAACTTTTTCGATAGTTCCTTGGTTGTAGATTCTCCAGACACATTCAATAATAATGAATCATCCAGGTAAAGTCAAATCATACTCCTTGTTCTTCTATCCAACTTCTCCCAAACTTATTTCGACATGCCAGTAGATTGAGTACTATTAGTTTGTGTACCTATAGTTTGTGTAAGATTAGTTTGTGTATCAATAGGTAGTGTACTAGGATACACATCAATACATTTTCTTTGTCTATAAGAAGGTCCTCCATCTTGAGCTTCCATAACTCAAATTTTTTTCTGTTGAAGTTTTCAATCTCAATTCTAGAACTTCTTTCCATTATCTTTCAACACAAGAATCACCACTGCAAAGCTCCCACTGAGCCTAGGTTTATCACAGACCCAAGATAAACTTGATCTATCAAGACTCGGCCAAACCATCAGCAACAAAGGTGTCCCCCAGAAGCCAAAAACGTGCTCTGATACCACATGTAAGTTTTAAACCTCTAAAGTAAAGAACTGCATACAGATTCTAAACAAAAAGTAATGAATGGATCATATAGAGAGTGCATAGAAATTTACATTGGAAAGCCTTAACTGAGAGAAAACCAGCCTTCCTTGGTGTCACACCTCTCAACTTTTCATTCTATTAATTTCACCATTCACAATATAATATATACACAATATTTTAGGTATTTTTCAGCTAGAACAAAACACTAATATTTTAATACAAGATTAATTTAGAAAACCCCTTGATCGTAGAATTCATCAAATTTGACACCGGCCCCCTCCCCCCCCCACACACATGAAAATAATATAACACGTACCCAACATTATTTTGATTTTGGTTGGGTCGGAAATCTCGATGACAAAAAATCAACCACATGATATACATTCAACATTAGATCAGGGATCATATCATGGAGCAACAAGACACAACCAATTGTTTCTTTGTCATCAACTTAAGATGAGTACAAAGCATTGTGTAGTGCTTCTTGTGAGGTAGTTTGGTTGAGGCGAATTCTTAAAGATGTGAGAGAAGAACAAAAAGTTCCAATGGTTATCAAATGTGCTCGTCAAATCTCCATCAAACTAGCCAACAATCATGTGTATCAAGCGAGATCCAAGCACATTGAGACCCAACATCATTTTATAAGGGGAAAGATGTAGTCAAAGGAGATTGATATAATTTATTGTAATAAAAATGAAAATATGGATGACATCTTCACTAAGCCTCTTGGAAAGGCAAAGTTTGAAATATTTAGGAATCAATTAGATGTGGTAGAGAACGATTTTCTCCATTAAGAGAGAGTGTTAGCGTAATAATGAAGATATTCTAGAAATTCTAAGTATTAGAGTTTTTTTATGCATTGTTATTATTGTGTGCTTGGGAATATTTCTCTAATTATTTTTCAAATCATATTATCTAAGAATATGTTCAAATTGCTAAACTATATTGTATTCCTATAAATGTATTCCATGCTAGATTGATGAATGTAACTATATTGTATTCCTATAAATGTATTCCTATAAATGTAGTCAATATTGGATTGATAAATGTGTGTAGTGAGATCTGGACACTCTCTAGTATGAGCGGCCGAGTTATCTCTCCATCTCACCTTACCAATACTTTGTCTTGTGTATTTTTTATTAAGTCCCCACTCTAAAGTTGGGAAAGTGAAACATCGAGTTATCTCTCCATCTCACCTTACCAATACTTTGTCTTGTATATTTTTTATTATGTCCCCACTCTAAAGTTGGGAAAGTCAAAACGTCGTTGCTAAGGCCAAAAAGATCTTACTTTGTCCTTACATAAATCTTTATGTACATGTGAAATGAAATGTTTTGTCTTCCATATCAACTTTTCTGCACATTTCTCTCCCTGCAATGTCCGGCTTGGAAAGGAGAGTAATGTGAAGGGATTGGGAAGGGGGCAAGATACATAAGATTTCAGTTTACATGGTTGACATGGTTAGTAGAGAATAAAGCATTGTTAAATCAAGAAGAAACTCAAGATAGTAATGGAACTGCTACATCATGATTTAGTTAATGATATTGAACTTTGAATAGTTTATAATTAGATGTTCGTTAAGTTCTTACTTTTTTATTTTTAATCATATCATAATTTATCTTTGTGGTTTTTGTTGTAAATATAAGAAATAATAATCATATCATAATATATCTTTGTGGTTTTTATTGAAAGTCTAAGAAGTAATATTTATTTTTAATATATCATAATTTATCTTTGTAATTTTTATTGTAAATATAAGACTTAATAATCATATCATAATATATCTTTGTGGTTTTTATTGAAAGTCTAAGAAGTAATATTTATTTTTAATATATCATAATTTATCTTTGTAATTTTTATTGTAAATATAAGACTTAATAATCATATCATAATATATCTTTGTGGTTTTTGTTGTAAGTCTAAAAAGTAATATTGAATAACAGTCTTTGCATTTAATTATAAATGGAAAAAAAAAAATCACCTTGGTTGGATAGAAAAATACAAGAAACCTCCAAAGAGTATTTTGGCAGTCTTCTTAACTCACTCTTATCTTTACTTTAGCTCACTCTTATCTTTACTTTAGGCAACATTTTTAGGATTGTCAACTCGTTTCTCTTTGAATACATTTTTTTAGATATGATTTTTGAGTATTTTTTTTTAGAAATTGAAGAAAGTTAGTTATTTATGATTTCTTCATTGCTTTATCAAATAGAAAGATTGTTATATGTCCAACACCAAAAAGTTATTACCAATTATTCAATCAACTATATGTTTCTCAATTATAAAATATTATGCTTCTCTAATTAACATTCTTATTTTTATTTTTTTTTAAATGATTTACAGCATTATAATTTATTATTTATAATTTATTATTTATTGATTGAAATTGAAATGGTAACTATCTATATATAATAATATGTTTTTAGGAAACAACATTTCCATATATTTAAGTAATCCACCACTATGTACCATGTTCAGTATTATTATTGGTAATAGATAATAGTGGTGTCATGTAAACACTAAAAATATTATTTATAAAAATTGGTTTATAAGATTTTTTTTTGCTTAATAATTTGATTTTAAAAAAAAATACATGTTCTTAATCATTAAACCCATTAAAATAATAACTAAATATTAACTTAATTAAACTTGATTTTTATATGATTATAATATATATATATATATATATATATATATATA
>JZKD02S1975365.1:660019-696378 GCA_000966675.3 Picea glauca | reverse complement strand
AATAAATGACCACATTAATAAAACCCAAATTATGGTATTTCATGTATATATCTTTCACTCTGCATACAAAAGGTAATTCCGAAATCCATGGCTCATGGACTTAGTCTAAACTAGATTGATTTAGTGAGACAATTACAATATTTCCTTTGATTTGTATGAAGGTTTCTCAAAATAATCTTATATGAGGGTAATCCTAACATAAAGGATTTTTCAAAATCGTTGATTTAGTGAGACAATTACAATATTTCCTTTGATTTGTATGAAGGTTTCTCAAAATAATCTTATATGAGGGTAATTCTAACATAAAGGATTTTTCAAAATCGGGACTTATGGCGTGAGTGTTAATCCTATTCTATTTTTTTTTAATTAGGATAATTAAGGAATTCGTTATATTTTCTTTTTTAATTGCATTTTATTTTAAAATTTGAGTGAAATTTAATATTTTTAGTAAGTTTTATAATTGTGATATTTAAAATAAAACATGGATAGTTCATAATTTAAATCTCTTTTAGTAAAATCAATTTTCTATAAAATAAAATAAATATTTTTCAATTTATAAATTCTAGATGTTTATAAATATTTTAAATTAAGATTTTTGTGAAATTTAATATTTTTTTGTAAATTTTTAAATTGTGTTATTTAGAATAAAAGATGAGTTGTTCAAAATTTATATTCTTTTTAACAAATTTGGTTTTTTAGAAAATAAAGTAAGTATTATTTAATTATGGATGTCCAAAAATATTCTAAATTGATTAGATTGGATCAATGCCTAGCTACAACCCATTTTATCATTTATTGAACCAATTATTTTTCTTTTTAAATGGATTCTTTATACATTATATTCATTCAATCTAAACATGAAAAATAAATATATTAAAGATAATTGTAAAAATATTTAGATTGGTGGGAGCCTTTTTTAGTTTCACTATAAAGATCAATAAAATCTATTTTTTTTTAATGTTAAGAGTCAACCCATTCTTAAATAAGGTATTTCCAAAAAAAACATATCTCATAGCTATATCCAAATATGATAACTCCAAAAGTACCAAATTACATTTTATGATAAGTGGTCTATCCCTTCTCAAAAAAAAATCTTAGAAGTATCCTACATGTTAGTGAAACTTGTTTTTATTCACAATGTTTTAAGTGCTTCTTTGAGGTTTTTTAATTCTCTTCAACCAATTTCAATGTATTTGAGGGGGTTTAAACTTCTATAAGAATATGTATAGATAATATAAGATAATATAATTTTATTATTACCTCACAAATAACATAAATATAGGTAAATGGGATTGAAAAGTACACTTAGTTCAATACATATTTTAGGTGTTCATTGAGAAACATAGAAAATGCATTGCATGGAGCTTGATTCATGGTAAAGTAGGCACAACATACTTGTCTCTATTTTTTCCAATCCTTCATATATCACATTATTCTCTTTAAACCCTAAAGTGACTATAAAACCACTCAAAGTAAGTGATATTTGACAAGAAGGTTAATTAAGAATATGGAAATGATTGATTGATGCAGGAGCATCTCTCCACATCAGCCATCCATCCAACCAGCCACACCAGCGAGTTTAAATCGCGCATTTAAATGGAGGCGCAGCCTCATTTCAAATTTGAATTGAATGTAATTGAATGTGCTTAGGCTGTTGAGCCATGAAAGGCGTGCCTTTGTGTAGGCGTTAGATAGGATCGACTTTAATGCTAGATCGGCTAAGATCTAGATCCATACGCTGGACTAGACAGCCATTGATTGTAATTGAATAGGGTAGGTGGACCTGGAGGGAAGCGCTAAGAGCCCCTAAGGTAAAAGAGATTTGAGGTCTCATTTTGAGTAAGAATGGTTGTATGAGAGAGCCAGAGAGAGCTCGAGGAACACCATTGTAAAATACAGGCATTTTCCATTGTTAATATAACATAAGCAGTTTTTCCTGCATGTATTATGTCTTATATGCATGTCTGTGAGTGTTCATTATATGCTGTGAATGTATGTGTTATGTGGATGCATTCTGCGGGAGTTTGTTTGATTTCAGGTAAGGGTCTTTGAGGCTTCATACCAGGAGGGTGTGACAGAATGTTGAGGGTTCTGAGAGCTGGTGCACTGAGGATGAACTTCTGAACTCTGAGGAGTCAGACAAAGACATGCTGAGGCACAGAAGCTGAAGTCAACAACTCAGAAGAAGAAGACCTCAAGGTTGTTGAATACCTTGGAGGTAAGACTGTGTATGAGGAACACAGTTGCAGACAGAACTTTGTTGTAAGTTCTGGAGGGCTCTGCTAGGTGGGCATTGAGCGTAAGCACGAGGTGTTGAAGGAAGAACTCCGTTGAGAGTTTGAAGATAGAATTCAGAAGCTCTGAGGAGTTATGAGAAGCTCTGCTAGGTGGGCATTGAGCGTGTGTGTGCAAGGAGTGCACAGAGGAAGGAAATCTGCCGTGAGTTCAAGGAAACAGAATCACTGAGGATTCTGGAAGGCTCTGCCAGGTGGGCATCGAGCAAGCACATAGGTGCATGAGGACCCAAAACTGCTGAAAATTCTGTGGAGAAGAGACTCCGCCAGGAGGGCGTCGAGGAAGTGTGCAGATAGGCGCAGAGGTGAAGAGAACTCTTTGAGTTCAGTATTGTGAAGGAAGAGTCCAAGGAAGGATCTTCACTGGGTTGTTGAACACCCAGAGAGACTCAACAAGAGGTTGCTTGAGCAACAGAGAGCCAGGAAGGCATTTTATTCTCCATCTGTGGGAGGAGAAGGAAAAAATACCTGAAGGGGTCTGAGTGTTTGTGAAAGCTCAGAAGGGATAGCACGTTGTGTGCATGAGAAGAATCTGCAGGAGCGCAGACGTCGGAATCCTTTAAGGGTTCGAGAAAGACAAGCTCAGGAAGGATAATGCTTTTATGCGCACAAGCGAACTCAGAGACTAAGGAGTTCACAGAGGAAAGAAGCCAAGGTTGAGGCCTTGGAGAAATTGAAATTCTTCCAAGGTAGGGAAGAAAGCGCAGAAGCTCTGGAGGGAGCAACATCAACCATCAGATCGACAGCAAAGGAAATCTAGACCGTCGAGGAGTTCACGTCCAGGAGGAGCCACAATAGGTGGAAATGGCGAGGAGGATCTGGGCCATTCGTTTGGGAGAGGACGCGTGTCACGAGATTACCCACATCGGGAACTCGGGCACCGTAGGTTGGAAGAGAGAGTCATTCACCTTCAGGAGTGGCGAGGAGGCGATAACTCCGAGTTGTGGGGCCTAGCTGACGTCATCTTCAGATATCGGCACTCGAGAATGGTGTGGGACCACAGGAGTTGGTAAGCGGACAGGTGGCACCTCGCACCTCGGGAGCTCGTAAGTAGAAGGGTTGAGAAATTGGTGTTAAAAGTCAAGAGGCACGAGGTCTCGAAGCGATGAAGTAGCGAGAAGACAGGAGTCGTCCATCTGAGGAGGACAGGTGGAAGAGATCTAGATGATCTCACGAACTCAGGAGTTCGCAGGGTGAAAGCCCAAGCATTGGGTACTCCAAGTCATGAGGCGCGAGGACGCGAAGCGACGAAGAAGCGAGAGGATCGGGACCGTTCGTTGAAGAGGATGCGCGTCAGAGACCGAGGGATCTCGCGAACTCAGAAGATCGCAGGGTAAAGGCCAAGTGTTGGGAACCCCAAGTCGCGAGGACGCGAGGCGCGAGAAGGAGGATAACCGTTGGATCCAGATTGTGGGAGGACCGTTGTATCCGCACATGGGATCGTGTATCGGAGCCTCGGGAGAAAGGACTCGAGAATTTGGCCACGGAAATCGCGAAGTCGCGAGGGAACGAGGTCACGACTTTCGGCATCTCGGGTAGGACTGTATGGGCCATGGAGAAGCTGGTGAGTGGAATACAGGTGGCACGGAGACCTCGGGATCTCGCCGCGAGAAGTCCCGAAGTATTGGTGTTATGATTCGCGAGTTGCGAAGGCCCGAAGTCTCAGCGAGATAAGAGACCGTTGAAAAGTCAACTCACATGCGCCTCGGCACTTCGGCACATCGGGTGTTGAGAGTTGGAAAATCAAGGGGTTGATATAGCGAGTCGCGAGACCGCTAGGGATGTAAGGCCACAAACACGGGAGTAGTGGTCATATGGTGGAAGCTTAGCCAGGAGGGCTAGCGCATAGGAGTCGAGAGCTCATCAGTGATCGGGGATTCATGAAAACAGTGGTTTGTGGCAGCGGAAAGTTCGAAATCCAAAAACCCTGACACCCGACAATAGTTTCCTGTGGGGAAATTGTACACGGTTCATGAAGAGGCCGTGGAAGGTAAAGAAGGACCTGTGGACTGGGTCAGATTCAAGAAGAGGATTCTCGCAGGGAATCTAAAGAGCCGCTTCGGCTCAGAAGAGAGGGGATTTGTAATCGATCCTGTGAGCGGGCGAGTCTGAGGTTCCAGAAGCACACTCTCGTTTGCATCTGGTGGTATCAGAGTAGATTTCTTGTCTGTATATTTCAGGCAAGAGGAAAAAAGAGAAGGTGGAAGAAGACAGAGCGCTAGAGACTCTGTAATGATTATTTGCAGGTAGGCAACGATCAAGAAGACAATCAGCAGGGCTGTAGAATGAAGATGAGCACTCAGGATTGCAGGAGTGACAACAACAGATCTGTCTGGGAGACAGATAGACAAAGAAAGATGGCTACTGAAGGCCATAGAAAGAGGAGCAAGGCAGAAAATCTTGCCGAATGGGATAAGGAAGAGACTAGAAAGCTCTATGAATTAAAATCAGACATAGAGAAGCTCGAACTGCAGATGCGGCAGGATAGGAGGAGGAGACGGATGCACAAATTGCCAATGGAGAAGGCAAAGGAAAAGTGGCTAGTCGGACAACTGATGGTCAGGAGACAACGCAGACTGTTGAGAAAATGGTTGAGGTATGCTAAAAACCTCAAGGCCATAGAGGAAGAGATTATTGATCATTGTTGGCCAGAGACTGGAAAGGGTCTCGATGATTGGGATGATGATGAAGAGGATGAATTGAGATCGTCGGAGGATCTCATAGGCTGCCAGGAGGGCAGTGGGAGGTTTCCAAATTTCCAGATGGGAAAAGGAACAGAGATGAGATCGGCTGATGATCTCAAAGACTGCCAGGAGGGCAGAGAGGAAGAAATTCCATATTGCCAAGAGGGCAACAGATTGATATCAGCTGAGGATCTATAAGACTGTCATGAGGACAGCCATGGAATTTCGCATTGCCAGCTGGTCAATGAATAGAGATCACTGTGGGATCTCGAAGACTGCCAGGAGGGCAACAGAAGCGTATTGAACTGCCAGGTGGGTAGAGATGAAATTGTGAGACCATCTGAAGGTCTCATGGGCTCGATGAAGAGTTCAATTCAGCAAGGAGTGTTGATGAAGATGGGATCGGTTGATCTCATAGTCTTCCAGGAGAGAAGTGGAAGCATCCCATATTGCCAGGTGGGCAGGGATGAGTAGATGAGACTATCTGTGGATCTCAGAAACTCAGAAGTGAGTTGGAATTAGACAAAGGAGCTGAGAGAGCAGGTGAGACTATCTGAGGGTCTCATAAATTCAGGGATGAATTTAAATCAGCAGATGCAGTTGACAAAAGAGGAAGATCAGGATGGTGTTCTGATGATTGGGGGAATTTCAATATTCCTACCATTTTCCCCAGAGGAGGCAGAAAATTATTTTGCAGATGATGCAGCAACAACAGAGGAACAGTCACAGCTGATGATGACTGTCGAAGAAGAAGAATTGGTGTAGATGGTGCAGACTGCCCAAGCAAAAGAAAGAAAAGAGGAGGAGCGTTCTGAGGAACGACTCGATGATTTTAGCCAGGGAGTTGAAAGGGAAGAAGATGTAGCACTGGAGCTGACAACAAAAGAAGAAGCAGAAGCAGAAGGAGAGAGTGAGCATTCCGAGGAATGGCTCAATGCATTCAGCACTGAAGCTGAAGAGACTACAACAGGGGAGTTTGCAGCAGAAGATGAAGAAGATGAGCATTCTGAGGAATGGCTCATTATTTTCAGCCAGGAAGCTGAAAGAGCTGTAGCATTGGAGCTGACAGCCGAAGGAGTAGAAAAGGATGATGGGCATTCTGAGGAATGGCTCGATATTTTCATCCATGAGGCTGAACATAATGCAACAGAGGAGGTTGCAGAATTAGAAGAGGAAGAGACATACAACATATGCTTTGCTGATCTGTGGGATCAATTTGAAGTCCTGGAGGAAAGGGTAAAAGTGCAGAGTGTGCACATCCAACAGGTGAAGTTGGAAATGGATGAGGAAGACATGGGAGATCATGATGATCATCCCAAATGGCCAAAAACTTTTGCAGCTGAGGAGACTGCAAGAACAAGACCAGCCAAGGGAGCAGCTGGACGAAGTGATCGAGGAAATCAGGGAGCTGATGTTGAGATCAACGCAGACTACCAGCGAAGAGAAGCTGGGCAGACAAGAAGCAGCAACAGCAGCAGCGCAACGAAAGCAATAACAACAGCAGAATGGAGCAGATGGGAAGCTCCAAAGACTTATTTGGGATCCAGAAGGATTTCCAACCCCTTACAGGGGAAGCACATGAGTAGGAGCTCATGAGTTTTGCAGCTGTGGAGTATGATGCAGGAGCATCACTCCACATCAGCCAGCCAACCACGCCAGAGAGTTCAAATCGTGCATTTAAATGGAGGCGCAACCTCATTTCAAATTTGAATTGAATGTAATTGAATGTGCTTAGGATGTTGAGCCATGAAAGTCATGCCTTTGTGTAGGCGTTAGATAGGATCGACTTTAATGCTAGATCGGTTGAGATCTAGATCCATACGCTAGACTAGACAACCATTGATTGCAATTGAATAGGGTAGGTGGACCTGGAGGGAAGCGCTAAGAGCCCCTCAGGTAAAAGAGATTTGAGGTCTCATTTTGAGTAAGAATGGTTGTATGAGAGAGCCAGAGAGAGCTCGAGGAACACCATTGTAAAATACAGGCATTTTCCATTGTTAATATAACAGAAGCAATTTTTCCTGCATGTATTATGTCTTATATGCATGTCTGTGAGTGTTCATTATATGATGTGAATGTATGTGTTATGTGGATGCATTCCGCGGGAGTTTGTTTGATTTCAGGTAAGGGTCTTTGAGGCTTCATACCAGGAGGGTGTGACAAAACGCTGAGGGTTCTGAGAGCCGGTGCACTGAGGATGCACTTCTGAACTCTAAGGAGTCAGACAAAGACGTGCTGAGGCACAGAAGCTGAAGTCAACAACTTGAAAGAAGAAGACCTCAAGGTTGTTGAATACCTTGGAGGTAAGGCTCTGTATGAGGAACACAGTTGCAGATAAAACTTTGTTGTAAGTTCTGTAGGGCTCTGCCAGGTGGGCATTGAGCGTAAGCACGAGGTGCTGAAGGAAGAACTCCGTTGAGAGTTTGAAGATAGAAGTCAGAAGCTCTGAGGAGTTTTGAGAAGCTCTGCCAGGTGGGCATTGAGCGTGTGTGTGCAAGGAGTGAACAGAGGAAGGAACTCTGTCGTGAGTTCAAGGAAACAGAATCACTGAGGATTCTGGAAGGCTCTGCTAGGTGGGCATCGAGCAAGCACATAGGTGCACAAGGACCCAGAACTGCCTAACGTTCTGTGGAGAAGAGACTCCGCCAAGAGGGCGTCGAGTAAGTGTGCAGATAGGCACAGAGGTGAAGAGAACTCTTTGAGTTCAGTATTGTGAAGGAAGATTCCAAGGAAGGATCTTCACTGAGTTGTTGAACACCCAGAGAGACTCAGCAAGAGGTTGCCTGAGCAACATAGAGCCAGGAAGGCATTTTATTCTCCATCTATGGGAGGAGAAGGACAAAATCCCTCAAGGGGTCTGAGTGTTTGTGAAAGCTCAGAAGGGATAGCACGTTGTGTGCATGAGAAGACTCTGTAGGAGCGCAGACGTCGGAATCCTTTAAGGGTTTGAGAAAGACAAGCTCAGGAAGGATAGTGCTTTTATGCGCACAGGCGAACTCAGAGACTGAGGAGTTCACAGAGGAAAGAAGCCAAGGTTGAGGCCTTGGAGAAATCAAAATTATTCCAAGGTCGGGAAGAAAGCGCAGAAGCTCTGGAGGGAGCAGCGTCAGCCATCAGATCGACAGCAAAGGAAATCTGGACCGTCGAGGAGTTCACATCCATGAGGAGCCACAACAGGTGGAAACAATGACGAGGATCTGGGCCGTTCGTTTGGGAGTGGACGCGTGTCATGAGATTACCCACATCGGGAAATCGAGCACTGGAGGTTGGAAGAGGAAGTCATTTACCTTCATGAGTGGCGAAGAGGCGATAGCTCCGAGTTGTGGGGCCTAGTTGACGTCATCTCGAGATATCGACACTCGAGAACGACATGGGGCCACAAGAGTTGGCAAGCGGACAGGTGGCACCTCGCATCTCGGGAGCTCATAAGTAGAAAGGTTGAGAAATTGGTGTTAAAAGTCGCGAGGTGCGAGGTCTCGAAGCGACGAAGTAGCGAGAAGACATGAGCCGTCCATTTGAGGAGGATAGGTGGTAGAGATCTAGATGATCTCGTGAACTCGGGAGTTCGCAGGGTGAGAGCCCAAGCATTGGGTACTCCAAGTCGCGAGGCGCGAGGACGCGAAGCGACGAAGAAGCGAGAGGATCGGGACCGTCCGTTGAAGAGGACGCATGTCAGAGATTGAGGGATCTCGCGAACTTAGAAGTTCGTAGGGTAAAGGCCAAGTGTTGGGCACCCCAAGTCGCGAGGACGCGAGGCGCGAGAAGGAGGATAACCGTTGGATCCGGATTGCGAGAGGACCGTTGGATCCGCACGTGGGATCGTGTATCAGAGCCTCGGGAGAAAGGACTCGAGAATTTGGCCACGGAAATCGCCAAGTCGCGAGGGAACGAGGTCACGAGTTTCGGCATCTCGGGTAGGACTCTGTGGGCCATAGCGAAGCCGGTGAGTGGAATACAGGTGGCACGGAGACCTTGGGATCTCGTCGCGAGAAGTCCCGAAGTATTGGTGTTAGGATTCACGAGTTGCGAAGGCCCGAAGTCTAGGCGATATAAGAGACCGTTGAAAAGTCAACTCACGTGTGCCTCGACACTTCGGCACATCGGGTGTCGAGAGTTGGAAAATCAAGGGGTTGATATGGCGAGTCACGAGGCTGCGAGGGAGGTAAGGCCACGGACACGGGAGTAGTGGTCATATGGTGGAAGCTTAGCCAGGAGGGCTAGCGCATAGAAGCCGAGAGCTCATCGGTGATCGGGGATTCACGAGGACAGTGGTTTTTGGTAGCGGAAAGTCTGAAATCCCGAAACCCCGATGCCCGACAACAGTTTCCTGTGGGGAAATTGTACACGGTTCATGAAGAGGCCGTAGAAGGTAAAGAAGGACCTGTGGACTGGGTCAGATTCAAGCAGAGGATTCCTGCAAGGAATCTAAAGAGCCGCTTCGGCTCAAAAGAGAGGGGATTTGTAATCGATCCTGTGAGCGGGTGAGTCTGAGGTGCCAGAAGCACACTCTCGTTTGCATCATTGATTGTGTTCAGTTTGAAGTAGTGAACAATGAAAAAGATGAAAAAAATTAGATTTCATGATTCATTTATATTTTTCATTTTTATAGAAGCTACATAAGGCTAAGATCTATATGAGAATCAACAAATTAAAAATATGAAAAACTTCTAATACATACTACAAAAATTTTGGAAAGATATATTTTATGTAAAAATGTATTTATATACTAAAGAAAAAATTAATTTAAAAAAACTAATTTTATTTATATTATTAATGAAACTTCCAACATTATAAAAATTTTAGTAGCTACACTAATAAAATAACCTTAAATACTTAAAGAGATATATTTATACTAAAGGAAAAACTAATTTTATTTATATTATTAATGAAACGTCCAACATTATGAAATTTTTAGTAGCTATATTAATAAAATAACCTTAAATACTTAAAGAGGTATATTTAATGTAAAAAGGTACCTATATACTAAAGAAAAAACTAATTTTATTTATATTATTAATGGAACTTCCAACATTATGAAATTTTTAGTAGCTACAATAATAAAATAACCTTAAATACTTAAAAAAGTGTGTATTTCCTATATATTTCAAATCCATTAGGCTAGGTAAACCCATTATTAGGGCATAAATGCCAATTATA
Source organism: Picea glauca (assembly GCA_000966675.3). Lineage (NCBI taxonomy): Eukaryota > Viridiplantae > Streptophyta > Pinopsida > Pinales > Pinaceae > Picea > Picea glauca. Next base: position 686,243 of record JZKD02S1975365.1, on the reverse strand, counting down.
ATTCTCATTTGTTACATGAAATTTTGAGTGAACATGTGGAAATGAATACAAAATGAATGTCTCATCATGTTCTATCCACATTCATGGTGAATCACTAAGAATAACATGAATCTTTGATAATGGAAAAACTTTTTTCCAAAAGAAAAATCACACAAAATCATATTAGTAAATAATTTTTTTTTTACATTGACATATCAATGATCAATGAAGTTAATTATTTCGGGTCTAAAAGCCATTCTTCACTCTCAAAAATCTCGATCTCTACATCCAAACAACAAGAATAATAGATAATCATCATGGTCAATGTACCAACCAAGAACTAATGAAAAGAAGGAATATCGATGTACCCAAACAATGGAATCAAGCTCTCATCCCACAACAAATACATATCAACCATGTCCAACATAAAGGGAGAATGACTATTATATTTTTTTAGAAACTCGGGTGGGCCTTCAATTTCACCATCCCAGTTGAAGTATATTAATCTTCCTTTAGGTTGCAAGAGTGCTTGTTTTGATAATTTGTCAGCCTCCTCATTTGATTCCATGAAGATATGTTGAAAGATGGTGCCTTGGAACGATGTGGTCGGGTCCTTAATTATGCGTTTCTAGCCTTCAATATTAATAGCTTGGATATTTCCTTTTTGTTCCAGCCAATCAATGACCACTTTGGAATCCCCCAAAATCTGAATATGTTGAATATCCAGGAATTTTTCCATGGAAAAAGTAGCCCATGCTCCAACTAATTTAGCCTTTGTATTGGATCCTTCTCTGCAATTGAATATCCATCTAACATGCAGAGAATTTAATATTTTCAGGGATCCCCTACCCCACATTTTTTTCCCCGACTATGGATTCCCCATCAAAAAAAACCAAAGTGAATCTGTTTAATCGAAAAATTGGACTCAATCTTAAGTCTTGCGATTTATACTCTGTTTGATGGTTAGTGAGCATACTTAAAATCTTGTAAACAACACTTCCGACTGAGGGTGCCTTCCCTTCAAACAAATTTTTATTCCGCTCCTTCCATAAGAACCAACTCAGCAAAACGGGAAGTCTTTTTTATGCAACTTTGTTCCGAAGCCACGTCTCCATACAATCGTTTATGTTTTGGCCAATCCAGGAACAATTCAAATTCAGAGAGGATAAACAATGAGACCAGACCTCTTGTGTAAATTGATAGTGGATGAATAAGTGAGTGCTATCTTCAATGGCTTCTCTGCACAGGTAGCAAAATCCCGGTCCCACCCACCCTGTTTTTTGTAAGACGTCCCGCGTAAGAATACTATAATCAGTAGCCAACCAAAAATATATAATAATTTTTAATTGAATTCTCCATTTCCAGAGGTTATACTTCCACCCGCTCCTGATCGGTAAAGTCTGTGTAGACAAAATTGCATTGTAATAATTCTTGACAGAAAGATTTTCGGACGAGTCACCTCCATTCCAAAATAGTCTGTCCTCTACGCCTTCCTAGAGGGTAATCCTCGCTTGACTAATATCCACTGTATATTTGTTCCACGCAATGGCCTCAACGCCCAAAAGCTCCAATTCCTCGCTCCTCCTCCATAAATCTACAAATGTAATAGGATCTCTCGTCGATGCTGCTTATGCGAATGTGGATGGATTATTTTCCTTTAGTAAAATTAAGAGGTCATCGGAGAGGAATGATCTATAACCCATGCCCAGTATCCTATCGTGACCAATAGAAATTAGATGGTCAGTTCCAGGACACCGGCTAAGCCAATGATTGATGACTGGTAGCACGCGACTGAGGCTGGTCCAAATTCTCGATGTTGAAGTGCAGTGATGTGAAGACTGTCTAATCCAATTTATGAGAGTGGAATTGTGTAAATATTTTTCTCTAATAACCTTCTGCCAGGTACTAGGTTGTGTTAATACCCTCCAAAGTGTAATAACATACATGGCTAGATTGAAAAGAGTGATATTACGGAAGCCCCATCCCCCGAGATTTTTTGGTCTAGAGAGAACCTCCCATCTACAGAGATGGTACTGTTGAGCATACGAATGACCAATCCACAAAAATTGAAACATCAATTTCCTAATTCTATTTAAAAAAATTCTCGGCAGAGCTTCCATAGACATCCAGTATATTTTTTGTCCTTCCAAAACTGGTTTTACTAAGATGTATCTACCCCCCAAAGATAGCCACCTGTTGCACCATAAATTAATCTTGTTTGAGACACTATTAACCAACCAGTCCTAGTCTACTGCACGTTGTGTTCCTTTCTTCAAGAAGTAACCCAGATAACAGAATCCTAGGGAAAGATCACTAAATGTGTAGGGCAACAAAGTTTTAAAAGGGGTCAGCTCTAGGTCCGATAGTCCTTCGAAATGTACTGTAGATTTAGTTTGATTCACCGACATCCCTGAGGCTTTGCAGAAGAAACTGATAAGACTATCGATCACTTGTCATTCATACAGGCTATCCTTTGTCAAAATGAGGACATCGTCCACAAACAAGATATGAAGGAGTCTTGTCATTCTGGAAACCTTAATCCCTCAAATATGTCCTTCCTCACAACTATGCTTCAATAATAAGTTGATACCTTCCATCACCGAGATGAATAGGAGGGGTGATAATGGACAGCCTTGTCTGACTCCCCTTCCACTTCTGAAAAATTATGTGGCCTCCCCATTGATTAGAACAACAAAGGAAGAGGAAGTGACATGACATTATCCAAATAGTCACATGAAGCCTCAATTCAAATTTGAGAAGGATCAATCTAAGAAAGTCCCAGTCAATACAATTGTATGCTTTCCTTAAATCCAACTTTAAAACAAGGGCTTTCAATTTATTTATTTTTATATTATGAATACTCTCATGGGTTGTGGCAATTGCATCTTGTATATGCATGCCTTTAATAAAACCCATATTTTCAATGGAGATTGCTTCTGAGAGAAAAGGTTTAATCTGGTCGGCGATAAGTTTAGAAATAATCTTATAACATATGTTGCAAAGAGAAATAGGGTGATAATCGTCAAAGGTTGAAGGTTTATTCGCCTTTGGAATCAGGGTCAAAAAGGTTGAATTTAAGCCTCCAACAATAGATCCAAGTCTTCTCGATTCTTCAACCATCTCTAACAGATCCTCCCCAACTAGATCAAAAAAGAATATGAAGAACTTTATGGTCCACCCATTAGGGCCCGAGCTCTTTTCCTTTTTAAAATGAAAGAGAACAAACTTCATCTCCTCAATAATAATCGGATTGAATAAAAATATTTAGTTTTCCTCATCAATCATCTGTGGAAAGTAATCAATCACCTTACATTGCTCAATAGTATTCAGACAGTTTGACGCTTTATAAAAATGATTAAAATATAGGAAAACTTCTTTCTTTAATAATGCACGATCATTGATAGATTCACCATTTTCTCCTTTGATATCCCAAATATATTTTTTGACTCTGTTGTGGGAGGAAAATTTATGAAAATATTTAGTATTTCTATCTCCATTGGCCAACCAGAGGGCCCTGCTACGCAATCTCCACTTTTCTTCCTCTTGACGAAGTAATACGTTCCTTTACATTTCTAGTTGCCTCAGCGTAGGCTCAGCGCCTTGATTAGTTGGATCTCCAATCATAAATTTTATGAGAACCTTTATATCAGCTTCCATCACTAAGATCCTGACTTTGTTACTTTTTATCTTTTCTTTATACCAGTTATTTGTTAGTTTGTTTAAAACTTGTAATTTCCAAACGATTCTCCTTTGAGCGTTGCCTTCGGTAAGGAATCCTAGATATTTCCAAACCTTGGTGACAATATCCACAAAACCTTTTTCATCGAGCCACTGGGCATTGAATTTAAAACGATAGTCCTTGAAATCCAACGATAATTCCAACTGTAAACATATGGGTGCATGATTTGAGAAAAATGAGAATTCAACCCATGTCTTGTAGATGCCGACTTATATTAATATCTCTTCTCAAATCAATACCCTGTCAAGCCGCCTATCAATCACATTCTGGCCCATACGACCATTTCTCCATGTAGGCACCAACTTTGATGGCTTGATGTATATGAGGTTTTTGGAGGAAAAAAGGTCTCTATAATAATCGTCAATAATTCCAGCATGTGCCCCTCCCCAAGCCTCTTCAGAATTAAGAATGAGATTAAAATCCCTAGCCATGATTAAATTTTTAATTGATAAAATGCCACTGTCTTCCACTGAATTCCAGAATTTTTTTCGGGATGAGCATGGACCATAGATATTTAGCAAACTAATCTCTCGATTAGTTAAAATACTCCTACCTGTTAACAAAATGCCACCCACTATGAGAAAAGGTGTCAGTTCAAATAAAATTGGGTCCCAAGATACTAGTAGACCCCAAGAAGTACCCACCAAATTTACGGAGCAAACAACCCAGGAAGGGAGAAAAATATAGAAGAAATCCCTAGCTTTCAGAGCGGAAACCAGAGTTTCTTGAAGAAATATAATCTCAAGAATTGTTTGATTCATCAAACAATGGAAGGAAGTAGCTTTGAGGGTGCCCGCAATCCCTCTAACATTCAGAGAGAACAATGACATTACTTTTCCCTAGCCAGGGATTTCATTGCTCTAAGAGGCCCATTGTCAGTTGAAAAAGTAGTAATCTCTATAGTCTTTTCAGAAGATTGAGAATTTTTTTTCCTACAACTTCTAGTTTTAATAAGTGAGAGTTCTAGAGCTATACCCCTAGACCACACAATGTTTTTCCCATCCCTCACCTGAAAAGTCTTCGAACTAGTCTCCTCCAAGGACCCCGTGGGTTCAAGAATCCCCTTCCCCAAATAGGTAGGAAGTTTTGTAGCTTATTTGTTATCCCGAATAATGGGTAACAATGTGTCAAGTACCAAGTTGAGGTCAATAGCATCCTCCTCAGGTTCCCTAAATCCAGGCACTATGGTTGTTTCAATAACCTCGGGCTAAGAAGAAGAGGGAGTGGGATCTGATTCCCTTGAAAAATCCAAATGATTGTTAAGAGGCAGAGGATATGTAGTGGGGAGGTGAGAAGAAGGATCCGAACCTGAACCAATAATAAATTCAGTAGCCATTTCGATATTCTTACCCACTTCCTGAGCATGTGTCAATGTAACCCTAGAAGGAGTAGAAGAGCCAAAACCTCCTCCCATAAAAACGTTGTCGATAGTAGTAGAACGGGACAACCAACCTCATTTATCTAAGGCTTCCTTTTCCCACATATTTAATGAAGAAAAAAGTGAAGGGAATAATAAATGTAACTTAATCGATAGTGTGTTCGAAGTCTCCGAGGGAGACCCCATCCCTGTTGGACCGAGGATAGGTATTTCACCCAGAGAATCCACCTCCATCATATATTCTGGAGGATCTTCTTGTAACATGGTATCTTCAGACTTTTCCTCACTCACCTTGCCACTTCAATCCCTTCGGAGGTTGCCTGTACAGTGACACCAGCTGCATCTGAAAGGGATACTCTGATAGTCTAATCTATGTTTAATGTGTCGCCCTCGCCATTCAATATCCAAAAATTCTGGGAGTCCCTCATGAATATCTATTTCCACAAAAATTCTTCCCATTTTTCTTAATGAGTTTATCAGTGCCAATGTATCCAGTGCAATGAAACGCCCCAAGGCATCCCCTATGGCATTAAATGCCTCTTCATTCCAGAAGTGCATAGGCAATCCCAACAAGAGGACCCAAAGATGTTTTTGTTGAAAATGCTCATTTAATGGGTCAAATGCCACCCTCCACCTTTTCAGCATTAGACTACTCCTATCCAGAACCCAAAACTTGTTCAGTAGAAGAGAGACATCCTCCAGGGATTTGCAAATGAATCCCATCCAACCTTTTGTAAGGTATAGTATCTCAGGAGCATACCCAAGGATAGGTACCCAGTTCTATAACACCCATTCTGAGACATAGAATGATTTATCCTTATTGATAAAATTTTAAAGGTTGTGATGGTATCCTCTATTACAATGATTATGTGACTTGTTATGTCACTTGTAAATATTTAATTCGTTAAAAAAATATGTCATTATCTCATTTCTTCTTAGTGCATTTGTAGAACTCTTAAATAACCAACCCTTTCGACCTAGTGGCTTTGGATAATGAAATGGATAAACCTCTCAAATAAGCATCCCTTTCTAACCTATTGGCTTAGGATAATGAAATGGATTGACTTGTCAAATAACCAAGACTTAGTGGTTTGGCTTGGGATAATGCAATGGATATTCTATAAGTCATTATCAACAATACCAATCATTTTCCAAATATTTAGTTCATAACAAATAGATGTTTCCAAAGGTTGTAATCATAAGATAAAGGAAAATCATAATCGTTTCATGAAGCCTAATATTTTCATATGTTTGTGACAATAACATATATTATTTGTATTTCCTTTTTTACAATATACAACACTAAGAGAATTGAAAATATTAATATTTTTTTTTTCAATACCTATTCATGCTTATGGTTTATCAATATCTAGTAAGATGTGATCATCATATTTATCTTGTACTTACTCAATTTAAATTAATTATTACTATTTAATTAAATGTGACTTGATCCACTTGTACAATATAAGGCATGATTCACATAGGTAGGATGGTTTAGGATTTACATTTGTACATAGTACCCCAAAATAAAATAAAAATATTAGAATGCAGTTACGGAAAATTCTCATCACTTTGAAGAGTGGTTAGCTGAAAGCAATAGAGGATTTACAAGCCTAAGAGCTATGGAGAGATGGCCCGTCCTGAGAGCTATGGAGATATGACTGCCCTGATCATCAAGGAAGAAAAAAAAAAAAAAAAATATCACCATTTTTTTTTTTTAAATCTCTTTTAGTTTCAATGCTTGTTTTGTTTTCCTTATTCTTCCTATTACAATCATGTTACAATCATGTGCATGATTTTCTATGCCAGAGTGTATATAAACAATGATTCCTCGCTCATTAGACAATTTACATAATAATATTTTATTTATTTTATTAAAATTAAACTCCTTGATAATAGCTAAATATAATTTTAAAATAAATCATAGTATCTACCTCTTGAATTATCTCTCTCCTTTTAAATTTTTTTTTTATCTAAGTCTTGAATTATCTCTCTCCTCTTTTTAAAATTTTTTTTTATCTATACGATAAGGGGTAAGGAATATGTAACATTTAAGGGATAAGGAATATCCAACCTTTGTAAGCGATAAGACATATGCAACATTTTGTGTTTGATAAATCTATAATGTGTGTTAATTTGTCTATGTTTTAAATATAGAAAAATGATTTTATTATAGATATATTTCAAATAAATTTATAATGTATGTCAATTTGTGTATAGTTTAAATATTAAAAGATAATTTTATCATAATTTTATATATTTTTAAATATATAAAGAAAATCATATCACAAGTATTAGGAGAAAAATATTTTTTAAAATCATTATAATCATATTTTAAATATATAAAAAGAATCCTATTACAGATATTAAGAGAAAAATGTTTTTTAAAATCATTATAATTCATTGACATTTTTAGGAACTTGATGTAAAACTCGATTAGCAAAGCGTGATGTGATGTGGTGACTCTTTTATAGCCTTACTATAATGTCATTTTTCTTGTTTTTATTGTTGAGTGTACCTATAGTTGTATAGGTTATGCTACAATATATTTATAATGAAGACTTTCTTATTTGTGGGACAAGGGATTCCTCTCCATCCAGCGATTTGACTGGTAAAGTCTACGAAGGTATACACACCCTACCCCCTCTGGATTTGAACCTATGACCTCTTAAGAAGAAATACATCTTCTTAACCATTAAATTATTGTGGTTATTAGTTCCTCTTTAATATATTTATTATATCTCTAACTTTATACTAACGTTTATTATTTTTTTTATTAAATATTTTTCAAAAAATTGATTATTTACAATGTTATTAGATATCATATTGAAAATATTATTACAAGTTTTGTTTCTCCCAATATAATTTTTTTCATTCATTATCCACATACGTTATATGTAAATGTTATATGTATTACATATAACATATGTATGTTATATGTAATACATATAACATATGTTATATGTATTTTTAGGATATTTTTAACTTGTAAAAGGAGATTATTAGTGTTTTATAGTCTTAGTTAAAAAATTGAAATTAAGATTTAAGATTGCCATTTATTCCAATTAATGTATTCTAATTAATGAAAACAAGTTTTAAAGATAATTACTTTAAAACAACTTATTGAGATAATTACTTTAAAACAACTTATTGAGATAATTACTTTAAAACAACTTATTAACTTATTACAACTTATTAACTTATTGAGATTATATAGATTATGAATATTGGTACTCTTTTTTTTTTTTTAATTTTATCTTAATCCTAAAAAATTTTAGAATGATTTTCAATATACAGTTTTTCAATTTTTTTAACTCAAGTTCTAACTTTGTTTCTTAATCCTAACTTTTATGGATGATTTTCAATATACAATTTTTCAACCTAACCTTTTGCTTTCTCCTCTACAAGAAAATTTCAATGCCATGGCTTTTCTGACAAATACGGCCAACAAATACGCCACCGTCTACACCACCTACTCTTCCTCACATCTTCCTCCTGCATGCAAACACGTCGCTAAGAAATACGTAAATATGAAATGAAAATGAACTCACATCCATAGTAGTTGAAGAGAGCATGCCGTCGATCAGGACAAGCTCTACCCCAAAATCCATAACATAAAAAAAAGAGAGAGGTATGTTTTCGATTGGCTGGGGTAGGTCCTTACCTGAGTTGAGAGCCTTTCTAGCGAACCTGAACAGATCGAATGGATAATGAGACAGTCACAGATCATTCCACTTGTATCCCTTTCCATTCTGGATGAATGATGGGGGTGTAACTAGCTGGAGGGTGCCTGGTTGGGAAGGTGCAAGTAGGAAAGTCATGAAACGACTACATACCAGAGCTACACAAGCTGGAAGGTCAGGTATAACCTGAGGAATTGATTTCTGGAACAAAATAAAGCTAAGCAATAGTCTTCTTTAACATGGAAGTACTTTTTACTAACCCTCTATTGAAAATCACTTTTGCCATGAGATCCTTTTTGGTCTTGGATTCAATGATAGTTAGAAAGCATTCACTCATAATGGTGAGTGCAAGAGATAGATTGTTGCGATGTTCTACCATAACTTCAACATTTAATGGATCACACCTTTCATTGTATTATTCCCTTGACCTTAGCATTGTCCAAGAAAGACCTTCGACACCAACTAAATTCACTGCTCTAATAAGATTCCAAATTCACTGCTCTAATAAGTTTCTTAATCTATGAAAGAATCTAGAGATAGAAAACCAGTATTAGTAGAAGGAACATGGCTAATGTAATCCTATTTTCTTCTTTCCAGTTATGTTATGACATTTTGATAAAATAATGCAATTCTTTCAAAAGCAACACTATACTATAAAAAAACATATAGGTGCTTTTCACTTATTTGCAAACTAACCCTGAAAAGATGGCCATGATACACAAACTATAGCAAGCTAATAAATATTCATCCAAAGAAGGAATCATGGATAAAATTGGCCTAGAAGGAATCATGGATAGAATTGGCCTGGACATTTTTCCTTTGTGGACATATTAAGAGGAAAGGCACACCTATTCCGATAGTATTCCGTTCCTAGAAGAGAAAACATATGGGATTCTGAGATAATTCACAGCCTGATCCATTAGAATTGGATTCACTGCCAATGTGATGCGTACCTTGATGGGATATTTACATTGTTGATCCTCTTGAGAGCAAAATCCATAATTGCCACAAGATCTCAGTAATTGAAATTTACTAATCCCTTCACAGAGTAGTTGGAAGGGCTCTGAGTCCGTTTACATATCCTCTCATATTTCCATCATATCCACCCTTATGTACACGACGTCCATGGTGAATTGGCCTAGGCTTTGACAACCTGCTAGAGGTAATAATGTTGAGTAAAATACAAAATATTGCACATATTGGATGCACTGTTAGACGTAGATTTTAGAAACCTCAAACCCATCCTTGAATCCAACCATACAATAACACATTGGAAGAAATACCTGAGCAATTTTGGTCCATAGCGAGCGTGCTCTTACTATAGACATTCCACATCCAGTAAAGCTCGGAGGAAGTAGGATTAGGTCCCTTGACAGAGAGTCCCATACCCTCAGGTCTCACTTGTAAGCTATATATGCCTTGTGATAGATTACAAGGGGACGATCTACTAAAGAATGTATGCCCCACATGGCCAAGCACAAGCATATCGATGGGATTATCATTGCTTCACCATGGAGACGTGGCATTTTCAAAACTGAGAATTTGGAGCACACTAACATCAAACAATATCATCTCCGTGATACCTTTCTAGCCCGTGTTTATTCACCATATCGTTATCCTATGCGAAGCCGATGACCTTCCATTAATCAAGTATTACCATTACACTACAACTCCAGAATCCAGTTGCCAGAGACGAGCTTATCTTCGTTGGAAACTCACACAACCTCCCCATTTTTCCGTAAAAACGATCTGGACACCATGATAGACAAAACATAGTTGTTATTTTATTTTTCCACGAAGATAAAGAAGGACCGGGAATTTATTTCGACTAGAAAGCTGTGGTGGACAATATGTTTGATGAGAATTGCAAGCGGGTTGATTTCATTTTTGATGATCAAGGAGTCGACCATTGTACTTCTGTTGAAAAATAGACCAAGTTGTGTTGGTGCCAAGGAATCCATTAATATCGTTGAGGCCATTAATTATTGCGCAATGGATGAGCATGAACCAGAAAGTACAAATTAAGATGTAACAGAACTAGAACCTGACAGGTCCTAAATTTTCCATCATCATATTTTCCTGCACTAAGAAGGAAAAGAATGCTGCTACAATAATGTCCAAAAGCCAACAATCCTGTGAGAAAAGTGGACCTGCGTTTCCCTCTCAAAAAAAATCACAAATTCAATAAATTGCATGGTCGATGATATCATGACCAATAATATTCATGACACTCTATTACAGAGATCATAGTGATAGAAAATCAAACAACTATATTAGATAATATCCAACGAATCAAAGAATAGTTAGAACTACCGTACCATATGAAGGATTGCTACTCTGTAACTAAAAGACATGCTCTTTGATAATTTTCTTGCACCTATTCTTGCTACAGCAGGAGCAGTGAGATGATGATTCATTCCATGAAGAAAAAACTAAACAGGAAAAATGTGATACTTACAGTCTTGGTTAACCTGGTGGGGAGATTGAGGAATATAGACATGCACCAGGTGTTTGAAACCGCCAGCCACTTTGCCAAAGAAGACATCCGGCTGTTATGCATGGCCTAGCTAGAAGCGGGAATATCCTCAACTTTGCAAGTTGGAGGATCCTAATGGGGCCATATCCGATGATTACATGTGCCTCTCAGTTATATCAGCTCTGTCAATCAATCTCCACCTTGTCGGAATTAAATGTGTTAACATGGTTGCAATTTTATTTTCATGCAATCGTTTCAGTTTGTCTACTTGATGCACATCGGATAAAGGAGCAACATTCCTCTGAAATTATTCACCTGCACAAATCTAGTCTATTGATAAAACAATACCTATCAAACTGAAAAATTATGTATCATGAGCAATAAGTTTCACATTTATATGTTACGATGCCATGGACCAAATTCTCGACTAATTTGCTAAAATATTCAAATCTTTGTAATGGTATTTACAAGCATACCCATGGATTAATTTGCTAAAATATTCCATCATTAAAATATTTGTCATCAACCACACATCATCAATAATTACAAACAACCCACCTCATCATCAATAATTACAAACAACCCACCTCATCATCAATAATTACAAACAACCCACCTACACACTGAAGGTCCCGGGTTGGAATTTCAAATCCATATTTGATGGGTATAACCATATTATTAAACGTTTTACATATTTTAATGTTGTTTACACTGAAGTGTTTGCTGGATTGACGGATAAATTGCCTGGTGACAGGAAATTTACTCGTTAAATTCCAGCCCTTGGGCCCAACACTCTTATCTCTTTACTTTTATTGAGTGGTCTTATTCAATCCAAGTTATAATATCCATCAACAACCTACAATACCCATTTTCCGCCAAATCTGTTTGGAACTTAATATGGCCTTGGTCTTTTATCCTATTTAATATGCAATTTAAGTGGCAAGAACAGGAACCCGTTGGAAAGCTTACAATAGTCTTCCACTCGACTTTGGGACTATCTTTTTTTCAGTTGCAACGTGTGCTTATTAGTGAGCAATGTAACGAGCAATAAAATTTTTGTACAGTGGATTGATGAGTAAGAACAAAGTTTGGCGTCACTTATGTATCAACTTCAGTGATTAAAGGACTTCTGCAGTTTTTGGTTGGTGAGGAACCCGACCTACTAGATCGAACCAACCAATGTTTAAACGGTCGACCTACTGGCGATCTGTTCAATGGTCCATAGCAACTCATACACAATAAATATAAACGCTTGACCTAGTAGTGATCTGTTCAATGTTCTGTAGCATCTCATACACAATAAATATTATATATCTTCAACTTTGTTCGTTCGGCAAGGACAAAGTTGCAATGCAACACAACACTTGTTTGATTGTAGGGATAAGTTCTACTTTGGTTAACCAATATCAATTAATAGTTTCTAAGTGAGATATTGATATGATTGAAACAAAATTATTTATGAAAACCTACACTTGTATAACCTACAATGAATTTTTGATTAGTTTTTCTTAGTTAATTTGATATGTTATACAATTTTTTATTAGTTTTCCTTAGTTAACTTGATATGTTAAACAAATTATTGAGCAAAAGAGAGTGTGCTGAATAATTTCTATTTCTATTAATCAATATCAATTGATATTTTTTAAGTGAAATATTGATATGATTCAAACAAAATTATTTATGACAACCTACAATATTCAAACAAAATTATTTATGACAACCTACAATGGTATAAAATGAATTTTTGATTAGTTTTTCTTAGTTAGTTTTATATGTTAAACAAATTATTGGAAAAAACAGAATGTGCTGAATGACTTATGATAAACATGGATTTTAATCCCTATTTCATATTTTAAAAATAACTTTACTCCAAATTAAACGTGCTATTGGATGTTTGAGATCTTTAAAATTTAAATTAGTTACTTTTTACTTAGAAATTCTATACCCAAACCCAAGAGCTTAAGTTGAAATGCCTACCCAAGAGCTTAAGTTGAAATGGTGGGCATGCCAATTTTTTTGGTTTATTTACCAATTAAAATTAATGATCTAGATATATTATGTTACCATTTTTAGATAATGCAAAAGCTATGTATTGTCAAGAAGGAAACTCGAGGAAGAGGGAATGCACTACTATGGAGCCTCAACATAATGCAACCATGTACACATATTATGGCTAAATCATTGTCTTATATACCATCTGTTTGATGTTAGTTATTTAAAAATTATAACAACAATCATTTGAAAATACTTTCTCAATGTTTAGTCAACTTATACTAGGTTCCAATTTTTATTCAATGTTTTAAACATCAATTTAATGTTGAAAAAAGAGCCTAAATCTAACAATTTTTCCATTGAGGTAGCATGGTGTATCACCACTTAATCTATATGTTGAATTAATATAATAGATTAGGCAATAAAGATAGGCTAATGCTGCATTCAAAATAATGTAGTGGTTACATGTGAAGGATTTAACATAATGAATTATAGGTGTTGTTTGTATTTCTAGATAGCTCCAAGTCCCTTGGTGAAATTTGGGACATATTTTGGGGCTAAATTTTGGCAATTTTTGGAGTAAAATACTTTTATCCTATAAAATTTGAGTGAATCATCTCTAATGTTGATATATAAGCTATCCTTTAAACAACATGTTAAATCATCCAATAATCTATATAATAAGTTATCATAATTTATAAGTGAGATACGGAGAAATGTATTAAAGAAAGTTAGACAAAATATTTGAGTCGTAAGGTGTCAACTTGTTGATATGGATGGAGAAGTTGTTTCTCATGTGTTATAAAATTTACAGCCTTAACCTTAATCCAAGGAAATATTAACACTATTACTTTAATGGAAGAAAGTATTAACACTATTAAATGTTTTTTAATATCTAAATAAAAAAAAGTGCCCTCCTAAATCTTATTTACCTTATTGTAACATCCTTTCAAAGTAATATTATTTAAGAACTTATTAAACTTTTTCTCTTTTACATGTTATATTTTTTAATAATAATAAAATAATCTATTTTTAAAAATGCCAAGCCAAATAAACATCACATTGGTTTATGAAACCTCTCTCTCAACAATTTTAATGATAAAATCTATACAAATATATTCTTAATCATGACGCAGATTCTTCGCAATAAACGAACAACAGATTCTTCAGAATACACGAACAGCAGATTAGACACGAACAACAGATTCTTCACAATAAACGAAGGGAACGTCACTCGAGGATGCGATTTGGAGATGTAAAAGTTGGGTGGTGTGATCATGACGCCATTGGACTTTCTCTCTATTAATGAAATAATGCCTCGCAGATCGTGTCAGCTGCCAAGAAGATTACGTTGAATCGAGCAAGAAGATCATCAATACCCAACGTTGCATGCGGAGCCTTCATTGAAATCATTTTATATAATTCTTCGATGCACGCGTTCACAATCACACAACATAATTAGAATTTTATCAGCATTTCGAGGCACGACTGTCATTAAGAATCATAAGATTTGAAAAGGCCATTCAGTAAAAGACGAGTGCGAATAAACCAATATTCCACTACGAATCATCCAAAGAAAATGGCGGTCTTCGTTTATAGAGACAACTATATGATCAAATCTCATATTTAAGTAACATCTCGATGTTTCTATACTACATTTATTATTCAGAATTCTATTCAACATGTATAGAATTCTATTACAGAGGAACTATACAACAAAATCTCATATTTAAGCATCAGCTCTCATGACTGTAGTACATGCATTATTATGAATTATATACAACATGTATTCATCGGGAATTGTAGTTGAACATTGGTCGATTCCTTCTTATCGTTTGGTCAATGGCATAACCTTTTTGATCTGTGAAACCAAGATTTTTCTCAATATCATGGCAGTAACTACGTTCTGTGATTCATTGTTCGCTACGTGATTTATTGTTGTCGTTTAGTCAATGGCATACCGTAATCTTTTTGATACATGAAATCTTGATTATTCTAAAGATCATCCCACCGAGAAACAAACATATTTGATAATGTGTTTTGATGACTTTGAAGTTTTTAAAAGCTGACAGTACTTAGTTTTTGGTCTCAGCGAATTACATGGGTTACTACCAGATATGAATTGTGAGGATTTAATATTGGAGATGAGGTCCCCGCTCCATTGTTGGGAAAGCGAGACAAGACCAAAAAGATGCTACTTTATACTTACATAGAGCTTCAGGTATTTGTTAAATGTAATGTTTTGTCTTCTATGTCCACTGGTTATGCACATTGTTCTCCCAGCAATGTCGGCTTAGTGTTTTTTTTTTAAAATATGTTAACAAATTTTTTCATGCGGTCACTGCAAAATGCACATGTACATGTTCATGCATGCAATCTACTTATGAACTGTTTGTGTAACTATGTGATCTATTCATGATAATCTGTATAATTCACTGATAGATGTTATGTATAATTCACTGATAGATGTTATATATACGAGTATATCCATAGAGGTAGAGGACAAAGTGAGGACAATGTGAGTGCAAGCAAGTACATTGCATAAGGAGAGGATGATTGTAGGTAGAGGACAAAGTGAGGACAATGTGAGTGCAAGCAAGTACATTGCATAAGGAGAGGATGATTGTATGTGACCGATAATCATTGCCAATAATTTTTTCCTAATTTGGGTTTTGACATATCACTGTGTCTTTGTGTGTTTGATGTTCTTGATTTGATACATGTTTAATCCAGCTCGTTTATGCTCTGTTATAAATACTTTGTTTTATTTCTCCTCCCCAAAAAGTGGTATCAGAGCCAAGATGAATTGAGTAGATGTTACAGTTAACCCAAAACGAATTATGTGCAAATCTCATATAAACATAAAAAAAAATTGAGATTGAAGTCATCAACACTCCCTAAACAATGTAAAAGCCCACCTACACTCTCACACTTATGTTTAACCAATTTTCGTAAAATTGACGCACCCAGTTTGTGCACCAGAGTTGATCTCAAACCAGCGCGGATATTTAAGAAATTTGTTTTTCATGGTTTGAAAGTATTCGTTTGGTATGAAGTTTACAAGGTGAGGTGGAGGATCAAGACTTTATTAAATATTTTATTCATAAAAAGGTGGAGGATCCACTTTGTCTTATTATGCATGAGAGGGTAGTGAGCTTTAATGCCATCCTATGTGGCTTTCAAAATTGAATTTTGAAAGTATTAACAATTCAAGTTGGTGGATGTTTAAAAAGTCAATTTTTTTTAATAAAAAGTGAGTATAGTAAAAATGTTTGGTTAGATATAAAATATTGTTTAGAAAAAAAAAATTGATTAAATATTCTGAGGTTTATATTATTATTTTTTCATATTTAAAAAATATTAGTTTTATAAGGAGTGATTTTTAGAGTGTTTTTATTAAATGGTGAAAGTACACAGTCTCAAGTTTGAGGTGGAGAAATTCAGCTATAAGAATAGTTTTGCGCTATGGGAACTCAAGATGCGGGATTGCAACAAGGATTGCAAAAAGTCTTGGTTGGAAAGTCAAAGAAACCGGCAAACATGATAGATGAGGACTTGGATGATCTAGATGCAAAATCCCTCAACATTATTCGAAGAGGCAGTTGTACATCTTGTCAATGAAAGAAGGTACAAAAATTGCTAATCACTTGAATGTTTTCAATACTCTCATTTGTCAATTAACTACTATGGAAGTAAAGTTCGAAGATGAGGACAAGGCGGTTACTGTGTTCGTTGCTTGAGTCTTGGGATCATCTGGTCATAACTGTGTGGTTTAATACAACAGATGCCATTGATTATGATATTGTTGTGGGAGCTTTGCTGTCTAAGGAGATCAGGAAAACATCCAGTAAAGAAACCTCAACAACAGAAGCAATGGTGGCTAGAGGTCGATCTACACAAGGAGGGAAAGATAAAAAAGGTACAACCAGGTTTAAGTCAAAAGACATTAAGGATAAGGAAAAATGTTGGTTTTGTGGAAAATCCGGGCATCTCAAGAAGGATTGTTCGAAAATATAACAAGCATCCAAAGAGGACTCCACAATAGAAGAAAATTCAGCTACAAGTATGGTCGATGAAGTCTTGTCTATTTGTTGTGTTTCTTCTCCACCTGTGTTCGCATAGAAGGTGCAGGGCGGTGATGGTTGAGTCACCGTGAAACAATAATAATAATAATAAAAGTATTTACTTTGGATTTGTGGAAATTATTGATTGCATGTAAATGGGCATATGTTTGTAAGACCCAGATATGCATGCGTACCCCTGGTTCATGATGCCACCTATGAAAAGTCTAAACATAGATTTAGGTGGATTGAATATGTGGGCGGGAGGAATGTATGTTGAGTTAGCCTTAGCTCGATGAAAGAGTTAATGAGTTAAATTTGTTTTTAGGTCAAAGCAGGTGGTTTTTTGGGTCCATGTGTTTTGGGTATCTCGTGGTATTGTGTCCAATGTGGATTTGCATGTAATGAAGCCTATAAAAAGCTTAGTAAACTTCATTGTAAGTGGGCTTGGAGGTAAGTGGTGAAGGCTTACTTGGTCAGTTTGACCGAATTTGGTTAAAGTTGTTCGAATGCAAAGTTTGAGGTGGAGCAGTGTGTGTAGTTTAGAAATGTGGGTCTATAGAAAGGTTGATGTGTTGGCAGGTCAATCAAGTGTTTGAGAATATATGATGAAGGTAAGTTCATATCCATGGAACTTGGAAAGTATTGCAAGGAAGTTAGGATCAAATATGCATGTTTAATAATGCCAAGTTGCAACAATAGTTGTGGACAAAAGTGGTTGTGCTATCTTGTAATTCGGTCACCATCGGTTGCAAAAGACATGAAGATTCAGACATATGTATGAACAGGTCATCTGGTAATTACTCAAATGTGAAATTATACGGTTTTTTATCATCTTTCTAAGTAGGACCCAGATCAAACAAGTCAATCTTTGATATGGTAATGATGTTAAGGGGTGGAGACTGTGGGATCCTACTACGCACATAATCATCATGGGCATAGATGTATTGTTTGATGAATCTCCTTTTATAAGGGGATGTATATGGAACAACCATAACAGTTAGTTCATAATCGCAACAGGAGATTTGTTTGCAAACTCGAAATTGTTGCAAGCACAAGCATGGTTGAGGTCAACAGGTTGGCTCAGTTGGTTAGGATGTTTTTTATGAAGGATCCGGGAGTAGAAAAATAAATCTTGGGCATGGAAATACACAGAGGCAGGAAATATGGTAAGCTTGGTTATCACAACAAAACTATGTGGTGAATATACTCAGAAAATTCAGGATGAATAATGTGAAACTGGTAAAATCCCTTTGGATTTCCATTGCAATTTCTCTTCAGATTTATGTCCTAATTGATGAAGAAGAAAAGGGTTATATGTCTCGAGTATTATATGCTAGTAGGAAGTTTGATGATTGCGATGGAGAAATGGTCAACATTTCACATGCAATTGGTGTTGTGAGTAGACACATGGAAAAACAAGGTCAGGAACATGGAAATGGGTGCTTCAAACACAAAAGCACAAGTATCACATATAGTGGTTGCAATCATTTGGTCTGTGGTTATGATTCATGAGATTTGGACAGGGTACTCATGGAAACAGAATGGTCCATGCTAGAGTGAATCGTGTAGGCATGTTCATGTAATAGTATTGTTAGAGAAGTTGTGGAGCTGTGATGGTGTTTGGCTTCTCTTGAAGGAAAGGTGATGGATAAATTAATTAAGGGCATGATATACTAGGTAAATTGTTGTCAAGGTGGAGATTGTTGGAAACATGCCAACAAATTTTCCTATGCGGTCACATGCAAATGCAGATGCACATGCAGATTTTCATGCACATGCGCATGCATGCAATCTACTTATGAACTATTCGTATAACTATGTGATCTATTCATGAGCACACATGCAGATGCCCATGCACATGTGCATGCATGAAATCTACTTATGAACTATTTGTATAACTATGTGATCTATTCATGAACAGTCTGTGTAACTGAGTGATATATATTATATATACGAGCATACCCGTAGAGGTAGAGGACAATGCAAAGACAATGTGAGTGCAAGAGAGTACATTGCATAAGAAGATGATGGTTGTATGCATGGGTTGGCTATTGTCATTCTCCCTTGAATAGAAGAAGACCGATAATCGTGTGAGTGCAAGAGAGTACATTGCATAAGAAGATGATGGTTGTATGCATGGATTGGCTATTATCATTCTCCGAATAAAAGAAGACCCAACACTTTTAACCCCCACATTATTCATCTTTTTGAGTTCGAGTAGTGTGTACAACATGAGAGCCCACGTAATGCATGCATGGGTTTCACACAATTAAGAACTTGAAAATAGAAAATTTTTGTTAAAGATGGAGCGAAAATCAAAATCATGTGGGTGGTCTTTATATTTTATTTGTTTGAAGTCAAATTGGAATTTCGACCACACAAATGAAACAAAGCTTCGAAAAGTTTAATCATTCACTCGTTCCTCGTTTAAATTTTAAAAATGTGATACAAAATGCTATCGATTCGGGTTTCTCAGCCACACTTGGCTGATGGCAAAGGCCTTAATACATTCATTCACTGGAAAAAACGTTAATAGCATCTTTGATTACTGTGCCTCTTTGTCATCCCAAGCGTTGTTGTTTTTCATAGATGCTATACTAATTTTTTTTTATGTTTTTCTTTTAACTTCAATAAAAAAAAATTAATCTACAATGGAGAATATTCTTCAACATATTATTTCATTCAACAGAGGACGAGGAAAGTTGTCAATTATATTGAGCATAGCCGACCTAACCTCTGATAGACCGAACTGGTAACATCCAAATTCAAATGCTTCGTACATCCAAAGTTAATGAAGGGCAAGCTCATGGAGATGCGAATGCGTAGGATGATTCCCAAAATTCAAGCGAGAAAACAGTGCGCTCAAGTGATATTGTATTATTGAAAAGTATATTATCAAAAATTATTTTGATAAGTTAATAAAGGTAAATTTATCATTTATGTAATTTTATCTTAAAACTTATAAAACTATTTTTAGAGTTAAAGGGAGGATTGTGCGTCCATTTTAATTTACTCAATTGGTACAGTTTAAACTTTACAAATTATAAACCTCTTTTGCACACTTATCCTTTTTAAACCAATTGCAAAACAAACAACATGACCAGGTCTACTATGATAAACCACATCCCCAATAACTTGCAGAATGCAAATATAAGGTATAATACAACATTGGGTTACTTCTTACAAACAATGTTTGCATTTCCAGGGTTTTACTATGCATCTCTTTCCTATTTTGGCATAGATGAGTTTTTTATTACTCTTAATGCAAAACTAACCTTGGTTTATCTCCTAACCCACCATTCTCGATTCATCAAAATGCCATGAATGTTTGTGCATAGAAATCATCATTTTTGGAGTGTGAATGCACTACTAATTGTAGAAACATGTTATACATATTGGAATGATCAATTTATAGCTTAAAACCTAAATTATCGATCCAACTTTTGGCTTGCACTTTAATATAGCCAATTTTAACAATTTGACATTTTTCTTTTTAAAATGCAATTTTTCTCCATTATGCGTGCCAGGTAGATTTATGTCTCAAATTGTTAATATAATTTTATAGACAAGTGTGAAATCACAAACTAAAACTTATGCAATATGAACCACCAAAGTTGGCTCAAATTTGAGACTAGGGCATGCATTTGAGGTTGAGGTAGTTTTCCCTTCAAATTTACATGAAATCCCAATTCTAGGTGCATGAAAGCAATCTCTCTTATTTTTCAATTGAACTTTATTTGCATAAATAAATTTTCCATTTATGTAACTCCATCTTAAAACTTATAAAAAAACTTTTGGATTCATAGGGAAGATTCGATGTGCATTTTCATTTACTCACTTAGTAGACTTTAAACCTTGCAAATTACAAGGAGATTTTTTCCTCTTTTACACATCCACCCTTTTTAAACTTCCAATTTCAAAATAAAAAACATGACCACGTATACTATGATAAACCACATCCCAAACAACTTGCACAACTCAAATCCAAGTCATAATACAACACTGGGTTACTTCTTACATATAATTTTTTCATTTCGAGGGTTTTTCTATGAATTTCTTGCCTATTTTTGCACATAATAGTCTTTTGTCACGCTTAATGCAAAAGTGACCTTGGTTTATCTCCCAACCCACCATCCTATGATTCATCAAAATGGCATGAATATTTGTGCATATAAATAATCATTTTTGGAGTGGCAATGCACTACTAATTGTACAAATAGGTTATACATATTGGAATGATCAATTTAAAACGTAAATCCTAAATTATTGATCCTTAACCAACTTTGGGCGTGCAATTTATTATAGCTAACTTTAACAATTTGACACTTTGGATTTAGAATGTGATTTTTCTCCATTATGCACACAAGGTAGTTTTGTGTCTCAAAATTACAATATAAGTTTATAGACATGTGAAATCACAAACTACAGATTATGCAAGATGAACCACCAAATTTAGCTCAAATTTGAGACTAGAACATGCATTTGAGGCTAGGGCAATTTTCCCTTCAAATTTACATGAAATATAAAATCTATGTGCATGAAAGCAACCTCTCTGATTCTTCAATTGAACTTTAAATGTAGAGGTAAATTTATAATTTATGTAACTCCATATTAAAACTTATAAAATAACTTTTTGAGCTATAGGGAAGTTTGGGCGTGCATTTTTATTTACTCACTTAATATAGTTTAAACCTTGCTTTGCAAACTTTGCCTCTTTTGCAAAACCACCCCTTTTAAACTCTCAATTTCAAAATAAACAACATGACTAGTTCTACTATGATAAACCACATGCCCAACAACTTGGACAACTCAAATCTAAGTTATAATACAACATTGGGCAAGTTTGGACACAAACAATAGAGATTTTACTCTATGCCATCTATATCCTAATTAAGGTTGTAGTGAAGAGGCAGGTTAAGAGGCTATAGGTCTTTGGTGACTAAAAACTTTTGATAGACTAGGAAAATGGTAAAAGTAACATTTCTAACTTGGATTTGTGGCCTATTTTCTATAGGAATATGGAAAATAAAATAGTTTTTGAAGAGCTTCCCTTAGTTCGTGTCTACTGAGAATTCAACCACAAATCTCATCAATTATCAAAGGAAACACTTATTTTGGAGGATTTTTTTTTTCTTGTTCATGATATTCAGAACCATAATCCTACATATTTGATACTCTTACATATTTTTTGATTAATGGATTTTTGGCCTTGTTTTAATTTTTTTAAGGTAAAGTTAGAGAGAGTCTGTCTCATGGTTTTGTCTCAGCATCAATATAAAGTTGTGCAACTATTTGCTTAAAGAGTGACCTGCATAAGGATGATTGTAAGAGTCAAATTCATAAGAATAGGCTATAATATTATATGATAGAGGCAGTCTATAAAGGAAATGGCTACTAACATTAAAATTAGAAGGGATCACGCCAACGTGCATATCATTTCCAGTAGAAATATCAATACAATGATTTTTGTCTTATAAAAAAAACATGAAATGTTATAAATATTTATTGTAGGTAGATTCATACATTATTAAATATACAAATTAAAGATCACTTAAATATTGCAGATAATCACTAAAGATCACAACAAGCATCACATATAATACAAGCATGAGTCAAAAAAATTACTAATCTTCCATTAATTCCTCATAAATATTGAAGGATATTTACATGAAAAACATCACATATACAATCTCCATTACAAAACTCGGCAAACTATGATACATATTCTACACATTTCTCCTCTATGAAGATTCTCCTTGGGGAAACTCTAAAATTTTTCTCCTTTGTTATGTCTCTACTTACAACCTTATATATTATGTTCTCCATGGGAATCATTGTGACCCATAGGTCACTTACATAAGTGGATTAGAACTAACTTTACTTGTATTCACATGTCCTCCAGCCAATTGTTACAACCGTATATTATTTTCCCCATGGGACCACCGTGACCCATAGGTCACTTACATAAGTGGATCGTAACTAATTTTATAGGTATTCATAGGTCGTTGAGCCAATTATTACATCTTTGAGGTGATGCTTAGTAATTGAGACACACTCTGCCTTGTTGTATCCATTTATCCGCTTTAATTGATACTAAGAAGGGTGTTTTATCCAATCATCATCTTCACACTGTGGGGGAGTACTGAAGAAAATTACAATGCCAATGGGTTCCAAAATTAGTAGTACTGAAGGGTCTAATGGAAGACACAAAATATGGTATGGATATGGAGGGTGCACCACTAGGTGGGAACAGAGTAGGGGAAGTATTGGATACAAGCTTGAGGTAGAATATTATGGTGGGGATGGATGGGATTGATACAAAAATGGTATATGGTTACCAATTTTTATTTTCTTGTTTTTAAGAAAATACCACAGTATCTTATACCTGGGTCAAACACCTTCAAAACCCATTTGGCCTGACCAACCCAAACATATTCCTTTTGGTGAACTACTTTGTTTCTCATCTCCTTGTAATGTCACATTCCCTTGAAATTGTTGGCATCATCGATTCCTCCCCTCAATATGTGGTCCATTTTCTTTGGTCCTCCCACTATTGTTGGAGACTCCCCCTTTCTTTGTCTTGCAACCTACTGGACTTTCAACGTTGATGAAACGTGCATATTCTTAACTGGTGGCACCATTCACATATGGGTGAAATATGGTGATCTCTAAACCGACCACCTGAATCCTTCCCATTCTTCCCGATGGTGGCATAGTCTAAATGTTCTACGTTTAGTTGACATTTTTCACCTAAATCTCATGATCTAAATCTAGGAAGAATCACAAGTTATGTTGTTTAACTTTCATTTCTTAATTCATAAAAGGATTCATTGTCCTCATAAACCCCTCGGGCACTCAGATTACACAAAATTAACCACTCAATGGGCTACTTATTATGCTATGGACTATTATCCCTTTGTTATACAAAGGGTACCTCTGGGACATGGCATTACTAGTCATGACCAACCATCATATGAATTCAGTGGTAACATTAACCAATATCGAACTTGAAATTCTCTCATGACATGTCTGGTGGCACAACTGATCTATAGCAGGTACTGTCCAGCTAGCCCACATCATGCAAACTTCTAATATGTACTATGTTATGTTGGGTATGTGTTATATTCTTTGCATGTGTGTGTGTGGGCGTGTCAGATATGACAACTGCGTTTGACATTTTTTTGGACGGTTTTTTGCTATTTTTAACGGATTTTGCTATTTTTAACGGTTTTGTAAATTCATTCTGGATTAAGGGATTAGGGTTTTGGTATTTACGAAATAACTAAAAAAATTGTATATATTGTATAGTGAATGGTTAAATTCAAAAATAATGAATATAAGAAAGGTTTTCCCGGTTGAGGGTTTTCAGTATAAAATCTCTGTGTACTCTGTGTATGAGTCATTGATTAAATTCTGTTTTTCTTAAGAATCTATATGCATTGCTTTACTTAACAGGTTTAAAACTTACATGTGGTATCAGAGCTCATTTTTGGCTTCATAGGGATGTCTTTGTTGTTGAGGGTTTGGCTCGGTCTTGATAGATCAAGTTTATCTTGGGTCTGTGATAAACCTGGGTTTAGTGGGAGATTTTGCAGTGGTGATTTGAGTATAGAAAGAGGAATGGCGAGTTCTTATAGAATCAAGATAGAGAAATTCAACGGTAAAAACTTTCAGCTATGGAACCTGAAAATGGAGAACCTTCTTGTAGACAAAGAACAATGGATCGTTGTGGATCCTGGTACACAACCTACTAGTACACCATCTACTAGCACACAGGATACTGGTACACAACCTACCAGTACACCACCTACTGTTATGTCGAAGGAAGATTGGGAGAAGTTGGACATAAGAGAAAGGAGTACTATTTGACTCTGCCTGGAAGATTCGGTGTTGCTGAATGTCTCAGGAGAATCTAAAACCAAGGAACTATGGGATAAGTTGGGGAATTTGTATGAATTAAAGTCCCTGGTAAACAAGTTGTTTCTTCAAAAGAAGTTGTATCATCTTAGGATGGAATATGGAGATTCTGTGATAGAACATATAAATTCCTTTAATACTCTGGTAAGTCAACTTGGCTCTGTTAATATTACGATTGCAGAAGAAGATAAGTGTATTACTTTGTTGTGTTCTTTTCTAGACTCTTGGGATAATATGGTTGTAGAAATAGGTAGTTCCACTCAATCTACATTGAAGTATGAAGATGTAGTTGCATCCTTGTTATCTGAAGAGATGAGGCGAAAAAACATGGATGGTCACAACACAGATGCTTTATTTGTAAGAGGGTGTACCCAAGACAGGAACCCTGGTAAGACTTTGGGGTGGAGATCTAAATCTATAGGTAGATCTAAGTCTCCAGGAAAATCTTTGAGGAAATGATGGAAGTGTGGTAAAACCGGGCATTATAAGAAAGATTGCAAGTCTAAGAAGGTTGAAAAACCAAAGGGATCTGATAGTACCTCTTCCACAAAGGTGAAAACCTCCACTGAAGAAGGAGGTGATGTTTACCTAGCATCTACAAGTACACATGCAGACTGTGATGTATGGTTGATCGACTCAGGTGCGTCATACCATATGAATCCTCACAGGGAGTGGTTCTCTGAATATGAAAAATATGATGGTGGTGATGTATTCCTAGGATATGAATTGACAACAAAAATCTTGGGACATAGAAGGGTTAAGTTTCTACTAAAAGATGGAAGGATTAGAACTCTCCCTGGGGTTCTTCACATTCCAAAACTAGCCAGGAGCCTAATATTTGTAAGCAAGATGGATGATGCAGGAGTGGATATTGTATTTGGAAAGAACACTTGCAAGATGGTACGAGGAGAAATGGTGTTGATGAGGGGAGTTCATTGTGGAACTCTGTACAAGTTGTTGGGAAGCACTTATACTAATGGGTGTAACAATTCTGTT